>OY755183.1:2221411-2437862 GCA_963576735.1 Bedellia somnulentella
GGTCACGGGCGCGATGGCTTATTTTATGTATAATTTCGGTGTTTCTCTACCAATTTCTATGATTCTTTTTTTATTGAATAGGTAATAATGTTACCTTTTTTAAATTAGGGATGAGTGAGAGGTTTACAAACGTAAGAGTAAACAAATATAATCAGAATGTTCCGAACTGCTAAGCTATCAGGAATTACACGTGTTATTGTGAGTCAACCGTAAAAGATAGACATAAACTGTTGAAGATTTTTTTTTAGATAATTTTATGAAGAATATTTCTGTCATACATGATTTCTATGTAAGTTTAACCATTAAGGCTGCACACGCGGCGGAAGCTTAAAAAATGGAGTAACTTCTCCCGTTTTCCCAAAATTTCCCAAAATTCCCCTTTACTACTCTGCTGGAAAGTATACAAAAATCTGCCCAAGAGTATGAAGAATAATTGTACCAAGTTTCGTTAAAATCTGTCGAGTAGTTTTTGTTTCCATAAGGCACATACAAACCGACAGACAGACAGACAGACAAATATTTTACTGATTGAAGAAGAAGAAGAAGAAGAAAAATTGTTTATTTGGCACACAATAATAAAATACAGAGTAAATTTACAACAATAAAAAAAAAATGCACCAAAAAGGCACCAACTCAGCATGTGTATGAGAAAGTCAAACAACTTGGTTGATGAATTTCCCATACGCTGGTTTTCAGTTAGCGCCATAACTAAAACTAATATTACAACTTAATATAAATAAGTTAAGCAAACAAAAATGATTAAACAACAAAAAGAAAAAAACTAACAAACATACACAAAGAAATTTTTGTTTATTTTTTTTTAAATATTCTTTTTAAATTAATGAATTTAGTATATAATATATAACTACTTTCATACGGCATAACCTCATAAATCATTACAAACAAATATACTGCTTCTCTTAAGAAACTAAATATTTTGTGTTTATAAATATATCTAAATTATATAAAAATAAAATAAGTAAGAAGGAAAAAATATATATAATATAAATACACCTCCTACACATATATGTTTGATAAATATTAATTGTATGGTGTGTGTGAATGTTGTGATGGGATAAAAGTTATTGATTGAGTTGTAAGAATGCTTTCATTTTCAACCTAAATGATGACAAAGAGCTTAACTTTTTTAAGGGAGGGGGTAAATCATTCCAGCATTTCGTGGCAGCAAAACGAAAACTACCCCGAAATGCTGTAGTGCGATGGCGAGGTGTGATAAGTAATGTAGCACATCCACGAGTAGTGTAATGACTCAAATTTTTTGACCAAACCAGTTTTTCATTTAAGTAAAGTGGGCTTCCTCGTTTGATGATTCCAAACAAAAGAGTGGCCAAGTGTTATTTACGCCTTGATTCTAAATTCAATATCTTATTTTGATTTAAAATAGGTGATATATGACTTCTAGGGGCAATGTCGTAACAAAATCTGATACACGCATTCTGCACTCTCTGTATAAGCCGTTGTGTACGAGCGAGAAGACAGGGGCCATATTCAATATCACCGTAATTAAGTTTACTTAGTATCAAGGAGTCACATAACTTAATACGGAGTTCGATACTCAAATAAGGCCGTATTTTATTAAAACTTTTAGTTTATAAAAACAGTTACTAACTTTATCTAAAACATGTTTTTCAAATCTTAAATTTTCGTCGAATATTAAGCCGAGGTTGCGTGCCTGTTTGACCCTTTCGATTTCCACATTACCTATTAGTAATTTTGGGTTTTTTTCCGCTACCTTTGTTCGTTGGGTTTTGTTTCCTAAAATAAGGAATTTAGATTTGTTAGGATTTAGTGTGAGAGAGTTAATTTTGCACCATTTCTCAATGTTATTTAAATCCTTATTCATTGAGTCCAACGATTCGACAAAATTATTGGAGTCAATAGGAGTATAGATTTGTAGGTCATCTGCAAAAAGGTGATATTTACAATGGGATATATGGGAGGTAAGGTCTGATGTGTATAAAATGAAAAGCAGCGGAGCCAGGTTGGATCCTTGGGGTGTTCCTCTACATACTGCGTATTCATTTGAAAATATTACATCGCCATTCTTTTTGGTTAATTTAACAATCTGTGATCGTGCAGTGAGGTAACTGTTAAACCACTGTATAGTAGCTGAGTCAAAACCATAGTAGTATGATAATTTAGCTACAACTAATGGGTGATTCATCGAGTCAAATGCGCGGGTGCAGTCCAACAAGGTCAGTAGAGTGGCCTTTCCCTTATCTTGAGCCAATAAGATGCTATCGACCACGTCAAGGAGAGCAGTGGTAGTACTGTGCTCTTTCCGAAATCCTGATTGAAAGATTGGAAGAATTTTATTATCCTCGAGATATTTTGTCATTTGCTCACAGACTACTTTTTCCAAAATTTTTGACATGCAAGAGAGTAAACTAATCGGGCGTAGGTCGGCACAAGTTGTAGGATTTTTTTTTTGGAAGTGGTAATACTAAAGCTCTTTTCCATAAGTCCGGAAAAGTGCAACTTTCTATAGATTTATTCACTATAAATGTTATGATTTCCAAAGTGGTAGGAAGAGTCAGGAGTAGCATAGAAAGTGAGATATGATCGGTACCTTGCGCATTTGATTTAAGGCTTTTTATTACTTCTAGCACCTTATCCGTTGTTATAGTGTGTAGCTTGAATGTAGAGGAAGAGTATCTGTGAGTTTTAAAATAATTTATGTTTTCCGCATTTGTGTCGTTATCTCCAGGTACAGTTAAAAATTGTTGGTTTATAAAATCCGGGTCATTGAAATGTTCGGGCAGTACTAGATCGGTGTGTTTGCGTAGTACTATTGATTTCAAATTTTTCCATAACAAGTTCGGGTTTTTTAAATTTTTGTTGATGTAAGTATCGAAATAAGCTTTTTTTTCATAGTGAAGTGTGACATTTACTAGACGTTTTAAGTCTTTGTAATCCTTTTTATGTGAGTCTAAGTGAGTATGATTGTATTTGTTGTGAGTGTCGTCTCGTAGCGACATCAACAGCTTGACATTTTCCGTAATATAAGGATAGCTTTTTTCTTTGATTACTATGGTTTTGTAAGGCGCATGGAGATCGAAAAGATTTGTTAAAAACTTCGTGAACGTCATTACCATCTCATTTATATCCGTGAACTTTTTCACTATAGACCAATCAATTGATCTAAGGTCCCTATCAAAGAAATCGGGGAGAATATCATTCAGCGGTCTGTAAGTGATATAACGAGATATCTGCTTAGGCTTTTTAACATTGCATTCCACGACAACAAGGGCATGGCGACCTAAGGTGGGTACTCATTGAATTTCCACTGATCGCACCGGTAAGTCAGTAATAACCAAATCAATAGCGGTTTCACTAGAATTAGTAAAGTGGGTTGGTTGGTTTACTAACTGTGTTAAGCCAAACGTGCTGCAAAAATCGTTAATAAGGTTAACTTTACGATCAAGATATTTCATGACATCGATGTTAAAATCTCCCATTAATATTAGTTTGTCGTAATTCTGAAAGGATGTAACTGCATCGGTTAATGTATCCAAGAATAAATCAACATTCTGCCAAGGTGGCCTATATGCAGTACCGATGATAATTGTAAGTGTATTTATTTTAATACGTAGCCACATTTGTTCTACGGAAGATGTAGGGTAGTTGCAGATTCGAACGTTGATACCATTTTTAATATAAAATCCTACCCCACCTCCGCGAGAACGACCTGAGCTAGCGGAGCGCGGTATGTGCCGCAGCCGATACCCCGGCACGACAGGCGCGCGCTCGTCTTGTCCTTCCCTAAGCCAAGTTTCATTAATTGCTAATATATCAAAACAGTTTCTTTGGATCATCGCTATTAATTCATCTTGTCCTGTACCTAGTGAGCCTGCGTTAAAAAGACCAAATTTAGTGAATTTGTTTTTAATCATTAGTGTTTTGTGAATAATGCAAGCAAAGCAAGCAAAATAATTGGTTATAAATTACTAAGTATAGTAAGGTGATAAAATAGTGAGTAATAATTGTTTTTGAAAATGTGGTACAAGTTTTTATCAATAGATTAGTTTCGTCGACCCAAATGAGACTATGAGGTAAGCATATTATTATTAAATAGAATGTAATTAGAGTAATTATTGTTATATATAAGGGAAATTTTTTCCTTGTGAGATTATGAAAATACAAATATGTATTTTTTAAGTGAGTGGGTAAGGTTGTGTTATCGTATGTATTGTTCAGCCATATGAATAATAATATATTTAGTTTTAATGGACATTTCTTTATAAATCTACATAAAATATATTCAGATGATATAAATAAATTAATAGTAGGGGTAAAGTATATGACAGATAGATTGAACGTTGCTTTTATAGAAGGAAAAGGACAGTAACTCAAAACAAAACATAAATTAATTTGAATCTTAGGAATTATCACGATTGCTAAATTGTTTTCTACATTAAAATCATAAAGATAAGGAATCCTAGCAGCTAAGGTCATAAAAGTGTTTATAAAAAAACCCGAGATAGATCCTCTTCGGAGCGTATAGCAATCGCTGGTGACCCGTCGTGTTTTCAAACATAAGTGCGTCCATCCCTCGTCCATATGTACTTCCAGTTATGAGTTCTCCTTTGTTCGCGTGCTTTACCATGTAGGGTTCTGTACCGCTTCGTAAGTCTCTCATTTATATAGATCCGCGTACTTGAATGATCAGGTAGGCCTAAATTGGAGGTCGTTACATCTCGACGTACCCTGGCGCTTTTAATGAGTGCATCTCGTAGAGGTCGCCGTGCCAGCCGCACGACCAGCAGCCGCGGCTGGTGCAGCGGGCCGGTGGCGGCGGTGGCGGCGACGCGGCGCGGCCCAACTCGCCGCGCGTCCACCACGTCACGCTCCTCCAGCTCCACCTGCAGCTTCTTGGCCAGCTGCAGCACGATGTGTCCAGCCGACTCGCCCGGGTATTCGGGAACACCACTAATTTGCAAATCGTTACTCAGACTTGCTTGTTCCCGATCATTAAGTTCATCCTCCAGTTTGCTGACAGATTCGTTTAGGTTATAAGAGCTAGAAACCTGTTCTTTTAACTGTTGAATTTCGGACTTTAACGAAATATTTTCACTTTCTAACGCATTTAAACGAAGATTGTACGATCCGATTTCATTTCTAAATTCATTAAGCTGGTTTGTAAGCTCGTTAAAGTCCTTTTTAAAATCCCTGCTGATGGATGCTCTAAATTCAGAAAATTTTGAATCTAATACGTTTTTCAACATTTCGACGGTTAGGGATTGGTGGCTGTTGTCAGGAGTTTTTTTTTCAGTCCCTACTTCTTGTTGTAAATCATCACATGACATGTTCGTGACATCTAATAAGCTGTTTTGCGGTTCATCATCACAATGGAGTAGTTGGGGTTTGCGAATCGGAGTACTATCATTCCTATCCTTGCGCTGCGTAGTGTTTTCACACAAGTTGCATCTCCAAGACCCGATTTTAGTGTAATTGGCCATGTAAGCAGCAGAAGTTATGTTAAGGCATTGATAGTGGTAAGCAGCTTTGCAGAGGCAGCATTTAATCAAATCCGTTATGTCTACCTTTCGTTGACAGGCCAAGCAGTTCATCTTTGTAATAGAAAGTATAGTCAATGTGTAGGTAGATACGTGGGTATGTATGCGTAAAGCTGTTGGCGTTAGATAGCACTTAGACGGGTAAGAGGCTACGAGAATTTGTGGATATATATATATATATGGTGGATAATGCAGAAAGCAGTGCTATTCGATACGAATCGTATCGTCCGTCGTTTCTTAAACCTGAATCCCTGACTCCGTTCAAATGTTCTTTTGTCGACGAGTATCTCAAATTATAAAATTGTATTTATCTTTCGGCCAATAGAGACGTGATACTCAAAAAGGATATAAATTTTACAAAATGTTGTTGAGAGTTTCTTGTCTTCACAAGACACCTAGTAAGACGGCGTTACATTAAAATTAGTTCTAGTTTAAGTGACGTGAAGTAAAACATATTTATTGTTCCCCCATTAGGGCATGTCGTTCATCGCGGCGGTTTTGATCCTCAACATGGAGGCGGGCGCGGCGTTCGTGTGTCTGGCCAACCTGCTGGACGGGCCCGTGCTGCGCGCCGCCTTCACGCGCGACGGCAACATGATGCAGGTAACATACTACGACACTTACACTACACTACGTTCACTACACTACGTTCGTGTGTCTGGCCAACCTGCTGGACGGGCCCGTGCTGCGCGCCGCCTTCACGCGCGACGGCAACATGATGCAGGTAACATACTACGACACTTACACTACACTACGTTCACTACACTACGTTCACTACACTACGTTCGTGTGTCTGGCCAACCTGCTGGACGGGCCCGTGCTGCGCGCCGCCTTCACGCGCGACGGCAACATGATGCAGGTAACATACTACGACACTTAGATCACACACTACACTACTTTCGTAACCTGCTGGACGGGTGCTGATGCTGGTATTACCACTATCACTACTAACTAGCAAATATTCCCCATAAAATAGTCACAGCTTCAAAATTACACACATCTTTTGTGAGGTGAGTCCGAAAAAGAATAGTTGGTGATGGATATCCAGCCACATCCCGCAAAAATATTATAAAGTCTCCAATTCACAAGTCGCATCTTATGACATCCGCCGCCACCGCAGCCGTGTTGTATACTGAGTAACTAATCACTTTATGAACTTCTAGCCATACATGCACACCGTTACGCGGAGAGTTCACTAGCTCTTAGTGTATCAGTTGTGTCGTAAGATACTAAAAGTCGCTTTCAAAATGTCACACTTGTTACAATATTTTAATTTTGATAGCGACGACAATTTCCCAAGCTGCGACAACGTTAAATAAGCCATAAATGTAATATAATTCCTTTATTTTAAAAAGTAATTGTACAATTCCAGCGTCTATGGAAGGCGTACACAAGTCTGCTGCACCACAACCTACCCTCGCTCGCTGATCTGGTAGCGCCAGAACTGTATCTACTGGAATGGCTGTACACAGCCTTCGCTAAGGCAATGCCTCTGGACACCGCTTGCCGAGTTTGGGACGTCTTTCTACGGGACGGCGATACGTTCCTCTTTAATACGGCGCTGGGTAAGATCATGTATCCTTAGTAACTTAGGAGTACCGAAGGAATCGATATACCAATTTCAATTTTCAACCTCTGGTAGTTTCGGCTGTGCGTTGTTCCTCAGTCAGTGACGCTGCTGTTTAATATTTCTACTTTGAGTAACGGATTGACTAATAATATTGAATGTTAAGCCGATAGGAATCATGTTATATGTACGCTCCGGCCTTGTAGTGAAGTAAGTTATAATTGAAACAACTTTTTGATTTTCGGATATTTTAATCGCGTGTTATTACATTATTTTTAAAGCCCGACGTTTC
The DNA here is from genome assembly GCA_963576735.1 of Bedellia somnulentella. NCBI lineage: Eukaryota > Metazoa > Arthropoda > Insecta > Lepidoptera > Bedelliidae > Bedellia > Bedellia somnulentella. The sequence continues at coordinate 2,228,808 of OY755183.1, forward strand.
GAAAACTTTTCAGTTATCATGGTCACGGGAAGACAGGTGTTATTTGTCATTATACAGTACTATAAAATTATTAATACTTTTTTTACTAATTGCTATGTAACGCAAATATTAAACGCAAATGTAACTTAAAATTTTGTGAAGGTAGTTAGTATTAATAATTTTATAGTACTGTATAATGACAAATAACACCTCAGTCTTCCCGTGACCATGATAACTGAAAAGTTTTCGAAACGTCGGGCTTTAAAAATAATGTAATAACACGCGATTAAAATATCCGAAAATCAAAAAGTTGTTTCCATTATAAGTGAAGTAAGTTGTTGTAAAACAGACCTAACTACACTGCTCAACCATCACTAACAAGCTCTAATACCTTGCCTCGCTCGACACCAACGGACTTAAATTGATAAGTGCAATTCTGAACCAACTAATCATCCATTCACGTTGTAGGCATCCTCCACCTTTACGAAGAGGAACTAAAACAGCTAGACTTCATATCAGCCGCCCAATTCCTGACCAAACTTCCCGAGGACTTGTCTCCGGAAGCATTGTTCAAGAGCATCTCAGCTATCTCCATGTCCATGAACGGGATGAGCTTTGAGGAGTTGGTCTCTTGTTCTGATAACGATGGCAGCTTGGATGACGATGTCACTGTGAGACTTTAATTATGTTGAAAGAGATGTGATCAATTTTGTGTATGTCAAATGCTGTAGGCGTTTTAAATATGATATAGATAAAATAAGGGTTGTTGTGGCAATACTGTATGCCCCAAAAGGGACACATACATTTTTCATTGTAACTCACACCCACAATCATGAAGGATTTTGATGATTTTAAATAGTAAGTATTTTACGACATCGTAGTTTTTAAAGGTACTATTCATACTATCATCCTGCGCAGTAACGATAAATTCTATTGACCTTTTGGAACTTCAAAATTTACCGATACTTAATTTTAGAATAATCTCTTTTTACATGCAATATTTTTTATATTATCTGTTTATTATGGTTTATACATACATACATATACTCACGGCTATAAATCCCTAGAAGGGGAAGCCAGAGCTAAGGAATGAAAAATTCCTCAGCCACTTTTGGAAGTTGCGTGGGGAAAAGATGTTAAAATAAAGGTTGTCGGTGATGGGTCTCCAACCGCATCGCCCAAAAATACAATAAGAAGTCCCAATACCGTTAGTTGCTTTTTACGTACACCCACCGGAAGAAATGGGGTAGTGCTATTCTAAGCCGACACTACACAGCACTATTATGGTTTATGTAGCGATAATATATTGGGAATATATAATTCTATATATAACGAATGCAATTATGGAGTAAGCAATTTTTTTTCGTAAGCTTTAATATAATATGTATGTAGAATAAATGTTAGCTTAGATGTTTTGTATTCCGTATCATAAATGTAGAAGTATGTTTATCTCTCAAATAATATAAAGTGGTAATATCTAGCTAGCTATATTTGTTTAATTCGTTGCTAGTTTTCACTCACATGTTATTCAAAGCAATATATTTTCATTTTATTTTTTATATTCTTATATAAGATTCATGAAGTTTTCAGATTATTCATGGCAATTTAAACTTTACGATATAAATTCTAGTGCCAGTGAATTCTGATATCTTTGATTTATCGATTCGTTTTATTAGAATCTAATTAAACGAACTATTAATATCATATTATAGTTATAAGATAATAATGTAAATTTATTGATTGTAAATACATAGCTTAAAAAGTTTTATTCTCCTGTTATGCGGGTCCATGCAAAAAAAAAGAAAGTTTAGGTATAAGCGTAGTTAAAATTGTAAATAATACTTGTGGCCGGAAATTTCAATCAGACAGCCTAATGTTTGTTCCGGATATTTAACTTAATTAGAAATATTGTAATGATTTTAGCACACCAATCTTTGTATTACATTAATATCATCTTAAATATAGATGTAACTGAGAAATCGTTACACTCAATAAAACAACCCAGGATTGATATTTATTACTCGTTCAATTATTTTTCGCAACAATAAATCTTGAATCACTTTATAAGGACGCGGATCTAGTTACATTGGAGGATTAACTCGAAGCGGTAGGTCGCGAATTATAGCAATCGCCGAACTATTCCAATCGATACTAATGCTAACGATATTAACCATAAGTGTCATGCGTATCGTAAAGTATATGGACGAAATAACGATTATGCATATCATGTGAGATGGTCTAAACATCACTGATGCCAAACATCTCAATATGCGGAACATGAGACGTAGAGATTGAATGGGGAGGCGTAATATAGCCGTCCGAATCCTGCAGAGATGTGTCCGTTGGAACCGAATGAAAAATACTAACTGCAGACGTATCGTCTACCGCTTGCTGAACGTCGCGCTCCGTAATATCTTCAGAGACAGCCAGAGTGTGTATCATAGTCTCAATACCCACACGCTCTGCACTACCATCATGTTTGGATGTCGTTTCGACTTTGAAAGACTCGATGCTTCCCGAATCACCAGAGACGGTACTTTCAATATAGTGTTGAAGAAAAGCATCATCCGAGGCGGAGATGCTTGTTTGAATACTAGAAATTTCGTGCTCCAATGGTTCATCTGAACGCGGAGTTGATGTCTCAGGCTCGACCATAATATAACTTCGCTTCTCTCGCTTAGAATTTTGAGAGTCTTCCCCATATGGTAGTTCGGATAGCTCTTTAAGATCCATTGCATCGGTTAATAATAAATCATCGCACTGCTTAGGCGGCGTAGCATTTTGACGTAAACGAACGTATGACGACGACGGATCGTCGAGCGCATCATTGATCAGTTTCTCTGATAAAGCGTATTCATCTGGTGATGTAGCTTGCGTGAAAATGTACTTTACAGTAAAGGCATGGGCGTCTACTGATGCGTTAACGCCTTGATTAAACGCAGAAAGCATCCTCGGAGCTAACTTCCTCGTGAGGAGTAAGATCACTAACAAAGATACGGACGTCGCCAACTGCGCGTTGATCATTCATCGTTTTCTGAATCTGTAAGGTCAATCCTTCTTTCTATGATCCATGAGTCGAAAACCGCCGCTTCTCTCTCCCAGCGAGTCGCGCGCAAAACGCGCGCGTGAAGCTCGAGTGAACTCAGGAGACTATAGGCTTGTCTCACTGTCATACGATAAGAGTTAAAATCACCCATTTCGTAGCTACGTATCTGAACTATTGTGACTGTATTAGCCCGGGCGCAGGTAATGAAGGAATGCGCACCGATAGTGCACACGGCATATTTCGATGCTTTCTGCATCGAATGAGCTGATGAATCATCACGCCGACACGGACCGATCAGAAGTCTCATTCGACCCGTATCGAATCGTATGTATTCGTTGAAAGTGTCGCCATTATGATAAATGTAATTAAAGGGAGAATCATCTCCCTCGTGCGTTAGAGTCTTCAACATGCAATCATCACATGTTGAAGAAGTTACCCACGACATTATTATCGCAGCGCTACTGTGTATCGAAAGGACTTTTCCTTCATTGAAAGCCCGTACTAACCAACAAACAGCAAAGAATAACGGTTTCAGACCCATCCCTCTACGTATCGAACTTCGTAAACGTAGTAAAATGATACCAATGAACCATTGACCCAACGTTCGCGGTTGAACTGATAATCTTTTGAGTGGTATCATTACATCATTGAATCGCCGATATAACTCTCTAGAGTTTAGAACTGTATCTATCTCATCTAATGTTCCAGCGAACGTAGGAATCCATCGATTGCGTGTCGAAGACGACGCTTTGATCTTTTTGATCAACTGACTGATGAGAATATTCTCGTTATAAAAACGGTCGAGTTCAAGTTCCTGAAAGCAGGACAGCATACTGGTTAATATCGTAGGAGTGCGTGACCTCCGTTGAAGGGATACGTAGATTTCTGTAAACTTGGCGTGATCTATGACAAACATGTGACGCTCGCAGGTTTCACTTTTATAACATCCTTCAAACAGAATAAATTTATGGAGGACAGCTACTACTGCGTAACGTATTAAATTCTATCGAAATTGCATTAACGAAGGTTTTAGATTCTTTGCGGGTCATATTAAAAAACCCACAAATTGTGGTTCAGAATTTAAGAATTAGATAATTGGTGGAGAATTAAAACTACTCTCAATACATATCATATTAGATAGGTGGTTTATATAAATTGAATTATGGATAAGTTGTAAATTTAAATAATACTAAGGATAACGAATCAACGAGTAGTCGACCGGCCTAATTACCTAGAGTGTGTAATAAAGTTTAATCTTATTGTTAGTAGTACGTAACAAGTAAGGAATCTCCTATTGTATACTTAATTTCATAAATGTATTGTAAAGAATGAAAACAGAAAAATAACATGGGAATAGTAGTGTAGTGTACTTCACTAACCATATCTGTTTTGGTTATTATTTAATTTGTTCTTACTTTAAGGGCATATTTAATAGAAAGATCTCGCTCGCGAGAAAGTGAGTTAAATTTCATGTAATAATATAAAATATAAAGAAAAATGTTGCCAAAGGCAACTGTTTTAAAAAAAATCTCTGGCGTCTCAATGAGTATATGAATAGGTTAATAACTATTATAGTTATTTATTTAGGTAAATCGTTAGCGTAAAGAGTATTGTCATAATTTCTAGCCATATCAAGTGAATGTGGAAAATTATCATTTTCTATTTGAATGTAAAGTAGACAATTACTTCTAATCAGGCTTAAACTAGACATCGATTTCAGCAATAAATTAATCTTGCCACGTCCGTTGTCACTTTGTTATATTTGTTGAAGATATTCAATTTAGCGTCTTTTATAATTGTTATAAATCACTGTTTATGTGAGCACTTTATCGTGACATATTTTTATACTTGTTTATTTAATTATTGCCATTTTCTCCACTCACAGTGAATACTATATTTTCCGTTGACGTGGTGTATAAGTAATAAATTATATTCAAAAGGTTGGCTTGAAATCATAGTGATCGTGTTAAATTAGAACGATAAATTGATACAGGGAAATATGTGAAAAATCTCCTACATTTCGTTTCTATTATTAATATGGGTGCGATATATTTACTGTTAATTTATCATGCCATGAATGATTTCCTATTGTTGTGATTTTTCATTTAATTTCACGGTTATACTTCTTCATTTAAAGAGTATGTTCTTATTTATATTGGTTGTTAAATTATATTTTTTATCGATCAGCAATATATAATGTAAAGAAAGAATATATTTAAAATATTATGAGCATTATAACTTTTAATTCATCTCCTTTTCATATTATATAAATAATGTTTAGGCAACCTTATTCAGTTTAACTGATAAGATATTTATAATGGTTAATAAACCATCTCTAGATTGCATCTCCGTTTGGACGTCAAACTTAGCTTGAGGGGTGTAAAAATAAAATAGTTGGTCACTTATGAAAACAATACGTTGTGATTTTGACTGATATTACAATTTTAAAGTTTGCCATTATAATACTAAAGTGTAAGTTATTCGGTTTGTAAATATAATTATATAATATAGTTATTATTTAAAATATTTTTTTTATATTATTTTCATCTCGATATTATTATAATTAGTGGAAATTATTTCTTATAAATTTATTTTACAGCGTAAGAAATAAAAATTATGATTATATGTTGTCTTATTATTTTTGCCAAAAGTTAACAAAGGAAAATGCAAATTTTGGTCCACCGGTACCCCTCAATAGATCTATTAACTCCACTCAACCCAAATGTTTACGCCGTATATCTCCAAGGGCAGAGGCAGACACATCACGCGACATTATTGAACCATGATAAATTTACTACACATAATTTTACAAAAGGAACATTGGTGAAAAACCGACTTGTTGATGATTCCACGCTCTCTGCATGAAAGACGGCTAGAGAACCGTCTAAGCTTTGCTGGCGGATACAAGAAACATGGAGTGTTAATCAAACAAAGTAAATTGCAATGGCTGATCCACAGCACGATCGCGGGGAGACGTCCTTCGACCCCCACCACTCGACCCGCGGCCGAGCTGTAGACCAGCCACTACTTATTACTAATTACAGCATACAGCGCAGCAGCGCGCACTAACGTTTTATATACATAACTATAACAATAACAGTTTCCTCTTAAAAACTAGCGATTAACTTCTGAGATATACCTACTTAACCTCAAGTTTGGTAACTTAAGGACACAACTCCAGGAAGTGATTCTTAAGAAGACGTTTAAGCTTGGAGTTGGTTAATTTTTGTTTCACTATTTGAGCGTGTTCATTAAATAGTTTAGGCACTAAATATTGGAGGGTGCGTTCTCCGTAGTAATTACATACAAGTGGGACGGACATAGTGGAAGTAGCAGCTGCACGGGTTGGGTAGCTACGGATCCTCTCATTCATGAATTTATCTGAACCATATTGACTTAAAATAACCGTAATCCACACTTTATGTTCTATTGGTAGCAATTTAGTAATCTTGAAAAATTTTTCGTAATCCCCCTGCATTGTTATTTTTGTGTTTGTACTTATTAAAAATTTTAGTATTCTAATTTGTAACAAATGTATTCTATTTAAATATGTGTTGAAGGTTAATCCATAGCTACCCAGACCATAGCTTATCACTGCATCCACCAATGCATAATAAAGTATATTCTACTATAAGTATAAACTATTTCGGTATGTCAATAGATGTATGTTAAATGTCATTCAACAGCAATTTTTATGACTAAAATATAATCATTTTAGTACCTAGAAATGTATATAAACTGTTTTTGTTTTAATTAGCCCCGATTAGTTACTCAGAAGAGCTCAGTGAGAAAGAGAACTCAGACTCTTATACAGAGAGACATGAGTTTGAACTCATAGTAGGGTGAACAAAATCGATGTGTTTTAAAGTCATATATGTCAACTACCGAATGAAGTATCTAGTGTTATCGGCAATAAATACCAAAAGCGGTAGCCAGAAATTTACATTTAGAAATTCTTTAGCCACTTTTGGAAGTTAAGTAGGGAAACGTTTTTAAATTAATGGTTGACGCTGATGCGCATTGCCCAAGAACCTGAAAAGTCCTTAAATCGCATCTTATGACATCCGCGGAAACTAAACAAAAGTTTAAAAGATATTTTTAAGTACTACCCAAAGTATATGGCTTCTTATTTCTATAAAAAACCAAAATATATAATAGCATTGTTTGAGCACTTTTGTGAAAAAAAAGGATTATTAACACGTGATTCGAAAACTCACTTAAAATTCTTTAGCGATAAACAGTAATGTAGCAAATTATTATCTGAATATCTCGTCCATTAGTTGTAATGTAAGTAGATATGGTTATTTGAAGTAATGTATGACAATCACTGCAGATAAGGAATAGCTGCAATATGTTTGCGTAGAAATTTGTAATTACCCTAATCGGGATTTTTCTGGCCAAAGAATCTAGTAGTTTCGATGCTTGTAAGCTCTTAAGAGTGTTTTTGCTGGCCCACTCCACATGTAATGCTTAAGGTAGGGACGAATTTTCCTTTTTTGTACACTTATCAAGCTCTGCTCCTATGCGTAATGATATAGCATTCCTCGGTAGATGGGTTATCGAACATTGAAATACTTTTTAAATCGGTGCCGCGGTGCTGTAGTTCATGAGGGTTTATTTAGCAGCTTCGAATAGCACAACACCATTTCTTCCTGCGGATGGCGTACGAGGCGATTAAGTGTTAGGAGCTTTTAGAGAAGTTGTTTAAAACCCATCACTAAAAACTCTTTATTTTTACTATTTTCTCCCCAATTGACTTCCAAAAGTGGCTAAGTTATTGTTGATTCCAAGGCCTCTGGCTATCGCGTTTTAGGATATTCAGCCGTAAGTATAGGTCAGGTTATATTTTAAACCCTTACATTGCAGTCGAATCTCTTTATAAGTGCCCATTATTCGAAGGTTTTGGGGTAGTTCAGATTTCTTTCATTCTTTATGTAAAATACTAGTGGTCGGCCCCAGATTTGCACCGGTACTTTTGGAAGTCCAGTGAGAAAACGATGGTAAAATAAAGTATGGTTAGTGATGGGTCTCCATCCACATCGCTCAACAATTACTTAAAAGCCCCAAAAGCTTAAGTGGCCTCTTACCGGCAGAAATGGTTAAGTGCTTTTCTAAGCCGAAACTACACAGTTATATATATATATATATATATATATATATAACTACAGGTTGATTTCAACCGAAATCTGAGGTTTACTGACATAATTTCGTTACCATTGTGTGATAGTGTCAATATCGTTAAGGAGTTAAAAAACTATTTTCCTAAAACTGGATACTACTAACTTTAAGTAATAGGCATTCTTGTTGCAAAATTATCTCTCTACAATTATCAATCATAATCAAGACTTGTTTAAGAAGAACCATTTTGTCTAAAGTGCAAGTAGAAAATTGGCTTATTTCAGAGCCCTCTGCATAGCTACTTTGTCTATTACATAACATAACATAAACGTTCACGCCGAATATCCCCGAAGGGGTTGGCAGAGGTACTAATACTTTGTCATGGACAGTGTACTCACGTGATAGGGGGCAGGCCTATCGCCGTTTTGTATGAATACACTTTCACATGACTAAGTACAACTAAGCCATGTGGGTTTCCTCACTATGTTTTCCCTCAGCGTTAACAACCATGATAAATTAACCACACATATGTCTTTAGAAAAGACAAATTGGTGTAGGCCCGACTCGGGATTTGAACACTAGCCGTTTGCACGATAACCGGTGTTCTACCCATTGAGCTATCACGCCGTCTATTACTTTATTATTAAAAGCTTGACAGTTAGTAAACAGAATATTTTTCATTAAAACGAAATTGGGGACGAAGATTTAACGTTTGGATTATAAATTATACGAGAATTAAGTATTAACTGTAGCAGCGGCTATCCGATGATGTTTTTTCTTTATAAATCCATCCGACGACGTCGTTCACGGCCTAGGTGGTAGTGGCAGTAGAGGTACTATTTCTGAATCCGGAGGTCGTGGATTCAAATCCCGCTGTGAGCATTTATTTATGTGATGAATTGCATTTGTTTTTCTTAATCTTGGATAATATTTATATGCGTATTACATAATCATAAACATATCCCTTGTCAGTATGCCTACTCACATGTGTATGCACATTGCATGTGCACATGTATATCTGTAATCCGTATTTATTTATATTAAATCACCAATTCGTGTCCTTCGGACGGAAAGACGATACGAATATAAAAACATAGGTCTTGATAATGGCAGTACTGAAGTGACGTCCAAAACATTTGGTAACTGATTGCTACTGGCTCACTGATAACAGTTGCCGAAATTATTGTTAAGGTAACTGTTAAGGGTATGCGCTTAGTGTCTTCACCATAAAAAAAATAAGATTAACTAGTTAAGTTGAATAAAATATGTTGAATCTGTAAAAGTAATTCATATTAAAGTTTCTATAGTTCATGGGACCACTGAAACTAAAATTTAGCTCAAGTAGCTAATTTTGGACGTGTTGGCTAATTATGTGCGGGCCCGCATCTCCAGCATGCGGGCCCGCACATAGGTAGAGTTCTTTCATTACTTTATAATCTTTGTGTTAGTCACTCTTACCTTCCTTATGCTATGTTAAAGACTCTCGTTGTGCCTATTGTTAAAAATAAGACCGGTGATTTGTCTGACAAAAATAACTTTAGGCCGATTTCCTTGGCAACTGTAGTAGCAAAGGTGTTTGATGGCTTGCTTAATGCGCGGCTGCAGACTTTTCTTATTATTCATGACAATCAGTTTGGGTTTAGGCCCGGGTTGTCAACCGAAAGTGCAGTACTGTGTCTTAAGCGCGCCGTCGGATACTATATCGACAGAAAAACACCGGTCTACGCTTGCTTCCTCGACCTGTCCAAAGCTTTCGACTTAGTTTCCTACGATCTTTTATGGCCAAAACTTCAAGCCACAGGTATGCCTAAAGAATTGATTACTACCCTAAAGTATTGGTACGACAATCAAATCAATTGTGTTAGATGGTCGAAAACGTTGTCGGATCCCTACAAACTAGAGTGTGGTGTGCGACAGGGTGGCCTGAGCTCTCCTGCTCTTTTTAATTTATATATAAATGCGTTGATTGATGAGCTCAGCAGAACCCATGTCGGGCTGCACTTGGACGGAGTTTGTTACAACAATTTGAGTTACGCAGACGACATGGTTCTGCTGAGCGCATCAGTAGGCGGTCTGAGGGACCTACTGTTAATGTGTGAAAGATTTGTCAAGTCACATGGCTTGATATACAATGTAAAAAAAAGTGTTGTTATGGTTTTTAGGTCGCAGAGGTGTCGTAGATGTGACAATGTGCCGCCAATACGGCTAAACGATTTAAGTCTTGCCCAGGTTGACAAATTTAAGTACTTGGGGCACATTGTAACATCTGACCTCAAAGATGATGAGGATATTGACAGGGCGCGGAGGGCGCTGTCCGTGAGGGCGAATATGATTGCCCGTAGATTTGTTGGATGCTCATACGAAGCTAAAGTAACTCTGTTTAAAGCCTTTTGCACGAGTATGTACACCTGCAGTCTGTGGGCGGTGTATACGCAGCGAGCGTACAGCGACCTCCGCGTCCAGTACAATAATGCGATGCGGGCTTTGTTGCGGCTGCCCCGGCACTGCAGCGCGTCAGGCATGTTTGCGGAGGCCCGCACGGACTGCTTCCATGCCACGATGCGCAAGCGGGCCGCCTCGCTGCTGTGTCGGGTGCGCGCCAGCAACGACCCGCTGCTGGCCGCGCTCGCGGACCGGTACGACTGCGTGTACGTGCGCCGGTGCGGCGAGCGGCATGTGCCGCCCCCACCTCATCGCCGGACGTACACGTGACCAATCATGTTCTTAGATTAAGTTTTAGATGTACCAACTAACAATAGATGTAAGCTTTACTAACAAATATGTACCATGTTGTGCGTCTAATAAAGTTTTATTATTATTTATTATTATTAACTAGCCCTACCCGAAAAAAATAATAATAATTAATATTACCATAGTTCTTTTTGTTTGTTACTAAAATTTACACAATCTTATACGTTTATATTATACACGATAGGTTTTTGGGTACACGGCGATAGGCCTGCCCCCTATCACGTGAGTACACTGTCCATGCAAAACGTGGGTACTCTGAACACCAGGTGACAAAGTCACGTGATGTTCAGAAGTATTAGTACCTCTGCCAACCCCTTCGGGGATATTCGGCGTGAACGTTTATGTTATGTTATGTTATGTTTTTGGGTAGCGCTGACGCAAAAAACTAGTGTATCAACGATAATGTAATCTTGATTATTAATAGGTGACTTTTTGATTATAACTAGATTTTCTGTATCTTTTGGTTAGTCATTATTTACTTTATGGTTTAAAATTGATAATTTTATTATTAATCGGTTTTGTTTTACTTCAAAATATCTTCCGCCATTATTTTATATTGGTGGATCTAGGTGAATTAAGTTTAATTCGCAATTAATCCCATTCAAATTATAGGCAATTACTAGCGAATCACACATTATTACGTAGATGAATAGTTCTAGCGAGACAAAATATAGTTTAGAGAAACAACCCTTACTAAGGTCGAACGTAAAAAAAGATAGCTTGTTGTAACTAAATATTTCTGTCTTAAAGATGTTTTTTACTATTCCCCATACTACTAGACAGAAAACCATTGAGAATAATTATATAAATATAAATTTCATACTACTTAATAATTTCATATTACTAAATTTGCCAGGAACAAAATATCTTTATCCTTGATGGTTTTATACAAAATAATTTGTAAATCTTAAAAAAAACAAACACTAACGTAACGTAACGTAACGTATTCATTCTTCACTTCTTGAAAATATTTAGGACTTGACCAAATTCATATGTGTGTTTACTATGTATAATTGAAAATGTAGTTAACTATACGCACTCAGTATTATTATTTCTTGATGTCGTTTTCTGCGTTAGTGATAGATATCAAAGTCACGTCAATGGCCTTTATTTCATTTAAGGACCCAATACTTCTCGGAGCTTTACAACTGCTGTAATAAAGGGCGGATCCAGCCATATGGGCAAGATGAACATGCCCACAACCCAAATCAACCTACGACCTCACAATCTTAGGGTCTATAGAAGCTGATATGATGATACTATCACTATGGCCAAGAGATTTTTGGGTGCATATGCCCACGAATGTATGGCTATAAGCGGTCTCATCTTGTATAGCTGTCAGCCGCAATGGCAACCTCACCTTGCGGCTCTGAAACGCTAGTACGGGGCTAAAGTAACAGATGCCAAGTAACTTATGGGCAGACTGAAATGGCAATACGACGAACATGTGGCCCTAATAAAGGACAACCATAGAGTGAGATAATCCTGCTTTTTACCTGGGAGGTGTACCAGATGTAGCAGCCGTTCTCACGGCAGATAACATCGCTCAGCTATTTGGCACCAGCTAAACCCGTCAAACCCAATGGAGAGAATTTAAGTGGTAAAATTACGTCAGTAAATCAAATATTGAAATTTTGTTTTAAACTTTTTGTTATTTTGGCACAAATACAAGTGCACTGTGAATATTTTCTTCCTGAACTCAAAAATAAAAATGGCTTTTTATCTATTAAGTTCATTAAATAACATCACACTATTAATTCCGTTTTAGGTCAAGCAGAAACTATTAATTTATTGACAACTATTAATTGAGCCTTGAGACAGTCTACTTAGGTTAAAAAAAACTCAATCTGTAAAAAATACAAAGTGTAAATTAAAGTTAGGAAAAAAGTACTAGTAACCCAAAAATGACGCACCTCGACATTTTGATTTGATTTTCCTTTAATTAATATCTATCGCTTTACAATGCCATTAAAACAGGAACCAAATGCAACTCATAAATCATCAATATCACAGTGGATCACTGTTATGCAGTAAATTATGTGTAGGTAAGCATAATCCTTGGTTCTTTTATTCGTATAAAAAACTGAGAATACCCTTCATAACTACTTAAATTATTAATCCTGTGACATTATTCTAATATTCACTTTGATTGTTACTGCAACAATTAAGTTTAAAATTCTACATCTGCCAGAGAGAACAATAGAATTCAACGTTTTTCGTGCAATATTCCCCTTAACAAGATATAGTTAGGGTCCGGGTACCCGCGAGGGGTCAAGCGCGCATGCGTTATCTACGAGGGATGTCAGTTGTGTATTAGCTTCGGTACTAAAAACGTGTCAATTTACTTGGAAGATAACATTGGACTTTTTAAATTATAATTAAAGTGTGCGGTGCAACGATGGCAGAAAATACGTCAGATAGTCCTAAAGAAGAGGCACGAGGGGAGACCATTGGATTGCTGGAAAGAAAGGTAAGCGTTATTTATGATGTAATGACGTGCAAAGGTCACGACATTTAAGAAATTCTTGGTTAATTTTGTTATGATTTGATTTAAATGAGCAAACGTGTCGGTTATCTATTGGTTATTTCATTCCAATATAGCTGCTTTGGATTTTCGCACTATTTCTATCGTTCAGCAACGATTAGCGACGGTTGTTTACTTTTGTGTACTTACCGGCCACAACCTTTTATCAATATCATATTTCTTGTCACAGAATTAGGGAAGCGAACATTTATGCCATTAAGAATGTTTTGTTAACATTGCGTACGGTAGGCGTAGTAAATACAAAATGTAAGGGTGGTATTAGATTGTGAAATAAATATTGAATGAAGCCGAAAAGCAATCCTTAAGAAATAGTAACGACAATAATTGTGCATTGGCACATAAAATAAGAATAAACATCATTTAATTAAGAATTTGAACAATTTGGAGCAGAATAAACGTAAATCTAAGTCTTTAAATGAGTAGAATATTTACACTTAATAATAAACAGACCCTTTTAAATGAAAAATTGTTCAATACATATGCATTTATTAGGGAAAGTATCGATAAAAATATTTGTTACTGTTATACCATCATTTATTCAATTTGCATAATTTGCACAAAATATAATTAATTTCCTCTTTGCAAGTAGTACCTACTAATTCTGGCGGAATTCCAAGTAGTCGGAAACTTGAATATTTACTAGTTCATAGGGATGTTATGTATATCAGAAATTAAAGTGTTTTTTGGCGAAGCAAGAGAGTCAAAATTCTTAGACTAAATGTAAATTTTAATTGTTAATGTAATGCCTGAGATTTTGAGAGTTATTTTAATGAGACGTGTTTCAAAGGGTTTGCATATTTCTAAAGTGCATTATTGATCAGCCAGAAAAAAATAATTTATATTTAGATATAGACAAAGACATGTTTGGAGCAGCAGTTTGTGTTTATTTACATAAGTTTTATTTCATTGATACTTTAATATTAATTCAAATTATCATTATTGATCTATCAATCAACTCGTTGAAACGTTCTTTATACATATAAAGAAAAGAAATAGTTACTTAAGTTTAAGGAGGATGCACAATAAATATATATTTTTCTATTAACTCGTATTAAAATGCGTGTGGGTGGTCCTAGATCCTAAACCGTGTTATGACCTAACTAAAGTGATAGTCATTGTAGTTATTTTTAGCTGGATTATGACTTGATTGTCGACATCCCGTTCTTACTGATATCCTTTGGCGATCTTTGACCGCCTATTCTGCGCCCCATCGCTGGTTGTCATTGTTATTTGTGTCATATTGCACGCAAATAATTTGTCAATACAAATTTTAGGAAAATTGTGGTCGTTGAATACATCCCTGATACTAAATAACTGCTTAGTACAAGCCAAAAAACAATAATGACTTGTTGTATGTGATACGTACTCTACGATATTTTAAAAAAAATATGAATTGACCAAGAAACGAAAAATATATTCATGATATAACTATTACCCTGAGTAGGTTTTTAACCCGCATTTTTCATAACCGAAAGCTAGTCTAGTCATAGTCACATATTCTCTAGTCACTAGATTAAGGTCGTCGTCATTATATTATTTATCTTATTTAAAAGTATTCATAGAAACTGATTATTATTTACTGAATTTACTATTTTCTCTTCTGACTCTGACTGACTTCTAAAATTGACATTGGGCTTATCGCTAAAAATCTAAGTGGTTCCTCCTCATTATTTATTACTTCTCAGTAGGTCTATTTTTGTTGTGTTTGTTGATTGATAAATTTAACTACTGAATTAAAATAAGCAAAACATTTATAAGTATTTCAGGTTTTATACTTTTCTAGATTTCCAAAACCCTTTTTTGTATTTTGTGATAAGTCGAAAATAATCCAACCAAATTATATTAAGACATCCCGAACCTTACCAAGCGAAATAATTATTTTATAATTAATTCTACGATCGATCGGTCGGTCGAAAAACTGATTTTGAGCAAGTCGAGCAAAGTTGAATTCCTAAAGAAGAACACGGCGACATTAATACATATGACATATGATATTAATAATGATTTCGAATATTTTCCTACATTAATTGACCAGCGAGATAATTACTCATAAATTTTCCTATTGTATTAAAACACTTATTGAGACATTGTTAACTATTTTCCATCTCACAGACAATGCAAATTAACCTATTTTATGCATGATACCATTCAATGTGTGCAGACGCAGAAATATTGCTTAAGAAAAATCAATTATCTCTTCATTTATTTATGTAATCGTCTTTACAATGTGTAGTATTAACTGGGTGTTAAGGAAACTATATTGTAATTATAGGCAGTTCAAACTTTTTATGCTCAGAAACTAAATTTAATCATATTCAATTACAATCATCATAATACGGCTATTTAAATAACAGACTCAACTCAACTCAAACGTTCACGCTGAATATCCCCGAAGAAGTTGGCTTGGGTACTGATACTTCTGAACATCACGTGACATTGTCACCTGGTGTTCAGAGTACCCACATTTTGCTTGGATAGTGTATTCACATCATAGAGGGCAGGCCTATCGCCGTTTCGTACGAATACGCTGTCACATGACTAACCATGTGGGTTTCTATGCGATGTTTTCCTTCACCGTTAACAACGATGATATATTACCCACCACACATATGTCTTTAGAAAGATAAATTGGTGTAGGCCCGACCCGCGATTTGAACCATAGTGACGACTATGGCATAGTCGTCTGCACAACAGGTTTTCTACCCACTGAGCTATCACGGCTATTTAAATAAAAATAAAGAAATAACGTTTGAATTTAGGGTACGTATGACAGCAAAAGGAACAAATAATAGGAAAAAAATAACACTACTAATACAATAAAAATATACAATTTCCAATTTCATGCTTCAATAAGATGTAAATATACCATAGTATAAACCATCCTTTTAACTCAATTTTTGAGGCTTCCGAATTTCGAATGATGATTTTGCTCTGGCTACCCCTTTTTTGTATGTATAGTTGTGAGTATAACTGCATAAGTAAGTATGTGTCTCATAAACTATAAATAATAAATACTCACAAAACAGTTTATAATATAACTCGTAAAACGTTTCTAGGCCAGATAGAAAACGTTCTTATAAAGGCGGGGGTCCGAAGTGAGATAAATAAAAGAGCATGTATGAGAAGAATAATGAATGTAAGGGAAGCAAGATAGGTTTGTCAAGATCGTACTAAGTGGCGATCGATAGTCTTTGCCTACCCCAATGGGAATAATCGGCGTGAGTATTACGTATTATTAGTAAGTAAGTACAGTATAAGGGTATATATGAAAATATTGCCGGCGATAGGCCTGCCCCTTATCACGTGACTACACTGTCCATGCAAAACGTGGGTACTCTGAACACCAGGTGACAAAGTCACGTGATGTTCAGAAGTATTAGTACCTCTGCCAACCCCTTCGGGGATATTCGGCGTGAATGTTTATGTTTATGTTATGAAAATATATATATATATTTAGTTGAACTAGAGAGTTTTCCCAAGATCCTACAAAATCGATATGTCTGACTATCCCAATGGGACTAATAACGTGAGTATGTGTTTGTATTTACATAAAAAGAGTTATTTCTTTTACTTAAAAGTTTATATTAATATATTTTGACTAACACAAATCATAAAGATCACCTTCACACTGACTAAAACATTTTTATAGATTTATGTTATGTTATGTTATATTATGAAATCATAGTTAGTCTGCGTAGTTACCTATTTATATCTATGTGTTTTAACTTTAATAATGTAAGGCTGTTTTATTTTTTTATTAATTTCTATCTAATGAACCGAACGTAACGAATAAATTTCCTACTAATGTAAGATATAACATCATTAACTTTGACTGATCTCCATGCATTAAAGAATTTGGTTGATTTGATTGATAGACTGCAGTGCAGTTTTCCCGCGAAATGCGTTAGCGACAGACGTTTTGGCGGGAATGCGCTCAGTGTGTTTTTTTTTGTTTTTCCACGATTCCAGTGTATTAGTGTGTATGTTCAACGGTTTCTTATTACGGTGCCATAATTATTTTATTTAGTACCAATTATAGTTACGTTAATAATAATGCATACGGAACTGGGTAATAAAACGGAAAGTATGGAAAAGTCGTGTTATGTAAATAATAATTTCGTGATGTTAACAAAGGAGAGTGTTGGCAATTTGGTAAGCTTTTTAAGTATTTTTTAGTGACATTTTAGTGAAATGTTTTTATTAGCCTAATTTGTTTCACACATTTCTGTCCGAATCTATACAGAACCACCTGGATCGACATTCCAAATAATATATTCTTTATTTATAATTCAAGATCACGTATGAGATGACTTCCAGACACCTGCATTAACGCTTATCTGCTTCCTATTGTGCTACAGGAGCCAGGAACTTTTATGTATTCAAATCTAACTACCAAATCAGTACATATTTCTCGAAAAGTTATTGATCGCAAAAAACAGATCCAAGACGCCAGGAGAAAATACTCCTCACTTAAAATATGATATAAACCTAGGGGCAATAGCCGTGAAAGTTAAAGAATAAAAATCTTAATGAATAATAAGTACGTTATTACTACCAATTTCACATATTGGTGTTTGAGAATAGATAGAAGTATGGTCCGTTGTAAAATGAGTCCCTCTCGAGGTTTTCCTAGCCACAATTTTATCGTTATATAAAGGCAACATAGTAGTGCCTAATAAAGTAATAAGTATATCTTAAAATTATATCGTTTCACCAGGTGTTCTTTTTATTTTAAATTTACTCACCGTTCTGTTAACATAATGGCTGATGCAGATAATGCGTGCCATTTTATATTCCACTAGCAGCCCGTCCCGGCTTCGCTCGGGCATAAATTATCATTAACTCTTGTTTTTTATTTTATTACATGTATTATTATTTTATTTTATTTTTTCTAAGTTTTAAGGTATATGTTATATTTTTTTGCTGTGTAGTGTCGGTTTAGAATAGCACTACCCCATTTCTTCCGGTGGGTGTACGTAAGAGGCGACTAACGGTTTTGGGGCTTTTGAGGGATTTTTGGGCGATGCGGTTGGAGACCCATCACCAACAACCTTTATTTCACCATCTTTTCCCCACACAACTTCCAAAAGTGGCTGAGGAATTTCTGATTCCTTAGCTCTGGCTACCCCTTCTAGGGATTTATAGCCGTGAGTATATGTATGTTTGTATGTATGTTATATTTTTTTGTATTTATATTTAGATATATTTTTTTATTTTTCATAATGAGTAATTACATAACATAACATAAACATTCACGCCGAATATCCCCGAAGGGGTTGGCAGAGGTACTAATACTTCTGAACATCACGTGACTTTGTCACATGGTTTTCAGAGTACCCCTATCACGTGAGTACACTGTCCATGCAAAACGTGGGTACTCTGAGTAATTACATCAAAAGCCATTCAATTTATAGAGTTAGAGCTTCCCTGTAAACAATATTTGACGTTGTTGTATTTTGGGGCAGCAAAATAAATTGATGTTCAGGGGCTACCACCCGCGACAGGCCAACGTACAGTTGACCGTGAGTAAAACAATTCTTTCGCAGGTCAATCCCTACTAATTTGAAGGTTTGGCCTTGGGGCTTATTAATTGTTAAAGCAAAAGATGTTTTAACCGGAATTTGTAGCCGTTTAAATGGAATTGGCAGATCAGTTGGGATCATCGGTATCCTCGGTATATGAGCTAATTGACCGGCTGCTGGGCCAGTGATAATAGTCGCTACAATTAAATTTTGCTTTAACTCTTTGATAAGCAGCCTCCCGTACCCCTTCGTGACGCCTGCAACAACTTACTATGCATAGCTAATCGAGCGGAGTTTTATCTATTTTTTTAATTCGAGATAACTTTCGAATGAAAGTTCGAATCGAATAATTCAAAAAGTAATATAAGGGTATTGAAGTAGTCTGAAATAATATATACGTTTTTTTATAAGGATTAGATAGGTACAAATAAAGAGCCTTTTCTATAGCAGGATTTTAATTTAATTTTTAAATAATTTTATATAATGACGCTTGTTGTGAGATAACTATAATAGTTAGAGACATGCTGTCGGGGCATTTTTTTTAGATAATGATGTGTTCTATAAAATTGTAGTACATAATTTTATTCTATTGTCAATAGTTTTCGCAGCGCACGCGATGTAAGGATTTTTTTGGTATTTCTTTAACACCTTGGGTTACATTTTTGAAGTTTACGTAAGGATCCCTAATTTTTTTGAAAATGAAATATAGCCTATGTCACTCAGGAATAGTGTAGCATCAAAACAGTGAAAGAATTTTTCAAATCCGTCCAGTAGTTTTGGAGCCTATTCAATTCAAACAAACAAACAAACAAAAAATCAAACCTTTCCTCTTTATAATATTAGTATAGATAACGTTTGATGTATCTTTTAATCACGTTTTACTTTACTGGATCGCACTATTTTGCTCTATGTGTTAACTATAAAACACGCATTAATATTATAACAGATATGTACTAAAAAGGTTCTTAAAATATCGGACGCACATACAATATAACAGTGCGAGCGATATTCATGATAATTTAACCTACGAGCATTTAATTTTTGCAAGGTTTAAACACAACTAAATATTGATTAATAGAATAGAATAACTCTTAATTGCACAACAAATACAAATTTACAAAAGAAATTATCATACAGTTTACAGTGAGGTACAATTGGCAATCGTATTCTCTAAAAAAATTTAAGTTTCAGCACACGGAAGCACTAGTAAATACATCTCTATCATACATCGAATAATACTTGAGGTAATAAAACTTGGTGAAGTCAAGGAAAATAATAATTAGGAGCAGGTACTTTTACTTAACACAAATTAATTTGCTAATTAACAATATAATACAGTATAACCTTGCCGATAACGCAATTCTCGAAGCGTGAAGTGAAAAATAAAATGTTCCGTCTATACATTGCACGTTTCATTATTGTAATGAGACTATACTACCAATATTTGTTTTCAGCTCCGGAAATTGGCAAACACTAGCACAATATGTAATTTATGAAGTCAGTATCGATGTCAATTTAATTAACTTATGCACGTTTATCATCAATATTGAGTTTGTTGGAATGTTCCAGTATGCAGCACCTCTTTTGTTAATAGTGGAGTGGTCAATTATGTAAAAGTTATCGGATAACTATCGCTAATGAATTAATAACCATTTTAATGCCTTTTTTTTAGCTTAGAATGTCGCTACCCCTTTTTACCCACGGGTGTCGTAAGAGGCGACTAAGGGTATTGGGGCTTTTTATTGGATTTTTGGGCGATGCGGTTGGAGACCCATCACCAAAAACCTTTATTTTACAATCTTTTCCCCACTCAACTTCCAAAAGTGGCTGAGGAATTTATAATTCCTTAGCTCTGGCTACCCCTTCTAGGGAATTATAGCCGTGAGTATATGTATGTATGTATGTTTGCTTTGGCGTCTAGATATTAAGTTACATTTAAGTATAGGTACTTATAAAAAGACTAAGGGGCTTTTAATAAAGCATAGTTTATTTTACAATAATTTCCCTTATAAACTTACAAAACTGGCTGAGGGATTTCCAATTCTGTAGCTCTGGCTTTTGCCTTTTGTCTTAAAAAAACTACCGTACGAACCTATTCCCGTCTGATTTGGATGGTGGAGCTTAAGACCATTTATTCCTCATTTGCTTCAGAGAGACCGCTCCAGTAAATCAAAGTGTTTGGAATCGCCATCTGAAGAGAGACCGCTCCAGTAAATCAAAGTGTTTGGAATCGCCATCTGCATATATATTTTTCGTCCATGCGGCATCTAAACGCGCAAACTATAATTGATGTAAAGATAATCGCATGCGTAGTTAATCACCTAGTAAAACTTATAGCTTTCTCCTCTGTCACGTTCAACAACCAAGTCATGCACAGATTTACACGTCTTTTCAACATGCACGTTTCTCTCATTTCCTTTGTATGCAAATTATTTTCTCAATATTTTTACCGGCTACTTTTGAACTATCTGCATATTGATTGTATTTAGTGTAATAAACATCAAAATAAACTAATTTTAAAACCACCACTGTATAAAACTGCAAATGCCCAAATATCTTTACTGTAAAAAAAGTGAGCGATGTTTGAGTTTTAAAAATAAATTTTACCTGTGATTGGAATCTTTTCCTTTCTTATTTAAACATTTTGTATAAATCTGAAAATCCGAGATTTCCACGGAATCATGGCGCTTCCTCATCATTCATTCATAGTCATACAGTTCCACTTTATAACAAAACATTCGTAATAGCAATAATCAATAAAGACTAAATTGACTAAAACCGGAAAATAAATTCCAACAATAGGTACAATTATTTTTTTTCTTTTTATAACTACTGTTTGCGGTGGTAAAACTTTTTGACAAAAAAGAATCGGTGCGGAAATTATAATATACCATAAAAATTGTGACACATCCTAAAAACAAATCGCTCGGATACAAGTCAGTTATAAAAAATAAATATATATTTTTATCGGTGTAGGCAGACTATCCATCGCCACTTTGTAGAATCGTAGCCAATCTTTATTCGTAAGTATAGAAATATATATCTATAGGCGCAATATAGTGGGAAACTCGTTACCTGCATCCTTTAATTCGCTATAAATTTCCTGAAATGGCTGATTAATTAATACTACCAATATAGAAGTCGTATGCCATGCATATGTGTATGTATGTTGCTAGTAAGTAGTTCAAACAATTTCCTTAAAATCACATACTCTATCACTGTTTACCCTGGAAAATTAGCTTCATTATAGGTGTCTTCAAATTTGGTCTGCCTTCTTCTGGGTTCTTTGCCTCATGACGAACGCAAGTACCTTGAACATGTCCCGGAAACTTAACATTTGTATCAGAACTTCAAACGTGCCGCCATCTCAGAAAACATATTTTCCGGTTAGTGACAGCATTGTCCGAAAGTGAATTGTATTGTTTTTTTATTATGAAAGTGGCATGAAGAATTTGTCATGAAATTAAGACAAAACTCTGCATATTGTAATTTTTCTCTCTAAACTATTTTTGACTCGGACATAGCATTGATTGAGCCTTGCTAAAATTGGTTACTTGTATTGTATCTCATGGTGATAAGTTTATTATGTAACAATAATATGAATAAAAATTGTGGCACATAAAGACTGGAAATCGCTGCCTGAATTGAAAATTAGGAAAACGAACAGTTTACAGAATAATTTTGTTGTGTTAAGTTATGGAAATAACCACTGGATTGAAAGCATAAATAAAAATAACATCTTGGTATAAAATTTCGGGTGTAAGATTTTTTAGTGCCTGCATCACGTATACACATAAAATAATAACTGAGGCAATCATTTTACTGATTTACAATATAAACTGTCCTCAATAATTCTGTCTCCGTATCTTATCAATAGTTTAGCATTGGCTACCGTCGAAGATATGATACTTTAAGCAATCTTCGATTCTTTTTATTACCATCTTGTAAAATCATAAGCTACTTTATTGTTATGTAATGATAAATCGATCATGTGAATAGTTTTCTTATAACCTTAAAAGTTATGCTCTGTTTAAAGGTTATTTAAGAAAATACAAGTAATATTTATTATCTCGCTCGCTAGTAAACTTTGGCTTTCTAGATTCCTTTTTTGAGTTCAATTGCATCTTTAATTGTATATTAACGCTAAAGATATTTCAGTAGACTGCCGCATGCTCTACGCGCATTTTTTTAATTTATTAGCTAGCACCTTTTTGCATTTTTTTGCACTCCTTTTTGGGATGAATTCATGTTAACTAAGTTATTTCATAACATACTTAATAGATATTATGATTGTAACATGTTTTCAAAAATATATATTTAGATTACCTATTGAAATATGTTTTTAAAGAATTTGTTGCTCTCAAGCTTCGCACCCCCGCTTTGTACGAACTCTTTGAGCTATCGACGATACCATATTGTCTACTCATATAATATTATGACACTGATGAGTTTATAACCCGCAGCATAGGGGAATATTTATTTTTTGCTCGTTTACACTATTTCACCGGACGTCGGGACTCGAGAGAGACGCCCTCGTAGCGTGCTCTCGGATCCCGACGACCCGATAACCCGAGCTTAAGGCCTCACAGGCCACTCACGCTGTGCTCGCGGACAAAAAACATACCACTCCAAACATCGCCTGCCTTTCTCTTCCCTTGTCTGCCACTGGCACATAGGCCTCCATAAGAACGAAAAAGTTCGCACTGTATGAAAAGTCTCCCGCTTGGTCACCTTGTTAGGCCGCCTTTCTCCTCTCTATCCGATTTAACTTAGGCACACAACCTTTGCCCCGCCAGGGCGACCCTCAGCTGCCCTGCACATATAAAGTCATGGTGAAGCCGAACAGGCCAACCAGCAGCAACCAACTCCTTTCGAAAATTAATAATAAGATATAGTTTATTTATTTATATCAGTGTAAATGGTCTTTAAGAAGAAACATTCTTATTTTGGTGACATTTGTGTGTCTAAAAAATACATTTAGTTTTGGGTTGCGGTTAGTAATCAACGGAAAATTCGTAAGTGGCTGGATCAATGACATTTAAAAGATGATTTAACTAGAATGTTTTCAATATGAGTTAATGATCGATCTGATAAGTAAGCCGAGTTCAGTTCAAATATATTCTAGAACATTTTAGCTGTGCATACTTCTATTATTCTTATTTCACACTTTTATAAATTATACTCATGGAATGATTTGTAGGATTATCTCAAATTTCTTAATTTTTAGTTTGAAGTAAAATTGAAAAATAACTATAAAAGTTACAGTCGAAAGAGAGTGCAGTTTAACGTGTATTGCGATGTCATCAACTTGTCTTTTGCATAATCATTTAATTGTATACATATTAATTTTGTTTGGTAGGATCGTACAATATGGGGAACGATAGTCTTTATCAAACACAATGGAAGCTTATGGCATGATAATACAAAAAAATGTTCTATACTTTTGATTTGTTGATGGTATCAAAAGAGTTCTTGTTTTTCCCTTCTAGTTTTATTTTACAATACCTTTAGCAACTTACTGGTAACACGCTTCTTATGGAAAGAGGCGTGAGTTCAATTCCTAAGTCAGAACTCCATCAATGAGTATTTTCTTAAGTGGTGTTATTTTATGGTGGTAAGGTTTATAACGGTGAGGGAATACATGGTAAGGAAATCATGAGTAAGTTCTACTTGGTCTGCCATGCGACGATAGGCTTGTCATACCTTATTGTGCTAATTAACCGTCTAAGCAAGACGTGTGTGTGTGTACTAAAAATCACGTCTTGTAGAAAATTATTAATCCTCTCTCTCTCTTTGAGAATACAAGGCACAAATGTTGAGTTTTTATTTTACGTCTGATTTACATAGTTACATATATACTCACGGCTATAAATCCCCAGAAAGGGTAGTCAAAGCTTCGGAATAAGAAATTCCTCGGTCACTTTTGGAAGTTGTTTGAAGTTAAAATGTAAAACAAATGTTTTTGATGATGAGTCTCCAATTGCATCGCCCAAAAATCACTGAAAAAGCCCGCATTCCCTATGTGTATGTATATTTATACAAAACACGCCACTTATTTCCTTAGAATGACTATTTCTTTATACTTTTCTATCTAAAATTCACATTACACTTGCCGAATGGAAAACATTCATCTGCGTTGCTACTACATTTACAAACTAAATTGATTTTTTATCTAATGTTTTTGCTACGTTAACGACTCTTTGGAGATATTTGTAGACATTACCATTATTATGACATCAATCTTAGGTCGTATTCATTACTTTAATATTTTGCTGCCGTTATTCACTTAGATGGAGTAAATTTTTTTTCCTAATTACAATTTTCACACAGCGACATAAAGCTTCCTGATGAAGATCGATATAAATGATTATAAATTAAAACTACCTCCGTTATTTATTTATTTATTCTTAAAAACATAATCATTACAGGCATGTATTACTGCCGCATTACTGCATACAATAACAGGGACTTTCATTATTTTCCGTCATTTAACATCCACCTATATTGCTTTCATTATGTCGTATTAAAAAAACATTGCCATTACTTATCCTTTAGGCGTTCAGTTTCGCTTAATAACAGAAATGTATTTATGTATATGTTATGTTTTTAAATTCCTTATAAAGACTGATAAGGGCTTGATACTTTTTAAAACCTTGTATAAGCAACTATGTTTCAATCATTCATCAAGATTAGACTAGGCCATGAATATATCAAGAGGTTATCAAGAGCTGTGTAGTGTCGGCTTAGAATAGCACTACCCCATTTCTTCCGGAGGGTGTACGTAAGAGGCGACTAACGGTATTGGGGCTTTTAAGGGATTTTTGGGCGATGCGGTTGGAGACCCATCACCAACAACCTTTATTTCACCATTTTTTCCCCAAAATGTCTCATTCCCTAGAATATCGTGAACTCATTCGGTTTTCGACGATATTAAAAAATGACTTTTTGACTCATTACGTTCTGTACAATAACTACGTTAGACATCTTGTATTTGCATAGTCTCTTTTAACATAACATAAACATAAACGTTCACGCCAAATATCCCCGAATAGTCTCTTTTCTTGTGCGATTTATTAATAACTAGCTGACCCGACAGACTTCGTACTATCAAATTTGTTTATGACGAAGCTTAAGAAGTTTTTCCGGTACTCTTAGTTCGATCAGGGTGAGTATTTTATTGGTCAAATTTATCCGCGATAAAAAAGTATCCTATGTTATAATGTGGGTCATTATTTAGCAATCTGCCAAATTTCATTCATATACATTATGTACTTGAGGAGCTTTTTTGCCTCAAACACACAATTATCCAAACATCTAAACTTTCACATTTATAATATTAATAGAATTAAAGATATTAAAATATTAAAGATATAGATATTAAAACATAACCAGCCCATTTATTCTATTTCTTGAAATAAACATAACGCATCACTTAAATGAGATATTGTATTACAAATATTTCGATTGATTGATTCGACAACTAAGTATCTCTTTAATACACCTACAAGTTTTTTTTTGGTAAAAGAAAAGATTTCCCGAAATTCATAAAGCATTAAAAAAGGCACAGAAGAAATTTTTAGTTCTTTTTAATAGCTGTGCGCGACGGAAAAGGATTGTACAAATGTAGCTAACAAGATAACTGAAAGGATTAGTACAAATTTCAATAGGCAAATTGTATTGAAGTTTAGTATAGTGTAACTAAATTTTTCAAACTTGTACATACATACAGGCAGAAATTTATGTAATGGGAACAAACAAGCTGACAAACAAAACGTTGACAAAACTAAAAAGCTACTAATATAAAATTTGCAGAGCATTGTCGCATTTACTTTAAACAATTCTGTACTTTTAAAGTTTAAAGACAATATTTGATTACTCTGAAAGGTGAGTCATTCTACAAAATTGCATTCTCGTATGAAAAGATCCAGGCAAGTGTGTAACTGCAACTCGGGGCAAACAATAATCATGATGTATGACAATACGCGAGTATTTTTCAAATAACAAAGCTGAAATGTAAGGAAACAAAGTATTATAAACGAACGAATTACTGTCAAGTTTTGTTCTGTTTAGTGTTAGTGTAAACACTTGCTAAATGTGTACGGGCAGGGGCCGCAAGTAGTTTCCATCATCTTATCTCCTCTTTATTTATACGTTAGAAGTGATGAATGAATTTTAATTACTAATAGTCAGATTTACCGCTATATTGTGTTTAAACATCAAAAATGCTATTAAAATAAGCCTCAAAGTAACTTATAAAATACCAAAGTGAATGCGTGACACTATGATTCGAATCGGGGTTCCCAAAACACGTAACCAACTTTTTACTTACACCACTGAGCCTCTTGGATTGTCAGGTTGATTAAATTGTCAATTGTTAACAATTAACAATTTAATCAACAATTAAAATTGATATTGTTAACATTTAGTTATTTATTCACAATTTTTACGCGAGTTATCCAGAGTGCGATTTGCGGTCATATCACTGAAAGCCCTATTAGATATGGAGATCGCATTGCAATCTGATCTATGCAATTAGCTAATGAAAGGTGCGGTGGAAGTATAATCTTATCCGACTCGTTGGTACCTACGAATAAATGTTGGGCGTGATTGTCTGTTTTAGGGTGTGGTTTGTTGACTGTGCCCCCAATCCTATAACGTAAAAAGCTTAGCTATAATAGCTTGAAGTCCTAAAATTTAAATCAATTACAATTATTTTTATTCATTACACCTATAATCCCTTCCGTTTCCGCTACCTACCGAATACTACGTACTCTAACACATCCTCTCGAAAATAATCACATACTGATAAAATAGTGCACTATACCATTGAAAAAGGACACTGGATGAAGGATTGGAGTTCCCGCTGTGAGTACCATTGCTTATATTCGTCGTATCACAGCTTTTTGCCCGAATTGTTAGTGTTCTTACAGAAGCTTATAATAATCAAATTTATCATAACGGCTAAATTTTATAAATTTTAAAGATAATTACGCCGGTAACCTATAAAATTCACTTGAAATAGTAAACAAAACAGTTATCTACGTTGACGCTGTCACTCATGTTCATTGACAACTGACATTGACAAATAGACCGAACGTAGACAAAAATAAGTGGGTTACCAGAGATAAATAAATTAACTGGGATACCAGTAACAATATTCTAAATTCCATCTATAAATTGGTATTTTTGCCCACATTAACATAGAAATGGCTTCTCAAATAAATAAATCATTGTCTGATTCCAATTTAACATCTCAAATGGAACAAGAAATTATGACCACTCCGCAAAACAATGCAATGGTTCGAAACAAACGAAAACGCCAAGACACTAATGAAAGTAAACTGGACTTTGATGGTTTTAGGGAGGAGATGATTAACCATATGAACTCCTTGTTTGCAAAGAACCAAAATGAAATTAAACAAATTACTCCCGCACTTTTGGATATTAAGCAAAGTAATTTGAACATTGAAGCATCGATAAAATTCCTTTCTAGCCAATATGAAGATTTGAGGAAAAAATTGGAAAAAATAGAGGAATCATCCAAAAAAGACAAAGAATATATTACCGTTTTAGAAGATAAAATTGAAGAGCTACAACGGGGAAGTCGAAAAACAAATATAGAAATAAAAAATGTACCTATAAATAAAAAGGAACGCAAAGAAGACCTTGTCAGCATGACTCTTAACCTAGCGCAAGCAATACACTGTGAAATGAATAAGACAGAGATAAAGGATATCTATAGAGTTATAAAAAAGAGAGACCAGGAATTTTCCTCCATTATTGTCGAGACCTCATCAACACTCTTCAAAACAGATTTTTTGCAAAAATGCAAAACTTTTAATATACATACGAAGAATAAACTATGTGCCAAACATTTAGGACTTAAGACCCGTGAAGATACTCCAATTTATGTCTCCGAACAACTTACAGCAAAAAACACAAGGCTTTTCTATCTGTCTAGAGAACTATCAAAGACTAAAAACTATAAATTTTGTTGGACCTCGTATGGTAAGGTATATTTGAGGAAGGACGAAAATTCTCCTGTTATTGTAGTAAACAGCGAACCACAAATATCAAAACTAATGCACGGTTTGTGACTAGCCGCTAAGTTGTATCCGCATAACTCTGCTTTAGAATTTAAGTTTGTTTTGATTATTAAATTGCATGAATTAGCTCTAAGTAAAATAGGATATATATATTATTTACATTATTATTTAATTTTTGTAACATATGTTCCTTTAATGAATTTCATAAGCTCGGTACATACAGAGATAAATACTTTAATGCCAGCTTTTGAATTATTATACTCAATTACCTTAATGCAGTCCTTATATTCATTTTTTTTACTGTTGGTTTTTGGTAAAATAAGCCCGTACAGTCTGTGGTTAAACAACACACTAAATAAATACTATTTACGCCTTGCTACACTCTACATATTAATAGCACCCCGTAATTTTAATGGAAGGATTAATGGATAGCAATATTTTACATATAAATGCGTTAGACTCTCTTTGCGTAGCCCAATCAATTAGCTGTGAAGTACAAAAGCTTTCTGAATCAATAGAAATAACTGACAAAGACCTTAAAATATTTACTCAGAATATAAGAAGTATTTACAAAAACTTAGATGACTTACAAGTCACTTTATCGAGTACTAAAGATGAAATGGATATTATACTGCTTACCGAGTGTCGACTAAATTCTGAGAGGCAGATACCTCAATTGCAGAATTATAACTCATTTTCTACTACAAATCACGTTAACCAGTGTGATGGAGTAGTAGCGTACATACAAAATAATCATAATGTAAATATGACTGAAGTATTTCTAGACCAAGCATCTTGCCTACAGTTAGAAATAGATGAATATACAGTTTTGGGAATCTACAGACCCCCAGCTAATACGAATGTTACTAGGTTTGTCGACTCATTAGATTCTTACTTAACGACAATTAGTAAAACACGAAAAATTATTTTAACCGGAGACATCAATATAAATCTTAAACCCAACTCTAATGAAATACCCTTACATCGATCAAACAGACTATACTACTTAAATGCGTTGGCTGGTCATGGACTGTTACCAGGACATGCTCTGCCCACAAGGGGGAATAGCTGTTTGGATCATTACTTTCTAAAACTGAATGATATTAATATATTAGCCTCAATTGCTGTCTTAGAGACGAGTGTTACTGACCATTGGTCGGTTTTACTGGTTTTAACAAAACAAATAAATAAAGCCAAAAGTCCCTTGTATCATTCCAAAACGAACTATGAAAACGCTCTATCATGCTTGGAAAAAGAAAACCTCAGTGAGCTTTGTCACACCAAAGACCCGTGTCTTATGGTAGAAAAACTTATAAACAAAATAAGACACTGTCTATCAGAAAATACGGTCATAACTCAGATTTCGAAAAGAAATAGAACAATTAAGCCCTGGATCACAGCTGGCATATTACGTTGTATACGAAATCGTAACAACATGCAAAAGAAATTAAAAACTGATCCAGACAACCTGATTCTGAAAATAACATATAGGAGATATAGGAACCATTGTAATAACATCATAAAAAGATTAAAAAATAATTACTATAAAAAAATTCTTAATGATAACTTAAAGGAACCTAAAAAGATTTGGAACGCTATAAATACAATTTCGCACCGGAAAAGGGTAAACAATCAACAAGTTGACTTGTTAAAGTATTCGCAATCTCCTTCGCAATCAGTTAATGTTGTCAATGAATATTTTGCAAATATTGGAAAAAAACTTGCCGAAGACATTAAGAATAACACTCCAAGGCACCTGCTTCAGAAAGATGGTAAAGAACATGAACATAAACAAACACAATTAAATTCTTTTGGGCTTAGAGACACCGATCCCAACGAGGTGAGGTCTATAATTATGGGACTGAAATCAGACAGTGCACCGGGTTGGGACGGAATTCCCGTCAAATTTATTAAAATGGCAAGTGGTTTGCTGGCTCCCATTCTGTCCAATCTGGTTAATGAATGTTTCGCGTTGGGCGTTTTTCCAAAGCCCTTAAAGCGCTCTGTCATAATCCCAATCTACAAGGGTGGTGACAAGGGTGACCCATGTAGCTATCGTCCAATTTCTATACTACCAGTAGTCTCTAAAATTTTTGAAAAATTAATGTCATTAAGGCTGGTCAACTATTTGAATAAATATAATTTGATTTCGAATCACCAATTTGGGTTTAGACAAGGATTGTCCACGGAGGATGCAGTAATAGAAATAACTTCATATATTTCAAAACAGGTTGACAAAAAGAGAAAATGTCTTACCATTTTTTTGGACATAAAAAAAGCATTCGATACTGTATCGCTTCCTATTCTCCTTCAAAAACTTGAAGACATTGGCATTAGAGATGTCCCATTAAGGTTGTTTACTGACTATCTTGAAAATAGGGTACAGTGCGTAAAGATTGGAGACTGCATTAGTCAGGAATCAGGAATCACCTATGGAGTGCCCCAAGGTTCAGTCCTGGGCCCCACCTTATTCTTGATTTACATTAACACCCTTTGTAATATGAACATAGTTGATGGACAAGTTTTCTCGTATGCAGATGATACTGCTTTAGTCTTACACGGAGATAACTGGGCAGCGTTGAAAAATTCCGCTGAGCATACTCTGGCAAGGGTGACAAAGTGGCTAACTCAAAATTGCCTTTCGTTAAACACAAACAAAACTAATTATATGTGTTTTTCTAATTATAACAGCTCACAACCTGATGACAGTTTTAAATTGAAAATACATTCATGTTATTATGACCTCAGTTCTCAAGCATTTGTACCTAGTCGCCACTGCGATACTATTATCAGAGTAAAAACAACAAAATATTTGGGGATCATTATTGACCAACGTCTAACATGGCATTCTCATATAGACATGGTGATGGAAAGGGTTAGAAAGTTAATGTGGATATTTAAATCTCTTCGCCAAGTTGCGTCACAATCCCTTATTACCCAGATTTATACTGCGCTTGCCCAATCAGTCATTAGTTACTGTATTCCGGCTTGGGGAGGAGCTACGAAAGTCAAATTCCTAGAAATAGAGAGGGCACAACGTTCATTACTGAAAGTTATGTACTCTAAACCATATCGATTCCCTACTAATGATCTTTATGCCCTCTGCAGGCTACTATCGGTTAGACGACTATATATTCTGAGATGCATTTTGCGTGTTCATAGAAATATTCCCTATACTCCACAGACAACTACCACCAGAAAGGCAAAATTGGCTATAAAAGTAGATCTAGTAAGAACCGCATATGCAGGCAGGCAATATTCCTGGCAGTCAGCACACTTGTACAACACAATTAATAAGGAATTGAACATTCTCCCTAAATCTATTAATGAATGTAAGAAAATAGTTACCAACTGGCTAGTAAAACAAACTTACGACTGCACTGAGCAATTGTTTAAGAATAAAAATTAAGTAAAATAGTTAACAAATAATGTGTATTGTTTATTATTACAATTCTATTCAGGGCCGCGCCGACCCCAGGCAGCGCCTGTGTGCCGAACCTCTGAAGCGCCTCTTTTAAGGGTTCCCTAACAAAAGGTAAAACGGGACCCAATTCGGTATGCAAAGTTTTACAAAAGTGGTGCTGATTGCGAAACCATTTCGAGATATTATGTTTTTAAAACATATATTCTTGAAATTAAATCAAACAGAGCTAAGATGACCGTTATTTTAGCAAAAAACTGGAACAGTATTTGACCTTCAGCGTTATGTCAAAGACATTCGTTCTTGCAGTTTATTAATAAAACATCGAAAATCATAGGTTTGTTTAGTATAATATCGTAATAATTTCATTTGGGATCACAAATTCGTGAAATAATTTGCAATCAGCAACATTTTTACTAAACATTTCGCTTTATTTGCATGTCGCTACGTGATATTTTCAATCGATGACGTCATTAAGTACAAAAGTTGAACAATCTTTAAAAAATCATAACTTTGGAAATACTCATTTTAAATGAAAAATATTCAAATCAGTTTTTTATTTTCGTGTTTGCTATCGAATAAAAATATTTAATAAATACCGAAAAAAAACTTTGCATACCGAAATGTCTGTCTCCAGGCTGTATCTCATAAAACGTGATAGCTAGAAAGCTGGAATTTTCACAAATGATTTATTTCTGTTGCCGCTATGACATCAAATATAAAAAAAACATTTCATACAATAAACGTGTTTTTATCGTATTTTATTGCTCAATTTTAAAAACGTTAATAAGTTAATAACAGTAAAGTAAATAACAAAGGAGGGCTCCCATACAAAAACGTAATTTTCTATTATAGATGATAGTGCGGAACCCTTCGTGCGTGAGCCGACTCGCACTTGGCCGGTTTTTTAACGCCTTTAGACTTTTAATTTATATTTTTAATTGTAAATTATGACTGAAATAAATTTGCAATATTTAAATCACAGCTTTAACTAAATGCTTAAGGGTGTAACGG
Source organism: Bedellia somnulentella (assembly GCA_963576735.1). Taxonomy (NCBI): domain Eukaryota; kingdom Metazoa; phylum Arthropoda; class Insecta; order Lepidoptera; family Bedelliidae; genus Bedellia; species Bedellia somnulentella. Next base: position 2,262,250 of record OY755183.1, read on the forward strand.
AGTAAGCATTTGGTAAAAAGTACATAAAATAAAATATCATTAATTAATGTCTGTTCTTTCCGCCTAGTCTCTAAAACAGCCGGGAAAAAGTATTTATTTCTATTCAAAATTAGTTTTTTGTTTTATATCTTAAACAGAACTTGTATTTATTTGTGTAGAAAATTACATAAAAATTCATACCGACCACTACTTGAAGAGTTTTTTAATCAGATTTAATAACACTTTCATCGATGACCTGACTGCTTTTTGTCTCTTATGATGGTGTCCATAAAATCTTTTAGGTAACAAGGTAGGTAGGTAACAAAATAGGTGGCGCGGGCGCGGCGCCCCTATAGTCCTGGCGCCTGTGTGCGCCGCACACTTCGCACACAAGGGCGGCGCGGCCCTGATTCTATTAAATATAATATGGAAATAATTAATTAATTTAAAAATAAATTTATCAATTTCATTTATCTTTCTTTTTGATATTATTTAAGAACAACTTTTACTCTTACATTAGAGAAAAAATCTTATGTTGCAAATATAAATGTGGATGTGAAAAGTTACTTAAAATGTAAACCGAAGAATAAATAGTTTTAGTCTTCTTTTGGAATGTTGCATGCATAAATAATTATAAAAAAATAAATGATTAAAGGTTTGATTGAATAATTTAATGTAATAATATTTAAATTTTGATATTATTTTGAATACAAAATAAAAACAATGTTTTGGATTATATAGTTTTATCGAAAATTAATAAAAATATGATATATTACTCAACAATAATTAGAATTCAAATGTATTGGATTATGTAGTTTCATCGATATTGTATTATTTGCAATCGGAGGAGCGGGGTCCCCTGGCACAGGTATTTGTTTACTTAAAAGGGGGCTCCAACCTTATACTTCTGTAAAAAAACCATGAAACTGAATAAAGATTTTTGTATTTTGTATTTGTATTTTGTATAAGAGATAAACGATAGCATACAAACATACAGATACTCACGGCTATAAATCCCTGGTTAGCCAGATCTTTAGAATTGGAAATTCTTCAGCCACTTTTGTATGATGTGTGTAAAATAACGTTGATGGGTCTCTAACAAAGAAAACTATCTATTATTTACTTATTTTGTACATAAATATACGAACGCCTTTCGTTCTCAAAGGGGAAGGTAGAGCCTATCGCCACTTTGTACGGTCTTGGCAAACCTCTCGAGCCTCATCTACATACATCATTTATATTCATCACGCATTATATGTTATCTTTTAAAAATATAACAAGTAGCTCTTAGCAAACATACATACATGTACTCACGGCTATGAATCCCTTGAAGGGGTAGCCAGATCTAGGGAATCAGAAATTCCTTAGCCACTTTTGGAAGTTGCGTGGGGAAAAGATGGTAAAATAAAGATTGTTGGTGATGGGTCTCCAACCGCATCGCCCAAAAATCCCTTAAAAGCCCCAATATCGTTAGTCGCCTCTTACGAACACCCACCGGAAGAAACGGGGTAGTGTTATTCTAAGCCGACACTACACGGCAATTAGCAACTCTTAGCAAACTAATCGCTTTATTCAAAAAGAGTAAAATCCAAGTCCTTTCAGTCGTTTTAGTCTGAGTCGCGTATTAGTTTTAGCGGTGTTAAAATAATTTCGTTTATGTTTTATTTAATTATTATGTAATTATTTAAAACATTTTAAAAGTCTGAGTTTGTTTCCCTAGCTGTAAAATAAACTAACTTGTTCTTTCACCCACAATATCCACATTGGTGTTGGCGAAAACTACTGATAGCTACTTTTTTCAATCCGACGAAAACAGCTTTCGCTTCGCTTCTACGTATTGTCTTACCTTATATATAACTCATATTATCATTCAGTGTGGGCCCTCTAATCTCATGCTAAAGCAAAGAACAATCCACTAAAAAGTAGACGAATTAAACACGAGTTTACTCCAATTAGGATATTTCTTTTTCACAACTAATTTACCAATCTAAAAGTAATTGGTAAACATATAAGATTACTATATATTATAACACTAACGTTTTTTTGACATTTATAAAATATTTAAATATTTTCTATAACGAATTCATTTATTTTTAAAACGTATATTCCATCACTTAAACTTGACCAATATATAGAATAAATCCTTTTATTCTCTCCGAGAAATAAATGCAAAATGTATTATTCAAATGCGCAAAAAGTATCTTGATTGCGAGAATAAATCATAGTCTCTATCACTAACAGTCACGTTAATTAGAATTATTACCGGAACTATAGCCATTTATGTCTTACAATATGCTTACAATTGTAATTAAAATTGTCGGCTCGACATAGTTGTATAAGGAAACAGTATTGCTTTTATCTCTATTATTATGGAAACGTAGCATCTTCTATCAATAGAGATGAATTAATTTGTATGACACGTGATTACTCAAGTTTAAGATGACAAACTGATCATAACCAATTTACAGGCTAATATATATGTACATGTTGAAAGCAAATCCTCTCTTCTGTTCGCCAAAATCCCGTAAAAAATAATAATATATGTAAAAAAAACTTAAACCCAAACTCAACTCAAACGTTCACTCCGAATATCCCCGAAGGGGTTGGCAGAGATACTTATACTTCTGAACATCACGTGACATTATTGTCACCTGGTGTTCAGAGTACCCACGTTTTGCATGGACAGTGTACTCACGTGATAGGGGGCAGGCCTATGGCCGTTTTGTACGGATACACGGTCACATGACTAAAGTACAACTCAGCCAAGTGGTTTTCCTCACGATGTTTTCCCTCACCGTTAACAACCATGATAAATTTACCACACATAAGTCTTTAGAAAAGACAAATTGGTGTAGACCGACCCGGGATTAGAACACTAGTCGTCTGCACGATAAGCGGTGTTCTACCCACTGAGCAATCACGTCGTTCACAAAACATTCAAAAATATCTTCTTTAAACGATCCATTGACTAAGACGTATTAAAAAAAAAACAATCTTAAAAATATAAACATTTCATGACATAACAATAAAACAAATGAACACAAGAACCTGCAATGTGACCAAAAATAATTAAAACAACAAACACACTGCTTCTCATTATCCTTATCCTGTTACGATCATATCACAGCAGAAGACCGCCACATCGTGTTGGTACACGTGACAAATATGGTACCTTACTACTATAAAATCATACTATTCATGACTTGACACATTATTTTGATATACTTCAGGTTGTGTATAAATAAGCTATAAGAAAGATTACATTCACCCAATAGAAAAGTAAAAAGAAAGACCCGTCCCGGTCTTTCTTTGAAATTTCATCAAGTTATCAATGCGCTACGAACGAGGAGATCCTCAGAAAAACTGGGGTATACGGGGTACTTATTTAGCACAAAGAAGTACAGAGTTTAAGTTGCAAATGCGTAGACAGAGCTGCAGAATTGGAAACATACACAACTCACGAGTTACGAATTGGAAACCCACCAAATAAAACCAAAATATATGATCACAAAACTGGTAAGCAAGTGGTATGCTAAACTTTAACTACAGTGCATGGTAAAAATATTATTCTAGTAGGTACATGTAAAAATGGGAATGGGAACTAATGGCGGGCGCGAGTATATGTTACATACATAGATGTACTAAAAAACAATAAAAAGGGTTTTTTATTAGTACATATAGTTGCATTGAACAAGTTTGTATTATGACACGAGTCATCCTGCCTGGTTTTTCTACCTATTAGTATGGGACTAATGGACAAATGAGTAAATATTTAATAGGCAATCAGTAGTACATTCCCAGACTCGAAAAGACAATATCTATGGCACGTTACCCATCATCCATTTCTTTTTATTATTTAACTCAACTTGACCACCCATACATGGCAATAGCCGTGACGATACTTATATTTATGTTAGTAATCAAATTGATTCATTGAATTTTATAGTAAAGTAAGTTAGAGGAAGCTTATGGCTTTAATACATTCACAAGGCGTCTTCCGATGCGGGGAAGTACTGTTTCACCGCAATTATGTTGCGATCAAGATAAAAACTCGTTTTAAAACTGTTTGCTTTATTATTTAATTTTGAGTTACATCTTTTTTTCAAGTGGATGAGAGTGAATATGGCTAAAACCAAGGCAATGGTATTTGAGAGAGAGAAGAGAATGATAGATGGAAAATGTTCTTATAAAGGCGCGAGATCGAAGTAAAAAGAAGTAAGGGATTTGTTAAGAAAGCGACATGTTCGAGTCATAGTCTCTGCGTACCCCGATGGGTACTATGGGCGTGAGAATAATTCAATGAGTATTTTTTTCTTTTTGGTTATACGAATTTAGGAATGCGAGCTTCCAAATTATGTTTTTAGGACGGAGTAAATAATCTTTTGCGATTTAAAAAAAAATATACATATTGTTTCTTTAGTCAGCGCCTTGTACTTGTAGTAGTAGAGTTGACTTAAACCAGAATAGTGCCTTGAAATATCTCAGACTTGTAAATTAAATCGTTTGTTATCATTGTACTTCTAATAACTTCCTTTTTTTAGATTCAATTTGGCAAAATATTTTATTTTCTATTACACAGTCAATCCTATATGAATAAAAATAATACGGCATAATATTCAATTCAATGTATCCGTTCGACCCAGCTATTTCTCAAACTCAACAGTTACAAAGTTTAACTGCAACATAACTGCTATGTATGTATGTTGCGTACAAACAAGGATTTAAGTGTAAATTTAATGTGTCTTGCTGGCAAGATGAGCGGAGTGGGAAAATTGTTTTAATAGTTTTAGTTCCTCATTGTTTCTACAATTAAATAATATATGTTATAGTGTTTCCTAAACGGAAAATTACTTTACATTTATATATGTGTACGACGTCTGATGTGCAATTTGTAGTTGTTATGGCCTTATTGTTGTTATATCTAATTCCTCATACTAATGCATATGGTGAATAAACATAAATACACAATTTTATAGCCACTATCATCGTTAGTATGCCATTAAATATTTTGGGCATCATTAGAAAATAAATTAAACTGTAGCTTACATAAAAAACTTGAGGAAAATCAATATTAAGCCTACCTGCGGCAGGTGTGGGTTTCTCCGAATTGGTTTCTCCGATCGAAATAACTTTACATATCGGCAAGTCGTTGTAGGGTCAGCATGCAACTGAAAAAAGCAATTGATTAAAATTATAAATTTAGAAAAGAGATTCACTTAAGGAATATTATCAAAAAAGAAAGAAGAACTACAATCCCCAAAGAAAACTACATATATTAAACTTACAGCCGTTTAATTTCTCTTCTCAGAGCTCATCTACGTCCCCATCGAAGGGTTTGAGCCTACCTTAATAGGGTAATTGGGCCATAGTCTACTTCGCTGGCCTAATTTGAATTGAGAGAAAAATTACTACTACCGTGATAGGAAACAAAAAGATGGTAAAATAAAGGTTGTTGGTGATGGGTCTCCAACCGCATCGCCCCAAAATCCCTTAAAAGCCCCCAATACCGATAGTCGCCTCTTACGTACACCCACCGGAAGAAATGGGGTAGTGCTATTCTAAGCCGACACTACACAGCATAAAAGTACATTATATTATAAACGTGCCCTCAAACCCTGTTTTGCTAGCTTATTCATGTCTGATACTTAACAAACTTACTAATTTAACGTAACCAATTTTAAATCAAATTTTGATGGAGTATGTGTATTTAAGTAAGTTTTTCTTAAAGTACAATGCTTACAAAATGCAGATTTCTCTTTTCACTATCTAGGGCGGACTAAATAATTACGTAGTATTGAATGCTGCATTTCAAGAATATATTCTGAAACTTTTAATCGTAAGAATAGAAATAAAAAACTTACTGTTGCAATAGCTAAGAACACTCTCAAGTTTAAGTTAGAAAATTTGTAATACTATAACGACACGTTTTCCTTAAATAAAACTTTGCAATAAATCTTTTTTCAGTTATTTTAACTTTCTTCATAAAAACTTAAGCTACAAGCTTGCCAGCCAGTTCGAAATTTAAGTTGTAAAAAGGTGAAAACCTCCTTGGTTGTCTTTGGCATGCTTCCGAAAAACCATTGTTCCATTATTAAAACCATATAAATGAAAAGGTTTTATTACACAAAAACTATGGTTAATCTTAATGAATAACCGCTAAATCATCGTGTTGTTCTCTGCATATTTACGATCCAGAAAAAAAACAATATATATGAACAACCGTGATAGCCCAGTGGGTTATCAACACTCGGTTATCGTGCAAACGACTAGTGTTCAAATCCTGGGTCGGGCCTACACCAATTTGTCTTTTCTAAAGACATATGTGTGGTTAATTTATCATGGTTGTTAACAGTGAGGGAAAACATCGTGAGGAAACCCACATGGCTGAGTTGTACTTAGTCATGTGACAGTGTATTCGTACAAAACGGCGATAGGCCTGCCCCCTATCACGTGAGTACACTGTCCATGCAAAACGTGGGTACTCTAAACACCAGGTGACAAAGTCACGTGATGTTCAGAAGTATTAGTACCTCTGCCAACCCCTTCGGGGATATGCGGCGTGAACGTTTATGTTATGTTATGAAGTAAGATACTAAAATATAATCCGACTTAGACTGAATGTATTTGCTGCTCTGTTGTGTGACTAAATGCGTTTAAACTTGGTATTGACAAATTAGGGTATACACAATAAATACACTTTAACACTTGGTCTTACTTACTTAATTATACTCACGCTTATTATTCCCATTGGGGTACGCAGAGACTATCGATCGCCACTTTGCACGATCTTGACAAATCACTTTTGCTTTCCTTACATTCATTATTATTCTCATACATGCTCTTTTATTCGGACCCCCGCCTCTGTTGACTGGTTTTGGGTGAAAAAAACTGCTGCACAGTGTTGTACGACTTTCTACTAAGGATAACTACGGCTGGCAATTGATGATTACGAGTATGTTTGAAGTGATAATAAATATAATAATATTTTTCTGATAAGAATATACTTATTTACCCACGCGGATGAACTTCGAATATACATAATGTATAATTTATCTATTCATTGTTTTGGAATGCTTTGATTTTAACTTAACTACTCAGATTCGCGTTAGCTGATGATAAATTATACATCTCACCAATAATGCATTGACTCACGGCCATAAATCCAAAAAAAAGGTTGATAAAAGAAATTCTTTGGACACTTTTGGAAATTTTGTGGGTTCTCCACTCCAACTCTATCGCCAAATCTCACTAACAAAGCTCCCAAGCCCTACGCCTCTTACGAAATCTGCGGTAAGAGATGGGTTGGTCAGCTATTATTTATAAGTAATATAATTAATGGTGGCACAACAAAATTATATGACCAAGTATTTTTTAGTTCAGTCATAGAAACTCTTAATGTTATCTTATATGCCATTCAGCCTATGAAGGGTGATTTTACCATAGGCCACCACGCTGGCCTACTGCGAGATAGCAAACTATATTATATACGTATAGTAAATTGCATGCTCATTACAACACAATATTAAAAAAAATATGGATCTTAAATATATGCGACAAAAATATTCATCGAAGCAATGCTACTATAAACGTTGAACAAACAAAAAAAAATATATACGGTCGAATCGAGAATTCTCCTTTTTTTACGTCGGTTAAAAAGTAAGAAATAATACAAGCTTTAGTACGTATCATTGAGTTTCGATTTTCCGGGTAAAGAAAGACGTCCAGAAATTAAGGTAATTTCACTCAAAACCAGTTTGTCTGTAAATTACATAATGACGAATGATCGGTAGTAATAATACTGTTGACTCTAAAACGAGTGTATTTAGACTGCGTGCAATGACCTGACATCTACACAGTACAAACATTCCTACATTCACGGCTTTAACCCAAAATAGTGGTAGACAGAGTATAGAAATTAAGATTAATTCAGGTACTATGATGTTGATAATGGGTAAAGATGGCGAAACTAAGGATCCTTAGTAGGTGTGTTTACTATTTTCTCTTTGAGATATGTTTGTAAACACATCATCCAAAAATTAATACCGCTAATTAGATACTTTTTTTTCTACAAAATAATAAGTTAGGCTCAAACTAAAACGCTCACGCCTCATATCCTCAAAGGACTGGCAGACATACTGACATCACGAAACATCACGTGACATGATTTCACCTGGTGTTCAGAGTAGCCACGCTTTGCTTGGACACTCACGTGATAGGGGACAGGCCTATCGCCGATTTTGTAAGAATACAGTGCCACATAATCAAGTATATCTTAGCCATGTGGCATGTTACCGCTGACAATCATGATTAATCAACATTGTTTTCTCAAAATACATATTAAAAAAAAAATAGTTGCTTCTTTATTTGTTTATTTGGTTTTATAAAACATAATAACATAACATAAACGTTCACGCCGATTATCCCCGAAGGGGTTGGCAGAGGAACTTATACTTCAGAACATCACGTGACTTTGTCACCTGGTATTCAGAGTACCCACGTTTTGCATGGACATGGACAGTGTACTCGCAGTGTTCTATAAAACTGCAAATACAACTTTGTTCTACACAAACACTATGGAAAACAAAGATAAGTTTGATTTCGACTTATTATTTTTATCTTTTCCTCCACATATATTGTGACGCTTACCTATACAACTTCTACGTAACCCTTCACGCTCTATCTATATCTATTTACCCGTATCTAGTATTTACGTCGACAGTTACATCATGCGAAAAAGCTTAGTTGTACTTAGTCATGTGACAGTGAATTCGTAAAAAACGGCGAAAGGCATGCCCCCTATCACGTGAGTACACTCTAAGCAAAACTTTGATACTCTGAATACCAGTTGACAATGTCATGTGATGTTCAGAATTAGTTCCCGTATTATTTACGTGCCTGTACCATTTAAAATTATTAGTACTCCTGCCACCCTACTAAAAAATCACACAAATAGGCCTGCAATGCAACGCTGTTAGTTAAGAAGAATGTCGCAAGCATCGAGTAATATTGTTTTCCGTAGAGCATTCTTTGAATTCTATTGTACAGTGATACAAATTAGCATTGTTCTCATTGTCTTATTATTTTTCAACCTTTTCATATGTAAAAAATACATATCTTCATGATCTTGAGACAATTAGCGACATACTATATCCAATAGTCTTTCTGTACTACCTTTTTAGGGTTCCGTACCAAATCTCTCCAAGTCTCCGTAAAACGGGACCCTATTACTAAGACTTCGCTGTCTGTCTGTCTCCAGGCTGTATCTCATAAACCGTGATAGTTGGAATGCTGAAATTTTTAAAAATGATTTATTTCTGTTGCCGCTATAACAACAAATACTAAAAAGTAAAAAAATATTAAGGGCGCCCCATACCAGAAACGCGTTTTTGTGTATTTTTTTGCAAAATTAATATTTTTGCTGTATCTCATAAACCTTGATACCTAGAAAACTAAAATTTTCACAAATTAAAGTAAAAAATCCCATTATTCATGGGGGTCTTCATACATAAACGTGCTTATTTCGTATCTCTTTGCTAAGTATTAAAAAGGTATAAGTAGACGCTTCAAATTTTCACAGAATATCTACTTATATATCACCTTTCAAAACTAATAATTAAATAACAGTAAAGTAAATTTCAATGGCGGGCTCCCATACAAAAACGTAATTTTCTGTTAAAGATGATAGTACGAAACCCTTCGTGCGTCAGTCCGACTCCCACTTGGCCGGTTTTTTCTTAATATTTGATAAATTGATGCGGAAATACGGGACGTTTTTGGTTATGAGAAAGAAGAATAATGGGTATAAATAATTATACTTTACCGGAGTATATTTCTGTGTTTTACATGACATCACACAATGTTGTCACGGTTGTATATGAAAAGAAACGGGTAGTTATAGTTTCAATATAAACCCTCGATGCTATCTGAGTTGGCTTGATCATCGTCGTGGGTGACCACAAGGTGGATCGACGACGTAGAAAAGATCTCAAGAAACCGATGGACGAGGGTAATAGGGTATTAGGTTGTACCTGTAATGATTTTGTTTCTTGGTATAAATAAATAAACATAGGATACTAGTTGTGAAGTTCTTAGTCGTCGTAAGGTAAGTCTACTGGTGGACGTCTTCCTTTTGGCAATGACGATGATATTTCCAAAAGCGATGCCAAAAGTGACTGATCAACTAGTTCTAGCACGTTAAAGTTTAAGTGCCAACCGCATAGACCTATCACTTAAACAGCCCTAGCTTACACCCTTGGCAAGACATTCAGAGCTGAAGACTGTATAACATTATTTTATATATATACTAGAAAATATTGAGAATTTCGGGTAACAATAACACCAACCTAGGGCGTTTTAAGGAATAGTTGGGTGATAATGTTGAAAACCCATCACCAACCATTCTTTGTCCCTCTCAAATCTTTCAAAAATGGCTAAACAACTGTTGGTTACCGGCTTATAGAATAAAGTGTATATAGGTAGATATATTGTTAGAAAAAATGTTGAGAACTTGATCATACAAACGCGGTTTAATAAACCATTTTAATTTTTAAACTGCATTCCTTTCCGGATTCAACATTTAAGGAGCAGAGTAGACTATGATAACATAAACATTAAATTTTAATGAGCTTAATATCCATTAAATAGATGGATATTCAAAAAATGATTTATTGAACTCCGGTGACTTTTGATGCTTTTTCTATTATAATCCAAAACTGGGGTAGCCAGAAATTTTAATTAGAATTTTCTCAGCCACTTTGGAAAGATGGATTGGGATTAAATGCTATAGTAAAGAATTGTTGGTGATTATGGATATCGTGATTCCAGAGACGTAAAGAGCGCCAAATTCCTTTTAAGTCCTGAATGCCTCGTACTTTTATCCGCGGGACGAAATGGGGTAGTGTAGGTATGGTAAGCTGACACTTTCCAGTAAATTACCGGAAAGCTTAGATTTTATTATAAATTCCATGTTTGCTGTGCCATTTTTCCATTAAAATGTATTTCTACTACTACTACTACCCCAATATCTTTCCATCAGTGTCATACAAAATATATGGCGCGCAAAATCTTGCAAGACTCAACATAACAATAAGCAGGAACATTAAGCACTATTATTTATCTGGTAATTCATAAAGTATATGGCCCTTCAATATTCGATTACTTGTAAATATTATCAGACCTCGTAAACGCAACAATATTTCCGATATTTCCCTGACAATGCAAATAAAATACTTTGATGGGACCGCGATCTAAGTAGATTTCCCAACTAGATTATATATGATGCGCCACACCACACATGAGGCGGTCAGTTGTGTTCTTGATATCAGGGAAATTGGCTGCAAACGGAGCGCAGCCATTGCCTTGCGGTGCGACTTTAGTTTTTTTTTATTGGAAAAAAGAAAGTACCGTTGCCACGTTTTTACAAATCGACGCGAGTTATTATTTTCATGTTTTAGTAAATCAATCGAATTTTCGATTTGAGTTACTGAAAAATTGAACTTAGAAATCGTGATCTTTGAAAACTAAAAAGTTCCATTTCATACATCGAAAAGGACTACGTGCAATTTTTGGTTTTTGTTTGATATTAATTTTGGTAAGTTTATGGTTCGTTATGATATTGTAATTTTATTTACCTAGTTTGATAAAAAATATACAAAATTGTTCAAAAACAAATAAAACATATTATAAAAAGGCATGTCCCATGTCATTAAGATACTCTTTAGATATATAGTATGGGCACCTACTGCTACCTACAGAGTAGGTTCTAACAACAGGTGGCGAAAATTTCCCCAGATGATCAGGAGAGTTAGTTCCTCTGCCAGTACTAAGAGTATAAACAGTATTTTGTTGCCAAAGTGAGCGGATGGAGATATCTGCGGGGTTTTTATTTTATCGCTTAAAAGATTATAATTTTATTGCGTTCCGAATAATAAAGTTTATGAACCATAGTAAATAACACTAGGATTGAATCTTGTTAAAAATGTAATATCAATGGACTGAAGGATAATATTTTACTATAGAAGGTTTATCCTTAGCTTAGTTTTGGGAGATGTAACTTAATTTCCAATGCAAGAAAACCCAGTTTACCGATTGCTCCCGACCGACGCGACAGTTTAAATATTTTCATGGCGAATAGGACATTTTGTACTAAATGGTTTTCCACGCATTTTCGCTTATACTATTTTTATCCATTTCATTTTTCCGATTCTATATGTGTAATAATTTCAACTAGAATTTAAAAAATCTAGTGCAATTTGTTCAGCATCTCAAAGCGTGATTGAATAAACGTAACAAAAGTCACAGCAAAAAGTAATAATAAAAAATATGTTTATACTATAAGACACCAATTGGCATTTCTATCTACCTTGCTCCCTCAGAGGGAAAATAACAGCTTCTAATTTCTTACTTTATGTTCGAATTCCGAGTCGGTCCTACACGAGTAATCCCAATTAATTTATAATTGTTGTTAAAGATCAGGAATTCTGCGCGAGGAAACCCCATAGACTAAATAATATATCCACACATATACTCACACCATTCCCATTTAGATAGGCCTCTGCCTAGCGATGGCTTTTTATATTATCATATACGTAGTTATACTTTATTTTACATTCTTAGAACTCACAGCCTCATTGTATCCAACTATAAATATTAATTAGCAATTTCCATTTGCTAAATAAAAATTGCTTTGTAGTGTCGGCTTAGAATAGCACTTCCCCATTTCTTCCAGTGGGTGTAGGTAAGAGGCGACTAACGGTATTGGGGCTTTTAAGGGATTTTTGGGCGATGCGTTTGGAGACCCATCACCAACATCCATTATTTTTACTACTTTTCCCCACTCACATTTTCAAAAGTGGCTGAGGAATTTTTAATTCCTTAGCTCTGGCTACCCCTTCTAGGGATTTACAGCCGTGAGTATATGTATCTAAATTAAAAGTTTTCATTTTATGTAGATAAACAGTAATTAATATATTTTGAGCTAATGAGAATAAAAGTGATATAAAATAAACTATATCAAAGGCAAATTAAAGCTGATCTTACCGTTCAGTGTTGTAGTTCACATTATAGTGTTACTGTGCCTGTCCTGTGTACGCCATCCAGCTATCACGTGAATGCATTGTCTATGCAAAACGTGGGCACTCTGAATTAAAGTGTCACGTGATGTGTTTGGAAGATCTCTACTGTCGCTTCAGCGATATACGACATGACAGTTGAGTGAGTTGAGTTATAGCATTGATAAATCGCCAAAATTAGGTAGAGAAACTTTTGTTAGATCCTTCCAATAGAAACTTAGAATACAAAGATAAAAATAACTTACATTCTCAAGATTTTCCACTCTAAATTACAATTACATTGACGCACTCTGATCTAAAGTGTCACGTGATGTGTTTAGAAGACATACCTACCTCTTCCTGTCCCATGGGGATATACGGCATGACAGTTGAGTGAGTTGAGTTATAGCATTGATATATCGCCAAAATTAGGTATTACACAAAACGGTAGCCAGAGAAATTATAAATAATAAGCAAAGTAAGTCTAAGTTAGCTTGGCACACTAAACGTTTACTTAATACTGTACTTGTGTAATATCCAATGTAGCCATCTTAAATAATATATTGTTCAATATAAAAACATGACCTCATGAAAAGTTAACAACGTATGCAAATAATTGCTGTAAAAGGCATACCTCGTTTATTGTACATTTGTATACGAATGTTTTATATTGACAGAACCATTGTTTCTTACAATCAAAGTATGTTTTCATGTATTTTGAGTATTATGTCAATTCTTTCATGCGTGCATCCTATGATTATGGTGTAAAGTTGTTAAGTACGAAGAAATAGCAAGTAAATTCCTCAGCCACTTTTGGAAGTTGTGTGGGGAAAAGATAGTAAAATAAAGGTTTTTGGTGATGGGTCTCCAACCGCATAAGTGGCTGAGGAATTTATAATTCCTTGGCTCTGGCTACCCCTTCTAGGGCTTTACAGCCGTGAGTATATGTATGTATGTATGTAAATAGCAAGTAAACTTAGATTGGCACATAGGCATAAGTTTCTAAGATTTGAAACTAAAAGAAGCTTAAGATTTTAAAGAAAGACCAACTCAAATATTAGCATATTTTGGTGTTCGTACGGTGCACTTGGTGGATCAAGGCTAACACAGTAGAACACCTTATAGCTTTTTACATGCACTAGAGAAAACAAAACGTTTGTTATTGGAGTATCTGTAGTAGCGTTACACATACATTAAGGTAGGTAGAGCGACTATTTTTTGTCACTTTGCACGATCCTGGAAAACCTCCCCAGCTTCATTAAAGTTCATCATTCTTTCATACATATAGCTTAATACTACGTGCCAAAGAACAACAACAGTAATCTTTTTGATCTGATGTCTCGTAATATTGAGGCTTATCAAACAGAATACCATTGAGATTATCAACGACAACCCAGCGTCTGTTAATACGGCTGATTAGATTATTTAAATATTCGTTGCTTTCTGAAGTATTTATGAAGATAAAAAATTCAATGACTATCGTATTTATATCTCTGCTAGGTCTTTAATTTGTTGCCTTTTTATGTGCTTAGCGTGAATTGCCATTGGTGAAGACAGGGACTATTGACTGCAGATTCAATTATTACCATCTTCGTTTAACATCAACAAGTATTATAAAAGGATTAAGTTTGTAAGTTAATAAAAGCAATGGATCTACTTAATCGGTCTCAATATTCTTCGACCACTTAAAAGTTCCATTATCCGATAGTGTAAAAACCTTTACTCTAATGCATTCAATCGATTCACTACTGGCACAACTATATTTACCCCATATTTGTCTTCTTCCTTAAAATTTTGAAGGCATAGCGATTGTATTAGATTTGAACACGTTACCCCACTGTTTAAAAGTTATAATAGTTTGTGATTAGTAATTGCACCATTATAAGTAAATACTATTTAAAAAACTTAATATTTGTATCAGTCGTAAAAGAAATTTACATATAATAAAAACCTAGAGATAAAATATACAAAAGATATAGGAGTATCAGTAAAAAAACATCTAATTTTCCGTTCACGGATTGTGAATGATATACTGGCTTTTATCTATTACTCGTGGTTGGCTTCATAGTTGAAGTGTTTGTTTAAAGCTTATCTAAAGAAAAACAGATTGATTTGATAATTTTTGCTCATTGACAGACCATAATCATCATTAAAAGTAGCCTTGGTTGGTTTATTGAGATAAAATATGCTTGCCCCTAATGGAGGATCGAATTTGATACTGTGAGGAAAAATACGTGCATAAGTATTATACATACTTTCTACCAAGGTTCAAATTTCTAGGTCAACGGGAAGTACCCTTTAGGTTATTCGTCCCTTGCTATTTTTAGCTAACAGACAGACAGAGAGACGAACACCCAAGTGATTCAAGAATGGTTTGGTATTGTCCTTCTCAGTTTTTTAATTGAGAAGGACTAATAATCTTAATCCATAATGCGGATATAGCGGTGCATTGCCCTCTATAAATTCCTAATCAACCTATCAACTTAATTTAATTAGGAAATGTTCTCTGCTGCTTGATGACAGTTCAATTTACATAGTTACTTCCTGCAAATTTCGCACACAAAATGACTACCTGTTGTCAAATGTAGCAGGGCGCCGCTCATTAAGTTAACTTCCGACCGCGAAGGTTGCGAAATGAATATATTATATATACAAAGTATAATGTAAAAAGACAAAAATATAAACTAATCGGTCATACATTTATGTCCAATCCAATTTTCTGATAATCGAACAATTGCATTGTTTGAGTACATTCCTCGGGATTCGAACCCGTGAGCGCCAATTCTTGACATGACCCTTAAACTCTTACCGTATTCCATATTATTTCTGAATTTAAGTTAATACTTAATGTAGAGAAAACTACAGTTGTTCGTTAGCAAAATAGTAAGAACCAACATGTTTTACCATCAAAGGATTATTATTTATTAAAATGATCACATATGTTCGGTCAAGTAGTCAAGTGTGTTAGCGACATACCTACTAATTATGTGCTAAGTTGGAGCTTGTACGGCAGAGTCAAGGTCGAGTTCCATTGTCATTGTCAAGTACGTTCAATAGCAGCAAAACTTGTTATTGTATGCCCAACTGCATATCAAACACTTTATTTTATTCTAAACTTTATGCTTTAGGCTTAGGATGAGAGATTCCAGAATATATAGCTGAGAAGCACTTCAAGGGTTATGGAGAAATAAAAAAAGAACTCCTAAATTTAGAAAGTAAGAAATAAGGAAAATACTACTATATTATTCTCTTGAGGACACCAACGATTAATAAAAAAATATTAAAAACAAAGACCGAAACAGCATATACAATACAGTGAAATAATAAAAAAGTACTTAAACTTACAGTTAAGTCCCAAAGGTTAGATCAGTAAAAACCACATTATATTATCTGTGAAAGCACGCATGATTTCAAATAAAAAAAAAGACATGATAAAAAACATTCTCAGTTTATAAGTGTTTAACAATTTTCATTTACCGTTTTTAATTACATTATATTCATTTATTATTCTAACTAATAAATACATTTGAATTTTAAAATAGATTGTAGCTTTATGAATAGGAAGTAGCCATGCAGTTATGGGCAGTAAATATTAATTTAATGAGTTTTCTCCACATCAGATTCCATAGAAATTCAATTGAAACATATCTTAAGGATAGTTCAAATTTGGGAGTGGTGCAAGGAGGAAACTCAGCAATCATATGATATCATATATATATCATTATGAAAAATAAAAAAAATATATCTAAATAAAAATACAAAAAAATATAACATACATACATACATATACTCACGGCTATAAATCCCTAGAAGGGGTAGCCAGAGCTAAGGAATCAGAAATTCCTCAGCCACTTTTGGAAGTTGTGTGGAGAAAAGATGGTGAAATAAAGGTTGTTGGTGATGGGTCTCCAACCGCATCGCCCAAAAATCCCTCAAAAGCCCCAAAACCGTTAGTCGCCTCTTACGTACACCCACCGGAAGAAATGGGGTACTGCTATTCTAAGCCGACACTACACAGCAAAAAAATATAACATAGCTTATAACATAACTTAAAAAAAATATATTAAAATAATAATAAATGTAATAAAATAAAAAACAAAATGTTAATGATAATTTATGCCCGAGCGAAGCCGGGACGGGCTGCTAGTATATATATATATCCCTTAGTCGACGGTTTCAATTAGCTGAATTATTCTAATCAATAACATGTCCGCATGGACACAACTCTTAATGCCCCAAGAACATAGCGGCACGATTTACCAAAACATATATAGCTGAAACCATTATAGTATGTTTTACAACCAATACCATTGTTTGTACAACTTCTTTTTTATTGATATTGCTACAATACAATGGACATTATGTTTTTTTTTATAGTCGACACCTTTACATTTCATTGCAATTTTGGTTCGTGATATGCTTATTGCAATGTCCCATGTAATCATTTGTTTATAGATTAGTTCAAACCGTTGGATATAAAAATAAATTATTAAACACCAACATCTCATCAAAGCAGGTATCACCATGGGGATTGTTCACGAATGGTTTTCCTCGGCGTTAAAAACCCTGAAAGTTGGCACGAGTATTTATTTTATTTGATTATCTTATAATGTAAGAGTAAATTGAATTATAGATACTAAAAGTTATGTTTGTGTTTCTGAGTTGCTTGAGTTGTGTTCGGCTAGTAGTATAGTATATAGTAGTTGGTATGTGCATTTTAAATAATTGATAAATTTAAGTTGAAAATGTCACGTGTTGTTCAGAAGTATTAGTACGTCTCAATCGGATATCCGGCGTGAACGTTAGAGTGTGTGATTGAATTGAAACCCAATTTTTCCTACAAAATTCGATAAACAACAGAATTATCCAAGTATTCTTTTAATATTATATTACCACTCTACCAAACCCCTTTAAAATTAAATGGGACCACCCTTAAAAAGCATCTCCAACCGGACAGAAAATCTGTTTGACTATTTACGGTAATTAGAACCTCTTTTTTAAATTTGCACAAAGTTACATCGTTAGATTCATTCTCAGGATTCATTCGTCATACATAAGCCAACGATGCTGTCAACTCGGACGACATCGAATGTCAATGTCCGTAATGTCAACGTCACTGTTCAATCAGCTGACCTGAAACTGACACTGACAGTGACGGTCGGTACTCAGTTCAGACTTCAGTCAGATTTGTAAACACTAAACAATAATGTTTTCCTTCCTCCAGTTATTTGCAAACAATAGTTAGTGTTGACGTGTTTTTCAGTTATTTTCCAAATAAAAATGCGTTCTTCTATATTTCGACGCCATCATACCAACGGTGATGATGACAGAGAAACAGAACCGCTTATCGCAGCGTTGCCAGCTGAACCCTCGACTAGTGGATATCATGATCATGACGAGATCACAGAGAACCATGTAACGTTATTTTACAATACATACCAAGGTTTATTAATAATAATTAGTAACAATATGCCTGATTGGCTCCCAGACTTAGCGTGACCATTTCGCCGTGAAATTATCATGTAGCCTTAGTGGTGGGTTAAGGTTAAGAGAATATGATCACTTTGGAACTATGAGTTATACTTTTTAGTATTTTCTCTTCCACCCAAGTCTTAGTTCAATTTAGTGAAGCCAAACACGTTTATCAACATTCATCCATCAATTTAAATATGCTAATTGATAACATAAACATTAGAAATAATAAATTAAAAATAAAATACTTGTATTCATGCATTGCATCTTTAATAGGTATTTATTTGGTAACTTGGAATAGAAAAATAGATTTTTTTATTACTTACATTACATGGATCAAAGGCCTAAATAAAAAACACAACACAACACAATCTCGCTTTGATATGAAATAGGATTGCTACACTTTGTTCCTTTTTCACCATTTGCCATACTGTTCAGAATTAGCAATTTTTTTGCTTTTTTATCTCTCTCACATAATTTTAAGTTGTCTGTCTGAGTTAGTAGCATTGAGAAGTTTAGCTGCTGCGCAAAAAATACAATTTACTTTTAAAGAGAAGGTGTTCCTTAATTAAATTAACCACAATTTAAGGATGGCAACAAAAGCAGAGAGATTTGTCCACTAATTAGCTATTACTCTATAAACATTATCTTACTGAACTCTCAACTTTTTTGGATATTTTGGGACATGATTATGGTATATATAGGATTCAAAGTTTTACTTACATATATAACCATCCTAATAGGCCTCCATGATCTAGCAAAACAGTATTCAGGAAGCAATCCAGAGTTATCAGGTTTAATTTCCAGGAAGTAAATTGACACTCAGATCTCTGTCTGCCACCTATTATGTGCTTGGGGTCCCCAAAAAGGGGTATCCAGAGCTTTTTTTAATAAAATTTTTAAAAAACAACCTTTATTTTACCATCTTTTCCCTACTTAACTTTCCAAAACGTGGCTGAGGAATTTCTAATTCCTTAGCTCGGGCTACCCCATCTAGGGATTTATAGCCGTGAGTTTATGTATGTATGTCATAAATAAAATAAAAATTGTTTATTGCACATTTTGAATTACATAGTGATATTTGCAATGGCCCCTGCACTAAGTAAAACCTGTATTGCGGGTGGCCTTTCTCGATATTTACATTGATTTCCAAATTAAAATTATACACAAACATAATTATTAAAGAAAAACCTAACACTAAAAAAGTATACAAAATAAGCAGAACTAAGAAAATAATTTATAGAAAAAAAAACTATTTTACTAGGATGTATATGTATAGTGTTTAGGCACGTGCGTCTATGTGAGAAAGAAAGTGTGTGTGAATGTGTGAGTGAGTGTGGGGGGGGCGTGTGTGTGAGTGTGAGTGAGTGTGGGGGGGCGTGTGTGTGTTTATGTCCGTGTATGAATGAGTGCGTGAAAAATGCTATTTCTGTCACTGTTGAACAATTAGGATGTCTTCTGTCTCAGAATATGATAATGAGTGCAACCATGTAGCAACATCTCCTTAGCCTTATGACTACAAACGCTAGAGATATTCAAAATTTTATTAATTTTATTGTAAATAAATCCTGATTGGAACAATGGAAATCTCCCAGAGAAAGCCGTCTTAAGTTTAGGGATGTTAAAAACTCTACCAGGATTTCTCAAGTGAGATATTTTTTTTGTTTCAACATCACTTTTACTTTTATGCATTTTTTCGACTTGTCGCAGAATAAATAATTTCCTAACTGACAAAACTTCGGCAACTTTATAGAGCTCAGTTGTTGGATATAAGAATGGTAAACATAAGCCTACTTTTAAAACTGCTCTCTGAGCTCTTTCAAGCTGTAATAGTACGGACCTGCAGCTACCACCCCATGCACATAGGTGTATGTTAAAATAGACTCACACAATGCGTAATACACTATCTTTAGTGTTTCTTTGTCCATAGCGTGGCGAAGATATTTAAAAACTGACATTAATTTACGTACTCTTGAAGAAAGCAATTCAATATGGGGCCTAAAAGAAAGTTTATTATCGATAATAACTCCAAGATACTTTATTGTTTCACATTCACTCAATTTAGGACATTGACAATAAACAAGCCTTTCACAACTAGAATTATGAGATACTATAATCAATGGTTCATGTGGCTGTATGTATGTATTCCATGTACAAAGAAACTACTACAATTAGCAAAACCACCCAATTAGTCCCAAAAGAGGATTGCAGCCAATGGTAAAGAGTTTAAAATTTCTCAGCCATTTTTGGATGTTTATAAAGAGTGTTTGGTAATGGGACTCTAGCCAACCATAAATCACTGCAGCACCCGCGGGAAGAAATGAGCTTGTGCTATCCCAAGCCGAAACTACGCAGCTAGATTTCTTAATGAATGAAATGAAAATGAAATAATATTTATTTGCATGGCACATGGAATCAGATCTTAAAGGTAATTAATTATAGTACATGTTCCGTCAAGACACTTGACATACAAATCTAAAATTAATTATGTTTTTTTTTTAATTAAACACACACACATTAATAAAATCTATACCTAATCAATTTAAATTGTAAAATGTCATACATTTTAAAGAAGCTAAAATTAAAACAATAGTAATCAACTCAATGAAAAAAAAAATATAATAATATAAAGGACCAATTTATATCAATGTCAAGTTACTCACTTAATAAATTATAATAATATATTTTTATAACACATCTTTAAAATTGAAATATTCATTTACGGAGTAAAAACACATTACAGTTAACCATCGTTTCAAATTTTTATGAAATAAATTATTATTCATATATTTTATGTGCTGGGGGACCTTATTATAAATTGAAATGCACATTGAATAGCAATTTTTTTTACACAGACTGGTCCTGATGAATGGTACTGCTAATCGTCCTGTATCACGAATGTTGACATTACATAATGGATAATTCATTTATTTTGTTCTATTTTAGGGTGGTCCAACCAACGGCGCCATGGGTGAAATCGGAATTTCGCAATCACAGCTTGTCGACAATGCCCGGAAACTTCCACAATACATTGCTGCTTTATCAGGTAATTTAAATCAAATTAATTTTTAGAAACATTTTGTCCAGAAGAAGTTTGTTGATAAATAAAATTACTCACTAATTTATTCTCACGACATTCTTATTGGGAAAGGCATACAATATTTTCAACTTTACTTAATGTCCCCACTCAACTTCCAAAAGTGGCTGAGGAATTTATAATTCCTTAGCTCTGGTTACCCCTTCTAGGGAAATATAGCCGTGAGTATATGTATGTTAATGTGAAAATAACCTTATATGGCTATAATCCCAAAAAGGAGTAGCCAAAGCTTAGAAAGTAGAATCCCTCAGCCACTGTTACCTTAAGAAAAAATACATACAGACTGCCAACATACATACATCCATCCTGACGTCCCTCAGCAGGGACAAAGGGCCTTGAGCAGATTTCTCCATCTGGCTCGATCTTGGGCAGCAGCTGCGAGATCCTCCCACTTCATTCCCACAACTTTTGCCTCATTCTCCACAGAACGTCGCCAGGTTGTTTTTGGGCGGCCCCGTTTACGTTTTCCGGTTGGCTGCCAGCTGAGCACTTGCTTCGAGGGGAATTCTTCGTGTCTTCTGAGGGTATAACCCAGCCACCTCCATTTTCTTGTGAGGATTTCCTGGTCGATGGGTTTCTGCTTAGTCAGCCTCCACAGTTCCGCGTTCGAAATGGTTCGTGGCCAGTAAATCCTCAAAATTCGCCTTAGGCATTTGTTGATAAATACCTGTAGCTTGCTGGATAGGTCTTTCCGAACGAACCATGTTTCGCAACCGTATAGCAAGACTGACTTTACGTTAGACTCGAAAATCCTCACTTTTGTGCGCCGGGTCATGACGTTAGAGCTCCACACCGGCTTTAACTGGGCAAAAGCACCTCTAGCTTTGTTTAGGCGGGTTTCGATGTCCATCTCTGTTCCTCCTATTGGGTTCACTACTCCCCCGAGATAGGTGAATTTCTCAACCCGTTCGACATCTTCGCCATTAATTTGGAGCGGCTGGTTATCCAGAAATTTAGGACGCATCTCCTTGGTTTTGCCTTTATTGATGCGAAGGCCCTCTTTCGCAGCTTCCGTGGCTAGGTCGTTTGTCTTGGACCGAAGGTCAGGACGTTTTGTAGAGACTAAGCACAGGTCATCGGCAAAGTCGATGTCTTCTAAGTCTTTGCCGTGAGACCATGGTAAACCCCTTCGGCATTTGCAGGTCACTCTACACATAACGTCGTCCAGGACCATAAGGAACAGAAGTGGAGACAGTAGACATCCTTGTTTCACACCTGCAGTCACTGGGATGGGATCAGTGAGACGGCCTTTGTGCATCACTCTACAGGAGGACCCTTCATACAGACACTTGATGAGTCCGATGATCTTCTCCGGTATTCCTCTCTTTTTGAGTGTGCGCCATATGCTGGACCACTTCACGCGGTCGAATGCCTTCTCGAAGTCGATAAACAATGTAAAGACTTCACAGTGCATTTCGTTGCATTGTTCGAGGATCATTCGGATTAGGTTTAGTTGGTCTGTGCACGATCTACCTGGTCTTAAACCACCCTGCTCTTCTCTCAAGTGTGCGTCCACTGCACTCGCCATCCTATTTAGCAAGATTTTGCACAAGATCTTCGAGCAGACCGGTAACAAATTGATGCCCCGCCAATTCGAACAGTTCGACAGATCACCTTTCTTCGGTAGTTTTACTATAACACCTTCTTTCCAGCTGTCTGGTACTTGATCTTGCTCCCATATCGATGACAGTAGTGGTAGCAGCACGTCTGCAGAAACTTCTACGTTACGTACAGACTGCCAACAGTTACATAAAAAGCTTCTGACTTTAGTTGTACCTACGACACTCTCTCGCCTCTTTGTAAGACCACACTGTCACATGATTAAGTATAACACTGCGTTAAACTAACTCGAATGTAGATGGATTACCTTAAGATATTGTCCTTTACAATGTTAAACAACCTTGATTAAAGAGTAACAATAAAAGTAACTAAATTTGTTTTTCAGCAACCCTCGGTGCATTGGCTGCCGGTACCATGTTGGGCTGGTCCTCACCCGTCGTGTTCCAAATAACGCAAGCAAACAGCACAGACTACAGCTTCAATGTGTCCACGTCGCAGGGAGCCTGGGTCTCTTCCTTGATCAACTTGGGCGCCGCAGCCGTCTGCTTCCCCATCGGACTCATCATGGACAGAATCGGCAGGAAAACCACCATGCTTCTATTAACGATCCCGTTCACTATAGGCTGGCTCCTTATCATATTCGCTAGCAATATTGCCATGCTGATGATAGGCAGATTTATCACCGGAGTTGCTGGCGGAGCCTTCTGTGTCACCGCCCCAGCGTACACCAGTGAAATCGCTCAGGACTCCATCAGAGGTAGTTTGGGAAGCTATTTCCAACTCATGATAACGGTCGGTATATTATTCGCTTACGGCGTTGGAAGCTACACCACTGTTTTAACTTTCAACATTCTTTGCGCAATTATACCAATCATTTTTGCTGCTGTCTTCTTTTTCATGCCAGAAAGCCCTAAATTTTTAGTGGTCAAAGGTAAAAACGAAGAGGCGAGACAGGCTCTTGTGAGGCTGCGCGGCAACGAGTACGACGTTGACGCTGAGTTGAATATCCTAAAACAAGCTACTGAAGAATCCGAAAGGAATCCAACTTCATTCGCTTCGGCTTTGTCAAAGAAGACCGCGATTAAAGCTTTGATCATTTGCTACGCTCTGATGTTGTTCCAACAGTTGTCTGGAATTAACGCTGTGATTTTCAACACGAGTCAAATCTTCGCCAGCGCCGGCGCGTCCATCGAGCCCGGTATCGCGTCTATCATCATTGGAGTTATTCAAGTCATTGCTACATTCGTCTCCAGTTTGGTCGTCGATAAATTGGGAAGACGTATTCTATTGCTGTTCTCCGCATTAGTCATGTGTGTGTGCTCCACCGCTTTGGGTGTGTTCTTCTTCCTGCAAGAGCAAAAGGCTGATGTGTCTGCCATATCGTGGTTGCCTCTGCTTTCGTTATCTTTATTCATTGTGGCATTCTCTTTGGGCTTCGGACCTATTCCATGGATGATGGCGGGAGACTTATGTCCGATCGATATCAAAGCCTTTGTCAGTTCGACGGCTGGCACGTTCAACTGGCTGCTTAGTTTCACGGTCACCTCGACGTTCCTGACGCTGAACCAAGCCATCGGATCCGGACAAGTGTTCTGGTTGTTCGCCGCCATCATGGTCTTAGGTTTCATTTTTATCTTCTTTATTGTGCCAGAAACTAAAGGCAAGAGTGTGGAACAGATTCAAGTACTTTTAGGCGCAGAACCCAAACCTCAAAGGGATGTTGAAAAGAAATAAATTGTCCAGTGTCATGAATTCCTAATAATTTTGCCATTTATGTGAGTTGCGTGTTCTTTGGTGTTCGTGTTTTGTGCGCGATTTGCATTTAAGAACCTTATGATATTTAGTAAAAGTAAAGATTTAAATATATTGACTACATATTGGGGACAAGATATAATATTTTTGTCTCGAATAAAGATCACATTACTGTACTAAATTATTTATGTTTGTAGTCGTAAGTGAGAAAATACTATAACTTACCAAAGAATTGGCAGACCAATGAGGTCTTGTCTAGAGAATGTTTAGAAAAAACTTAATAGCTTGTTATACGTGCAACATTCCAAATAAAAAAACAGCTATTAAGTTGTTTTTTTTTATTTATGTAGCAAATGAACCAACAAGCTGCTAATCTGATGTCTGTTCACACTCTTGTTTTTATATTTATCAAAGATATATTTACAATAATGGTTATAATTATATGACTGCTGTAACGCTGGGAGAAATAATATATTTGGCACCAAATTTCTTCACAATTGGCTGTTGCCAATCTTCAGGATCTTTAATGCTACCGTTATACACCGAGGTAAGCCCATTGTAAGCCTTGCATCTGAATCACAAATTCAAAGTAGTCTCCAGGTTTTGAAACTAATCCGCAGACTTGAGGGATAGCCATGTCAAACAATTCGAAATAATGTCAGTTTGAACCATATATACAATTTACAATTGTTGGAATATATGTATGGTGTTTTAAATAATATGTGTCTGACAGTAATGAAGCTTCTCATGTCGTGCATAATATTAAAATAAATCATATCATCTAAGTAAATAACTTGTAATATAATTTTGTAGCAAGCATATGTGTATTTTACCAGATAATTCTGGATGAAACTAAATAAAGACAATACAAGTTGTTTATATTTTAATATATATTTACGAAAGTGAATTGCATGTTTTGAATCTTAATTAATTGGATTATTTATTTAATTATGAACACAATTGTTTTAAATGTGTATTTTTTGTATGAAAAGCTTTTTATTAAGTACAATCATGAGGTAACAGTCATGGAAGCAGCTCGATTGATTATATCGTATTCTATAATGTACTCCTGAACTTTTTATGAATATTTTATATACCGCCACATTATATGGTGTGGACTGATGTGAGTAAAATGGCCGTGTTGTTTCTAGAATATGAATAATTGTTACGTTTTGAGTTGTAGACATTTTATCAATTAACTGTAACACAAAGAGAAACTGATTTGTAAATGATTTTTATATGCAAGAACGTAATGTAGAATTATTAAAATAAACGTAAATTGTTGTACATGTGTAATTGTTTTAATAGTCTAACCCACGGGACGTTTATACTTGGTATAGAGGTAATCTTATACCAAGTATATGTATACATATACCGTACAATATCAATGGTCAGCGGGCATATTGATACCATATATTCACTTTCAGCAGCAAAGGCTAAAAATAATAATCTACTTATAGCCATGAGTATAAAATAAATTAAATTGTTGCTAAATTGTTAACCGTGATAGCTCAATGGGTAGAACACCGGTTATTGTGCAAACGACTAGTGTTCAAATCCCGGGTCGGGCCTACACCAATTTGTCTTTTCTAAAGACATATGTGTGGTTAGTTTATCATGGTTGTTAACGGTGAGGGAAAACATCGTGAGGAAACCCACATGGCTGAGTTGTACTTAGTCATGTGACAGTGTATTCGTACAAAACGGCGATAAGCCTGCCCCCTATCACGTGAGTACACTGTCCATGCAAAACGTGGGTACTCTGAACACCAGGTAACAAAGTCACGTGATGTTCAGAAGTATTAGTACCTCTTCCAACCCCTTCGGGGATATTCGGCGTGAACGTTTATGTTATATTATTATTATATATACTAAATCCCTAGAAAAGGTAGCCAGAGCATCGGATTAAAAAATTTTAGTCACTTTTGGTAGTTGAGTGTGAAAAAGAAGGTAAATAAAAGCATTTTGGTAACGAGTCTCCAACCACATCACCCAAAAATCACTTGAATGCCCCATTACCCTTAGTCGGCTCTTACGAACACGCAAGGTTTGATCTAATGGTTATTAAGGAGCATATGAAAATAAATCAATGGCAGATTTGTGACGCGAATAAATTGGCGAAAATAACAAATACGTGATTTTTTTATATATCAATTTTAATAGGATTAGTATGGAATCCGCCATACTAATGTCAGGCACACACACTCATTTACGCACACCGTTGTACTTTTTTTTGGTCTCGCCTGTCGCCTTTGTATTGAAAATCTATATACTTAAGTATAGCATACTAAATCTATGGTATTCCTGCCCGGCTAGTACGAGCGGAGCGGTGTTTAAACTAGTTATCGCGTGGGATAAAGCAGGCATCTCTTACGCACTCACTTAGTATCGTATACTGCCATCTCATTCTAACCGTTATCGTGTCGATAAAATAACGGACATTGGAACATTTGCACATTGGGATAACACACAATATATGGCGAATTGATCATTTGTAATTACCTGAATATAACTTGGCTGTACAGGATTAAATTAATAAAACTACAGTCCGAAATGTTAAAAAAAGAAAACCGACTTCATATTTGGAAAAACAACCGAAAATAAACAATCGAAGTACGAAATAAGTTTTTTAATTGAATCTGAGTACTGTGATTAATACCTTAGCAATTTCTTTATTCCACACGCGTCAGTTCAACCTACCTAAATCTTAAAATTCTCTTAAATTATTTTTGTGAGCCGGTGCCAGCTTCGATGATAATCTATCTATACTTATAATAAATCTGTAGAGAGGTCAATTCTGTACATGAAATATATTTTCAAAATATCTATCAGGGGGTGATTAGGGATTGTTACTGATGCCACAAATGCAAGCAGTAAAATTTTTGTCTCTGTCTGTCTGTCGGTTTGTATGTTCCTTATGGAAACAAAACTACTCGACGGATTTCAACGAAACTTGGCACAATTATTTTTCATACTCCTGGGCAGGTTATAGAATACTTTTCAGCAGAGTAGTGAAGGGGAATTTTAGGAAATTTTGGGAAAACGGGCGAAGGTACTCCATTTTTTAAGCTTCCGTCGCGTGTGCAGCCTTAATGGTTAAAGTTACATAGAAATCACGTATGGCGGAAATATTCTACATAAAATTGTCTAAAAAATATTTCTCAACAGCATATGTCTATCTTTTATGGTTGACTCACAACAACACGTGTAACTCCTGATAGCTTAGCAGTTCGGAGCATTCTGATTATATTTGTTTTCTCTTACGTTTATAATACTCTCAATAACCCTTATTTAAAAAGTTAACATTATTACCTACTCAATAGAAAAAGAATAATAAAAATCGGTACAGAAACACCAAAATTATACATGAAACATAATAGTCGCACGCTATCAAAACCAAATCCTTACTAATTTACATATTACGTACTAGATGGCGCCAGTAGATGCATCAATTAAAACCTAAAAATTAGCTTAATTTCGGAGATACTGGTCTGAACCGTTCATAAAAGCGCTTTCAAACGCACAAAGTTACACTATATTCAGACATGAGTGCTGTAAGTTGTAATAAAGGCGCTAATTTCATAACGCTTGAGCAGTGATTGAAGAAACCTCCGATATTTTTAAAACGACGCTACCCGTGCGAAGCGGGGCCGATCCACTAGTTGATATTGATAATAAGAAGTGTATTTCGCACTTCATATACATGTAAAATGTAGGGTACCTTGTAGTTGTAGGGTAAATTGATTTTTGTACGTATTACCATTTAAAATGTTAGGCGATAGACATATATTGTTTAGATTGTAATAATCAGAGATAGATAGTAGGGTGAATTTACTTTTGTTTGACTGGCACCGACTCAAAAATTAATTTAAGAGAATTGTAATATTTAGGCAGGTTGAACTGACGCGTGTGGAATAAAGAAATTGCTAAGGTATTAATCACAGTACTCATATTCAATTAAAAAACTTATTTCGTACTTTTTAGTACTAGATTGTTTATTTTCGGTTGTTTTTCCCACTATGAAGTCGGTTTATTTTACGAGTTTTAGAGATGGGTAGACCTGGCAAAGATGCCTCTCGGATGAGGAAGCGACGGTTACTGTATTATTCTTCGTATTTCCGGTATTTCTATTACCTATAGTACGATATTAAATAGGCTCCACCATATGTAACCTTACATTGTTCTTAAAATCCTTCGAAATGCGATGGTCGACAATTCTACATCTCAAGAAAGACTCAAACGTTCACGCCGAATATCCCTGAAGGGGTTAGCAGAGGTAGTAATACTTCTGAATATCACGTGACATTGTCACCTGTTGTTCAGAGTACCCACGATTTGCTTAGGCAGTGTTCTCACGTTATACAGGGCAGGCCTATCGGCGTTTTGCACAAATACACTGTCACATGATTGTGAGTTTCGACAGTCCCCTCGATTTCCTGGGATGCCATCATCAGATCCTAGTCTCATGGTACTTTCTCGGTAACAATAACATAACAAAAGAAATGTTTAGTGAACCTGTACTTCTCTTCATA
The DNA here is from genome assembly GCA_963576735.1 of Bedellia somnulentella. Classification (NCBI taxonomy): domain Eukaryota; kingdom Metazoa; phylum Arthropoda; class Insecta; order Lepidoptera; family Bedelliidae; genus Bedellia; species Bedellia somnulentella. The sequence goes on from OY755183.1 coordinate 2,291,691, forward strand.
AAAGCTACGAAGAGGAGTATAAATCTATATATAATGTGGAAAGAACTGTTTCCTAATACCTAGTGATTGAGGACCCACACCTTCCATCATCAGCTCAGCAGCATAACAATATGATTTTCAGAAGCAAAGGCCAATATAAGTTCAGAAAATATGTAAAACGCGGTACATTTGCCTATAAAATTTGAGGGTTCCCCTCGATTTCTCCAGGATCCCATCATCAGACCCTGATATCCTCATCATGGTACCAATCCGGGAGTATCTTCTTTCGAATAAAAAAATAATAATCAAAATCAGTTCATAAATGGCGAAATAATCGGCGAACAAACATAAAAAAAATAAAAAAATACGGTCAAATTGAGAACACTCCTTTTTTTGAAATCGGTTAAAAATTTTTGCTTTTTTATACATAAACTGTGATTTCAGCAAAAATATCACATTAACTATCGATTTCAATCAATATTTTTTATGATTTTTAAATTGATAAGCAATCTCTTTCCTATTTTTATTAAAGTACCTAGTTGATCATGACCGCCATGGTAAATCCGCGAGTTGGATAACTGATTGATATTTCTGCCGCAATTTTCCCTTAACTTAAGAAACTCTAAAATCTTAAATACTCAACTCAATGCTTACGCCGTATATACCCAAAGGGGTTTGCGGAGTAATTTATACTTTATGACATCAGATGACTTTTCAACACAGATAATATAATACTATACTACTTTTTAAGTAAACTTTCACAACAACAGGAACAGGTGACCTGTTTTTACTTATGTGGGTTTCCTCACGATGTTTTCCCTAATGATTAAATTACATAATAGATATATTGTTGTAGTTTATAGTAAGAAGTACTGAGAAATTTAAAAACTACCAGTGCAAGGATATCAAGCCCAAATTAAATCAACAGCGCTCGCTAGGCTAGCAGACAGATGAATGTTTTTTTAGGTTTATAACTTAATCGTCTATGCTGTGATCCCCGAAAAGGTAGCAGAGGCACTAATTCGTCTTGAACTTTCAAATTGTGTTTCTTCATATCCCATTTCCTGAAGTGTCTTTAGGGATAGGGCTCAGGCTCAAACCTCTTTGTGCGAACATACTGTCACATACATGACTAATTGGGACAACTCAGACATGTGGGTGTTCTAAGGATATTTCGTACGCTCAATACGTTCACAGCGTCGTCTCTGAAGGGATGGCAGAGGTACTAATTCTACTAAACCTCACGTCACACTTGGGGTTCAGAGTTCCAACGTTTTGCTTGGACAGTACTCACTCACGTGATAGGGGGAAGTCCTATCATCAATATGTATGAATACACTGTCCAATTATTAAGTACACCTTAGTTGGTTTCCTAAAGTTTTTTTTTTTGACCGTTAACAGCCATGATAATTAACCACACTTATGACTTAAGAAAAGACATATTATTGTAGGCCAGACTCGAAATGAGGAGATATTTCCTATCTGCCATCCTACAGCTGCGCCATCAAGGTGTCTACGCGGAAACATACATACATATATTGTGTCTGCCAGGACACCCGTTTCGGCAAAGACCTTTAATTGGCATCGATTTTATGAACTGTTCATTATGTTATTATTTAGCTGTAAGTCTTCCAAATAAATAGACACCATAGGGAGGCAGCTACAGAGTAACAGAAAGGAATAACTCTGGATTTTAACCCACGCTGGCGCCGCCCCCTTATGATAGGCGTATCAATATGCACATGGGGCAGTGTTGTGTTTTAATCGAGCTGTTTCAATAATTCCAAGGTCCTGATTGAATTATGGTTGGTGACTCATACTTTTTGAGATGGAGAAGACACCTGCTCCAGTACCTTGATTGATTGCGTGCGCAGAAGATTGTTAAATAAATGAGGGTCGGTGACGGGCGTTCAGCCATATACAGAAAGAAAAATATTTATTTAGGTTTTTATCACATCGCCCAACGGCCCCAAGGCCTTATTCGTCCATTACGAAACAGCGGGAATAAATAAGTTTATGCTTTTCTAAGATGACATTACACAGAAAATTATCGTGTTAAGAGCCGAATTTACGTTTGCATGGGTTTAGCAATTAAACTTTAGAATTATGTGAACCGTTGGTACATTTTATAACAAAAAATGTATTCCGAAAGTTACTATTGAATGTCACATCGACCTAAACGTGAAATAATGCCACATAAATAAAGCAATTTTACAATAGGATGACAATAGGCACTTCATTGCACAAACACAGAGCAGTGACATAGTTCAAGCCAGATATAAAACATGATGTCACTCACGAAGTATCAGGTTCTAGGTGTTTGATTGCAAACAAAACATTTAGCTGCATAATACATTTATTTATAAAAATATTGATTAAACTTGAGTGTAAAAAAACAATATACATTCACCTCATTAACAATCTTACCTATTTATTTCTTATAATTCACTATTCATATAATCTTACAAACTTTGGTAACTATGTCTGGTATAGCTAAGACGTACATTGAGGCGTGATATGAATTCAATTTTTAACCAATAAAGAAGCTTGTTATATAATATGCTTTAAATTTATTTTTTATAATGAAACCAATTTTTTTTGGGTGAATTTGTTATGATCCATTTTACTTTTCCAGAGTTCTTGAATAGTTTTGAGACAAATGTATGATTGAATGTATCATGTAATAAAATTTAAATTTTGAATGTAATATGAAGCTGCTATATCAGTTCATATTCATTTCAAAAATGTTGTCAAACAATATCTAATGTAATTTAAATACTGTTAAAGCTGAGATCATAACAATTAAGAGAACAAGTTTTTTTTTGTGGGTAGTTCCAAAACGCAGTACAAAAAGTTAAAAGTATTGAGTACAAATGGCTCATTAAAGTATTTGTTACCATAAAATCTATTAAAAATAACATTTTAATCAAAATGCATTGGGACAAAATAAACATTACAAAATATTGCTACTAGAACTTCGGCTGTTTCCTCCTAGTTTAGTGTAAGCTGATCTGAAGAAATTACAACAAAACATGGAATTCATTACAGAATTTAATGATGAGGAACTATGTGTTCTATAAAGACCTGAAGATAATTCAGTGTAACTCATTTCACCTATGAATTGCTGTAAATCATTTTTAGGAAAGCCTTCTTTATAGTATTGCTTTATAGTATCATATGCATCCATTATAACTGAGATGAACAAACTTAGAACAACATAGATATATAAACTAATGAATGAGTACAAATAAACTCTGCTGAACCACCAGAGCATTGGTGACTTTCTGGACATGATCGAGAATGTAGCAAACATATCATCTCCATTGATCAGTGAAAACAAACACTCTGATGTGGTTGCTAATGATCTAAACTTCATATGATAAGGACCAAGTATTAACCAGCCGCAGAATGTGAAGCCTGCATATAAAAGTAATGCGCATAAAAGAAATCTTGATATCTTAGGAGCAGCTCTCTTCAAAGTGAGTATAACAACATTATAAGTCTTGAAGAAGCCAAGATATCTGAGCACTCCAAACCAAACTAGCAGGTTTCCTGTTCCGAGGAACAGTGAGCACATATTCCACTGGTCATTCATAAACTGATTTCTTTCAATTTGCTCTTTGATAGCAGATCCCATGATTATCAAGATGTCATTAACTATAATCATAATGTACCACATGTTGAGGAATTCAAGTTTTCCATCTAAACTTAGTTCCTTATTATATATTTGCCTGAAGAAGTGCACTGTCAGTTCTTTAAGTAACTGAGCTCGGTAAATAGCACGGCTGCACAAGCACAATGAGGCAGTACATATTAATATGACTAGTATGTTGAGAATACTACGAAGTATTTGATCTATCCTGTTATCAGTAACATAGTCTTGATCGCCTTTACATGTGAGTTTAAATGGATCTGCATCTAATGTTAAAGACATCTGACCATCATGATCCTCATTATCAAAAATGACTGCAACATCAAATCGATAGCAGTCAGGGGGTGTAATGGGGCCTGCAGCTCTAAAATTTATAGTTTTTATAGAAAACATCAACTTGGCTCGAACCAATGATGCAAAGTTAATATTCAAACCAGCTTCATTCAAAAACAACTCAGACTTGAACAATGAATCTTGTTTCGTGAAATTAATACAAGTTTCAACTATTTCTGAATTAAACTCATAGCTTTCATTGAATCCATTGATAATACCTTCTTTATAGTTATATTGGCAAAATACTGGATCAGGCATGGTATTGTTTTCATCATCATAAGAATAAGGCCCTATTGAGTTTGATAAATTGGAATATCCCTCAAATGCATAATCCAGAGTGTTGTAGAATTCAGTTGCTTTATATACCGCAAGCGGCCCAGCGCCAGGAGGATAAGCATTGATCTCTCTTGTAGAGTCCCAACCAAGAAGAAATAAGTGCGAAAAACTTATTCTATTATCCCAAGTGTAGTTGACATGATTGTATCTATTATGGGCGAAAAGACACAATTGAAATGTCACCAGCACAATTTTTATTACTTGAACTACAAATTTGTAGGGAAATTTCCGTTTGGCCTTCCATTTTTCGATCGGATTCATGAAAAAAAATTGTAATTTGCGACGCATTTTTTCTTCGATTTGGTGAATGTTTCCAGACATGTTAGACTGCGGGTTTCGATGGCTGTTTCCATTTCCAGGTATTTTCGATTCATCCTCGATATCGGAACTTGTTTGGTCTTCAGCAGCTGAAGATAAACCTTCCATTTTGATATTAACAAGTAAAATTTTTAGATAAGAAAAAACTTAATAGCACTTTAATCTCTTTCTTGAAAATAACAGGTGATATAAAATCAAACAGCAATCCGATTTTTCGTTTGATTTTTTGCTTAGAATTTCTTGTAGTACAATTTATCATTAACTTTTGTAGCAATCATGTTGCGTTAAATCATGGAAATAAAAATTGAAATGAAAAACAAAACAAAAACTTTGACATTGACATAATACCTTAGAGCATAATACGATAATACGTATGTGCAGCGCCATCTCACGAGAATTTTGTAACTAAAAATGTCAGTTGGGAAACCCCTCATGTTTTGACCACAACCTATAGAGTAACTTGACCAACCGTCTAACCAATGGACTGAACCAATTGACCTTATTCTTTATTTTAATTTAGTTTATGGTAGTATAGTGGTGGTACAAAACGAGTGTTTTTTAGCAGTTTGATAATTTTGTTGAAAGAATTTTATGAATTTAGTATTTTTTTAACAATATATCCACAGTAATTTATAATCAGTATCCTATTAGTAATTTTCAGCTTATGTGAAAATATGCCACCCACAACTATGAGACTGGTAAATGACGACAGGTAAGTGTAGGAAGATTACGTGGTTGATGTTGACACTTAGGTGAAAGTAATTTACAATTTAGGTGAAAGTAATTTACAAAGTAATTTACAATTTTTTTCGTGGTATGTTTTGGAATACATTCAGAATATGACGTCTAATGACTGTTTCAGAAATGTTTCTTGTTGTTATGTAGTTATTAAGTAAAAGCGATCAAGTCACTGAATTTTATTTATTTATATTTATTAGGAGAGATTATTCACTGAATAGTGCAAAAGAGAAACAAGTTTTTATGATAGATGTTAGCCTAATGTTATTTTATTTGAGTGCATGGATATTCAAATTCATCCAATTTTCTTTTTGTCTTTCTTGTCTTTTACTGCCGTCTTTATAAAACACCACCAATCTTAAATACATGTTACCATTAACAGTGAATTTCCTTTTTACTTCATATCACAAAGGAACATTTACAAAACCAAAGTACTATCGGTGGTCTTATGCGTAAAAGTAATCTCTACCAGGCAACCTTTAAATGTGAAGATTAATAAATTATAGACATATCCAAAAACATGGAAAAACAAATCATTTGCTCAAATCTACTTTCGGGCCTATATATATGTCGCAGCCAACTGGTTAAATCAGCCAGCTCGTTAAGCAGCTAGCCGCTTAAGTAAACGCCGACTCCTAGCTAAAAGGCTAGCCCGCTTGTAAAATGAATTGTTGTCACTGAACGTCCAATCACCCGGCTGATTGAATAGTTAGCCCGTTGGTTTAGGCTGATGTTAAGTCAGGCGGGTGATTTGTATTTAGTAATTTAATTTTTCAAGTTTCATTTTACATTATTTTTCTGCTAAAATTAATAGAATAACTGTTCAATCATGAAAATTTCAATAAATACACCAGCCATAACTGATAATAGCAGTTTTGGCGACTACTTGTAAAGTTTTGGTTTGGTTTGATTATAAATTATATGCAAAAAAGTCTGCAATGTAATATTGTTGGACGCACAAGTATGATGTTATGGTGGTTGGGAATGAAGAGCATTTCATCCCATGATGCGTATAATACCTAAGGCTAGCCTATTAATACACATGTTTCTGTTGTTATTCAAGTTGAAACAAATCCTGACCTATATTCTGAATCAGAGCCATGTGGTTTGAAAAACAAAGTTACATGTATTGCGATTGCGCGCTAGTGTGCCAAAGCTTTGGGCCATTTAATTGTTAATATTGTATTAAATAAATATAATTCAAGTATTGCTGCCATGAGAAGTACCTAAGTTTTTTTTAAGTATGATGCGTATTTATTTTTGGATGCCTATTTAAATACCTACCCATATTTTTGTAGCGCACTCTATGTATTATTTTTTTAATTTATACAAGTTATTATTTAAAGTTACTTGGTTTTATTTTCATGTTGCATAAAACCTCATAGTTGCCCTAAATAACCAGACGGCGATATAACGTTCAGCCAAGTGGTTGGACATTGTGTTCAACTAAATGGCTTACTGAAGTTTAGCCCTTTACTAGGAACCGGCGTTTAATTAAGCGGCTAGCTGCTTTGTCAGCTGGCTGATTTATCCAGTTGGCTGCGACATATATATATATAGGCCTATATATATATATATATATATATATTTATATCTATATTTGGGAAATACGTAAGGTGATTAAGGAGGAAGAGGGTTGAGTCAAATATCATCTAATCTCATGTTGGGGAGAGGGAGGGGGGGGGTCTCGAGAAATATTATATTTTGATTCTGATTGAAACAAAAAAACATTTCAAATTGTCTGAATATACTCGATTTAATCTTAAGCATCATCATAATACAATTAAGATTATTCACTAATTCATTCAAAAGAAAGCAATATTATTCATTCTTCCACATTATTCATTATGCATCAACTGAATGTCAAACCACCATATTTATTTTATATGAAATAGCTTAATCACACACACACACACACACACACACGTAAGAAACCCACATTAGAAGGGGAAGCCAGAGCTTCGTAATAAGAAAGTCTTTTGCTACTTTGACCAACTACTTGAAAAATCCCAATACCCATAGTTGCCTCTTACAAACACCTATGGGAAGAAATAGATTAGTGCTATTCTAGGCCAACACTATGCAGCTATATAAAATCTAATATAGAGATTAATAAATATATTATATTCTCCTCTCTCTCAAAAATCACTTAGTGAGAAGAGAATATGACTGAATGCATGATAGAGATCAATGGTAAGAAAGTGGAACAAGTGAAAGAGTTCATATATCTGGGAAGTTTGTTCACTAGGGATGGAAAGTGTGATGAAGACATTGAAAGAAGAGTAAAAAAGGGAAATTTGTAAATGTTGCACTGGATAGTCTCATTTCTAGTCAATTGGTGTCAGAAAAGGCCCGAATGGCTGTCCATGATGCTGTTCTTGTTCCTACGCATATGTATGGCAGTGAATGCTGGGTGTGGCAGAAGAAGCATGAAAGCAGAGTGAATGCAGTGGAGATGAGGTCCCTCAGAAAAATTTGTAATGTTAGGTTATGTGATCATGTGAGGAATGAAGTGATTCAGGAAAGGTGTGGTGTAAAAGATGATATTGTAAGAAAGATAGAAAATGTTGAATGTTGAGATGGTTTGGCCATATAGAGAGGATGGATGACAGTAAATTGGTGAAAGAGATTTATAAGTAATGTTAATAGAGGACGAACTCGGAGGACACATTTCAATCAAATAGAAAATGTGCTCAAAAAGGCAGGTGTCCAAAGAACGAAGAATAAAAGAGCATGTATGAAAAGATTGATGGATGTGAATGAAGCTAGAGAGGTTTGCCAGGATCGTACTAAGTGGCGATCGATAGTCTCTGCCTACCCCAATGGGAACTAACGGCGTGAGTATATGTATGTATGTATGTAAATATATTAAACATAATGAGACATATATATTAGTCTAGATGATGCCTGTGGTGAGTAATATATATTCAGAGTATATTGCTCCGTAAAATAATGGATAAATTTTAGGCCACTATAGTAATTTTCTGCTAAGTTATAGAGTGTGTCTGGCCAGGTTCTTACTTAGCCTTATACTGGTTTTTGACTGCCTACACACCTACCACTGTGAATTTTGCCAGTTTATGTGACTTTAGCTAGGATCATACTTACATATAGCACTGCTGTTTATTCTTTTTGGGGTTGACAGAAACTATTGATCACCACTTGATCTAAGCTACTAGTCTGCTAAAAACTGCTAGTCTTTTAAGCTACATTATTTAATGATTTGGTATACGCCCTTTTAGTCTTTGAACTTGGGACACAATGTCCTAGAACTAAGTATAACATATTTTTATTGACTTCCAGATTTTCTGGTGACAATGTGGTTCAGTTCCTGTTATATCTCCCACTGGGTCTGCTGCTGGTGGCTGTTCGGTTGGTGATGGCTCTCGTCCTGTGGATAGCTTCCATTGTACTGCCCAAGAAGTCCTCTGTCAGACAACTTTTGTCTGTACTGGCCTGCAGTACCTTTGGTGAGATCACAATCAACCTACTGCTTGAAAAAGATTAATAAATGGGGAAATTTTACAGACTTTTGAATGACTTAAAACTGTTAAACCCAATAATATTAATTGCATAAAACCCATGGGGTTATACCATTTTTAACTTCATCTTAGCATCTGCTACAATGTTTAACATTCACATACTTTTTTTACTATTTGGCTGAACCAAATAAATAAACATAAAATATCTAATTTAATGTTTTTTGACATGAATTCCTCATGTGGGGATTATTACTCATAAATAAAAGATGTTATTAATTTCGACACTGGCGGGGTTCGAACTTTTTCTTTCCTTTAATAACATCTTTTATTTATGAATAAAATATCTAATTATTTTTGTCCTTACAAACTAATTTTGATATAATCATGTTCTGCCTTGCATGTTGGCTTTAATATAAAAAGGGAAAATTAAGATGTAAGCTATAGTAGTAGATCCCAGTCTCCTTTTGTAAGGAAACATCTGACAAAAGCTCTGGCTATTCTAATGGAAATATTGTCTTGAGTATTGATAGCTAAGCAATCATTCAAAGTGAAACGAGATTGATTTCAGCTTCATATGGGTAGATTTGATGAAATTGGTCCAGCCGATCCAAAGATCACCCAAAAAAGATAGACAAAAATATAAACATACTGCTTTTCCTCTATAAGTATAAATGTATCTATTATAACCATATGAATAAAAGATAACGGGTGCTCTTTTATTATTAATAAATAGAGGAAAGAAAAATTTCGACACAGGCGGGAATCGAACCTGCGACGTCGAAATTTTTCTTTCCTTTATTTATTCTTTATTTATTAGTAATAATTCCCACATGATGTTTTCATAAACAAAATCATTGAAATGATGCTCTATAATTGGTTGAAACAAAGTGTGGTATTGCGGCAGGCGTGTACGTGAAGCTGCGCGGCGCGCGCGACCCGCGCTGCAGCGTGCTGGCCGCCAACCACGTGTCGGCGCTGGACTCGCTGGCCGCCGCGCACGTGCTCGGCACCGTCACGGTACGCTCGTGTTGCAATAGCTATTTCACACATACATACACACATATCGCACGCTTAATACTACAGTGACCTATGTCAAAATTGATGAAATGAGTTACAATACTACACAGACCTTAAAAAGCATACTCAACACTAATGTGCATGTAATTAAGCATGCGATATACTCACGGCCCTAAATCCCTCAAACGGGTAGCCAGAACTTTAGAATGAGAAATTTCTCAGCCACTTTTGGAAGTTGATTGGGGAAAAGATGGTAATATTAAATGTTTTTGGTCACGTATCTCCAACCACATCGCCCAAAAATCACTTAAAAAGCCCCTATACCTATAGGAGACTATATATATAGTGTAGTGTTATTCTAAGCCGACACTACACGGCTAAGCTAAGCTATTTCACTCTCAAATTTATTCATGATTACAATTTATTTATTTACATCTTTAAAATGCCATTGTAAAGCAATTAATTCATGATTACTGACAGTTTACTGTTATAAAAGTTTAATATCATAACATAAACCTTCACGCCGAATATTCCTAAAAGGGTTAGCAGAGACTCATACTTCTGAACATCACGTGACTTTGTCACCTGGTGTTCAAAGTACCCGCGTTTTGCTTGAACATAGTATTCACGTGACAGGGGGCAGGCCTATCGCCGTTTTGTACGAATACATTGTCACATTACTAATACAGCATAATAATAGTACAGCTCAGCCATGTGGGTTTCCTCACGATGTTTTCCCTCACTCCCTCGATGTTATTATTTTAATAGTTATATTCCGCTTCCAAATTCGTTGCTACTACGCAGGTTATACGGCTATAGTTTTTTTTTTCTGTTATATCTTGGAATTAGTGTGTATGATATTGTCTTTTTATTATTATTTTTCTATGTGTTTGTATTTACTTATTTTTGTGCTGTGTCTTCCTTTATACGTGTGTAGCAGCGAATAAATGTTTTTCTTCTTCTTCTTCTTCTTCATATTTCACTCGGAAATTTATTCATGATACCTTTTTATAACATATTGAAATTGTCATAGTTAAACAATTAATTAATAACTATTAACAGTTTAATGTTATAATTTTTTTTTATCATAATTCAGGTTTTGTATCTAGCATATTTTAGAAGCCTTGAGCATATTTTCTTCAATATATTTATAATTAAATATATACAAATGTTATAAAGCCGACATATTTTTTAGTTTTATAGTTGAGGACATACATAACATAACATAAACATAAACGTTCACGCCGAATATCCCCGAAGGGGTTGGCAGAGGTACTAATACTTCTGAACATCACGTGACTTTGTCACCTGGTGTTCAGAGTACCCACGTTTTGCATGGACAGTGTACTCACGTGATAGGGGGCAGGCCTATCGCCGTTTTGTACGAATACACTGTCACATGACTAAGTACAACTTAGCCATGTGGGTTTCCTCACGATGTTTTCCCTCACCGTTAACAACCATGATAAATTAACCACACATATGTCTTTAGAAAAGACAAATTGGTGTAGGCCCGACCCAGGATTTGAACACTAGTCGTTTGCACGATAACCGAGTGTTCTACCCACTGGGCTATCACGGTTGCCCATATAGTTGAGGCTTATTGATATTTATTTTTTTGTAATATTTTAATCGCACATAGACGAAGGATCATGAGTTTGTTTTTTAAGTTAGGAAATTATTATTACAATAATTCGAGGAGACCGAAGTTTGGTTCCCAAAACTGGTGCTAGCTATATAGTAGTTGTATACGCTGTTTCTCTTTGAAAGGCAAGTAGATGTACCTGCTACTATTACTGCGAGTATTCACTGTTTTATACACTAGTAGTAGATTAGTTAGTCTCAAAAAAATATAATACATATTTATTTCTATTTCAGCTTCGAAAATGGAAAGTACCGCCATTTTTCGCATCATCACTCGGCATCAGAAATGCAGCTCAATTCGTAAGAAAGTAAGTCCATTCATAAAATCAATATATACTCCGTTATGCGATAAAAAATAATATTTATTATTAAAGTGCCTAGCTTCTCCACAAGTAAAATTATATTGGATTGAATCAGGCGTTACTTTGCGGAAATCCATAGCAATACTAATATTAATAAATTTCTTCGCTTAATTCCGCTAAATAATACCTGCAGTCTTCATGCAACATGCACTGTGCACCGCCCGCCCTCCCACTTACAAGAAATCGAAAAGCAGACAATGCACCACACACACACCCGCAAGCGAAAACCACAGGCAACCACAAACATGCGACGCGTTTCGACTCAACACGAGTCATTGACGAGCAGTTAGTAGACAGTTCGGCAGCTGACCACCGAGAGACTCGTCTGTGGTGCATTGTCTGCTTTTCGATTTCTTGTAAGTGGAAGGGCGGGCGGTGCACAGTGCATGTTGCATGAACACTGCAGGTATTATTTAGCGGAATTAAGCGAAGAAATTTATTAATATTAGTATTGTTAAGTAAAATTATGCCAAAAATGTTACGATAAAATTTTGCACTTCCGCTAGAGTGATCTTACAGTTAAAAATTACAAATAAACAATTCAATTTCTGCCAAAAACACTTGTACTAATAATTATTAATACTAAAAACGTTGTTGTAGGCAACATTTCACAGACTCTCCCAACAAGCCCATACTAGTGCAACCGGAGGGCGGGCCCAGCAATGGGAAGAGTGTCCTCAGATTTGTGGACTGGCCCTTCCCGATTGGGAATAGAGTGCAGCCCGTTGCTATTAGTAAGTACATACATACACAAGAATAAAAATTAGAACAAGTTTTTTTTTTAATTTTAAGACAATATTTTAATTTGATGTCTCACTCAGGTCTCACTAAACCTTTAAACCTTTATTTCAGGAGTCAGTTTCCTCTGTTTTAATAAATTTTCTGTTTGATATATATTTCTTGTTTTATATAATTTTGAGCCCCCATGCGCATGCAGTATGCGAAAGATACTTGTTTGTAACCAAAAAGTACATATACATGCTATTCAAGCGATGAGTTAAACCACAAAATATCTTGATGAACGAAGTATCTAAACTTCCTTGACTCACGGCTATAAATACCAAAACAGTTAAAATTTTTTTGGGGAGGATATATAAAATTTACATATTATTGGTGATGGTGACTCCAACCACATCACACAACCGCTTAAATAGCCCTATAACCTTATTCGCCTATAGTTGAGTCAAGGGTTGTCTCAGTAAATTAAAATTTTTAATAAAAAAATGTTAGTAAGTTACTTTGTTTTGAAAAAAAAATTTTTGTATATTTTTTTTATTGCTTCACTAGTGACTTCAACATCTACAAGTAAAAATGGGTTACTACTATTCTAAGCCAACCCAATACTGGGAACATAACAACTAATTCTCTATTCCAGCGGTAGAGCGTTCCTTCACCAATGTGACAGTGAGTTCTCCGAGTGACTCCTCGGATAAGTTTCCCTGGTCGGATGCATTGTGGTTCCTTTGGACTCCGGTCACCAAGTTTTCTATCACTCTGTTACCAGCCATCGAAAGAGATGGGGATGAAGATGCTGTCTTTGTAGAGAAGATGAGGAATCGTATCGCTGAGGCGCTTAATGTAAGTTTGTTAAGTTATTGTGTTTTAGTAAAGGTTAGCTTATGATCTGTTTCTGCAAGTACTGAAATCAGAAATGTTTCCTCTTTGTCAATTTTACTGAGCAATGATGAATGTGAAGGAAATTAGAGAGGTTAGATCGTATGAAGTGGCAATATCAATGGTATCTGTCTACTGCCAAAGAGAATTAAATGGGTTGAGTATAAGTGAAAACAAAAGCATACCTTCTAATCAATCAAGGAAAGATAAATTTCTACACCAGCAAGATTTGAAGCCGGTGCCGAAATTTTTCTTGCCTTAATTGATTGATTAATATATTTTTCTGTTTTTCTTTTTATCCTCATTTGACGTATATAATACTAACCATTAAAATATCATTGCAGGTAGAGAAATCCGACTACAGTTGGGAGCAATTGCTAAGAAAGCCACGGAGGTCCCAACAACCGCGCGAGATCAGCCGGCTCGCCAGACAGGTCAAAGAAGTATTACCCGCAGTGCCCATGAATGATATTATGAGGGATTTAGGTAATTATCATCATCATCATCATCAGCCAATATATTGATAGACATAGGTCTGGCCTAAAGGTATCCACAACGAACGGTCCTGTGCTTTTGCTTAGCTTCCCGCCAAGTTCATGGTCCATTTGGTTCAATCCTCACGATGCTCCGTTCTAGAACCTTTGAGCCCTTACGGTCGTCGGATTAGACCTATTAAGTATTCACTCATACCTTCGATAGGGAGATGACATGAAAGTTAAGTGGTGTTGAAGTCAGATTTAAAAGTTGTTTTCCATAATACAAAGTATAAAAACTTTGCTCTATTTTTTTTAAATAATTCTTAATCCTTATTTTCAGCTTTAACCCGAAGTGTCGACATGACAATAACAAATTTCCTGGAAGGAAATACTCACTATACCCCCGAGGTTCAGCCGGAACCCGAACCTAGTACTTCGCAGCCCAAATACGTGACCCCTGTGCCCACGGGCACCTTCCCAAACAACGCTAAGGAAAGACAACTCAGCTTCCAAGAAAGGAAAGCGCAAATGATAGCGGAAGCCAGACAGAGGTATATAGAAAAACATGGACTCAATATCGCCACCAAAATTTGAAACTAGTGTTGTGAATTGTGCCTAAACGTGACGAGCGGCTGAATTATGTAGACGATATTCAAACTAACAGTTGAATACCACTTAATTTAAAACGCTAAAGTGATATACGAAGAAGTCTATAAAGGTACAATTTTATCTATAAGAAAGCGTTTCGAATTAGGATTTCCGGTATGTTTTCAACAACAAATACGTAATCGGATATAGTTCTGTATATATATTTTCTTATTTTTTATAAATTGTTCGATGATAATTACGTGTTGAATGTCTCTACATTTTTCTCAATAGCCCCAGTTATCTTAATAGTTAGACTTGTAACATATTAAATTTGTGATGGCCAAATTAAATTCTTACTAGAGCTGAAGAAGTGATAAATTCAATTTTAATTTGTTCATTTGGTTAGGAAAAAAATAAAATATATACAATATTTAATGTTACATTTGTTAAACTTTCAAACCGCTGTTATGTGAAAAAATATATTACTTTCTTTCATTTGACCGAATGTTTATAAATTTGATATTATAATTAAAACATTAGATTTAATGGTAGTCATTTAGATCTCATTTCTGTTTCATTTCTCGGCAAAGCTCAATCGTTGTAAATATAAAAATACAGCTAAATATAGATTTAGTTTTTGATTTGTATAATCATATTTTGTTTACATTTTTCGAGGACATTAGATTTCTTAAGGTATTTTTGTCGACTTATATTTGCATTGAGAAGCAATTTTAATACCAACGTTAGTTTGTGTTAAATATTGGATAGTTCTAATGGCTTCCTTAGATATTGTATCATATTAAGTTCGATTATTTGACAGTTTTCAAATAAAAACAATTTAAAAAACCTGGTTTTGCTCATTTACAATTATAACCCTCTCCTTTTTAGGGTTCCCCATACATAGAACTGAAACTCAAAATTTTTTTTTTCATCAAACCTATACGTGTGGGGTATCTATCAAAAGGTATTTGAAAATGATGTTGAGGTTTATTATATCATTTTTTTCAAAACTGAATAGTTTGCGCGAGAGACTTTTCCAAAGTGGTAAAATGTGTGTCCCCCCCCGTAACTTCTAAAATATGGGCATGATAAAACTGAAAAAAATATATGATGTGTATTACTATACAAACTACTAACGAAAATTGGTTTGAATGAGATCTAGCCAGTAGTTCTATTTTTAAACGTCATAAATCAAATTACTTACCTAATTTATTAATTTCACTGAAATATATAACAATAATTTTACCATCACAGGCCTTACGCATAAAACGTGAACCATTGTTTTCTTATAGTAAATCAGTGATAAGTAAATAACATTTTAATTTGCTCTACGCTCAGAGCGTGGCTCAGTCATCCCCGCGCGGTCCCCGCCCGAGATATCGGTAGCGCAGGCGGGAGAGGACCGCGCGGAGAGGGGGAACGTCGCCAAGTGCGCTAACCCGAACGGGCAGACACGTGAGGGCAGACGTCGTTGACACTCGTGCGCGCGTAGCTTATTTTTCCCAATACGTTTGTGAATGCTAAATATTCTATATTTAGGTACGATTTGGTACTTACCTACTGCTTTTTTGTATAACATTAATTTCGATCACTAATTATTTTGCCATACAATTTTTTTTTGGGAATTTTTCCTGAATTTTCTGTGCTATAATCCTCACGGAGCCCGAGACCTTTCCAACGAATGCAAACCCGTGGAAATCGGTTCGTGCGTCAGGAAGGAAAACCCGACTTATATTTATATAGTAGATAACACGTCAATCAAACTTACAACGAACTACAAAAACTTGTATATTACTATGTTACCTACCTGCTGCTAGTGCTGCTACGGAACCCTTCATTAGCGAGTCCATCTCGCTCTTGGCCGCTTTATTCAATTAACCATGAAAAGAATATACCATTAGATGTATGTTGTGTACTTTACTTTATATTTAAATTAAGTAACTTACTCACAACTTTCAAAAACTGCCGAGGAATTTTACTATTCCAAAGCTGACTACCCCTTCTAGCGATAAATAGTCGTTATGTTAGACTACGGATATCTTAAGATCAGTAATGGAGAATAGTGAGATGATACGAACTTGAATGTTTGTGAGTGAGATCTCGATGTGGTTTATCGCACAACGCGTGTTAGTTATATCTCGATGTTTATTTTTCTATTAATACAAGGCACACTAATTTAGATTTTATCTAGTGCTATCTCAAATCCTATCATCCTAGCCAATAATACTTCTAAACATCTAATGAAGAAGAAGAAAAATATTTTATTTGGCATAAACAAAATGAAAAATTCAAACAAAAAACATACAACATATCAATTTGCCAAATTGGTTCTAGCTCGGCATATGTGCCTCAGCCGCGTGTCTCGCAGGACACGTCAGCTGCTGCACGCTGGTTTTCAGCCAACACCAGTCAGCCAGACATTGAAAACATAATGCTCTATGTAGCGTATATATTTATATATAAAACAAAAAACAGTATATGTTTCTCTATAATAAATCGATTACTGTTAAAATTTATACAGTCTAAATACATTAGGATACGAAAAATTTTTAGATAAAAATGAAATTGATTTTTATCAATTGTTAAGTTTTATAACTCAGCAATATCTCCGCCCTGCACAAACGACACACTTCCATCAACCAAATAAAACTAAACCAAACTCTGTTCCATTTCAATCATAGACGTTTTTGTCACTAGTTTTTAAAGTACCCACTTTTTGATGGGGCAGTCCATCCACGTAACATAGGATAGATTTATCGCTGCTTTGTATAAATAAAACGTCACATGACATGACTATGTACTACTAAGCCATGTTGTTTTCCCTCAAAGTTAACAACCTTGATTAATTAACCATACAAATTACTTTAGATGACACATTGGTGTTGGCAGACTCAGGTTTAGAACTCAAGGCTCCTGCATGAGAAGTTTTGGTGTTCCCATAAATCTACCAAGGTTATCTGATATTTTATGGATCGGTACATTAGGCATTTGGAAGTAATTTTATTTAACTGACAATAACTGTTTATCCTACAGACTTCTCAAACTGTCTAGCCTAGGGTGACTTTTATGTTTTAAAGTGTACGTTTAGGATTAGCTTGACTTGACAAGTGCACCAAACGGGTGTACAGTTGCCAGCTACCGGATCCACAGAGCGAGCGATATCACGCAGGCAACATGTAAATGTACGACCAATACCATCGTATTTTATGATCATTATGCGGAACGAAGATAAGAGATTTAGCGGAAATTTTCATATAAATTCATTTAATTCAGGACTCAAGACTCCCAATATATACACATATACACGCCGAATATTTCCGAAGGGATTGGCAGATATACTAATGCTTCTGGACTTAACATGTCATTGTCAACTGGTGTTCAGAGTAGGCACGTTTTGCTTGGACAGTGTACTCACGTGATAGGGGGCAGACCTATCGCCTTTTTTACGAATAGACTGTCCCATGACTAAGTAGTCTTAACATAAGTTGTTAAGGCACCAGGGTCGTTGAATTTTCAAGAATCAATACGTTCACACCGCATATCTCTGAAGGGGCGACAGAGATACTAATTCTTCTAAATATCGCGTTACACTTGGGGTTCAGAGTACCTACGTTTTGCTTGGATAGTGTACTCACGTGATAAAGGGCAGTCCTATTATCGTTATGCACGAATATTAAGTATGACTTAGCCATGCGTGTTTCCTCACGATGTTTTCCCTCACCTGTAATAACCAAGATAAATTAACCACACATATGTCTTTAGAATGACAAATTGGTGTAGTACCGACCCGGGATTCGAACCCACTCTTGTCCGCATGACGGACCGAAGTTCTTATTATATATAAGTTAAATGTTGGTTTTTATCAATCAATATTAGCAGACCCACTGTCGGCATCTGCTAAGATATGATTTTTATTTGAAATATTCTATTATTTATATTGACTATAAGTTTAGGCCCATTAAGACTGTCATTGTTACAGCGTGATAAAAGTCATTAAATAAAGATGAAAATATAATAAAATGATCATGAATCAGATTTATCGTTTTCAATGGGAAGAAACAGGGTTATCGTTTTTTATTGCCGACACTTCCGTTTTTCAGCCGTGTAGTGCCGGCTTAGAATAACACTACCCCGTTTCTACCATGGGTGATCGTAAGAGGCGACTAAGGGTATAGGGGCTTTTTAAGTGATTTTTGGGCGATGTGGTTGGAGACCCGTCACCAAAATCATTTATTATTACCATCTTTTCCCCAATCAACTTCCAAAACTGGCTGAGGAATTTCTTATTCCAAAGCTCTGGCTACCCCGTTAAGGGATTTATAGCCGTGAGTATATGTATGTATGTACTTCGTTTTTTGTTACAGAATTTTGGGCTATAATTATTTGATACATTTTGGCGGGTGGTGGTATATCATTTTATCTTTGAATTGATCATTCTCTACGAGAGAGTTGTATGAGGAGACTGTAGGGCTTATTCCGTTTATCCACCCTAAAAAATCCTCCCTAAGGCGGATATTCGGAAACGCGTGTCCGTCTATCCACCCTGAACGGGGTATAAAAATATCTTACAAACTTAGGGTCTTTTTTCTGTAAATGACTGTACGTAGGCAGGGTAGAAAATCGGAAGAACCATATTACATGAATTCCGGATATCCACCCCGTTCAGGGTGGATAGACGGACACGCGTTTTCGAATATCCGCCTTAGGGAGGATTTTTTAGGGTGGATAAACGGAATAAGCCGACTGTAGATCCGAGGCATAATAGTGGCCGCTGGATTATGTACAACGAAAGTCATCACAAAAGTTCTTCTATTTTACCATATATTCCTTCCTACTATATAACTATATTCCTACTTCTAGCTATGGTGACCATTTTATGGAATTTATAGCCGTGAGCATAGGTAAGAAATACATAATTAAAGAAAACAATAATGTATCAGTACATTTTATTCTTAATAAATAATATTTACAATCCCAATTTGCTGGGAGTATGTCTTGGAGTATTTAATCCTGGAGTAGCCACTTCTTGTTTGATGGGCAGATCTTCTTCCCTCTTCATCCTCTCTTCTGCCATCTTCTGTTCTGCTATTTTCATCTCTTCTTCCATCTTCTGCAAGTGCACTGCCGCTTCCTTGCGTTTGTCACGATTTGATCTGACGGAAATTATGACAATTAAATAACAATTTTTGTATAATTGGGAATATATACATTAAAGTATGTATTCAACGAGGCTGCAGTAAAATAATAAATATAGCTTATAAAAGTCGAGCTTAAATTGCATAGTAATAACTAATTTTTATAAGAAAATCAATGAATTTATGGGCGATGCAGTTAGAGACCCATCAACAAAACCTTTATTTTACAATCTTTTCCTTACTTAACTTCCAAAAGTGGCTGAGGAATCTCGTATTCTGAAGCTCTAGCTAGCTCTTATTGGTATTTATAGATAGATAGAAAGAAAAAAAAATATCGCTACATTACATTATACACGTACAAAAAAGCCACAGCTCAATATACAAACACACAGAAAAAAAAGAAAAATCATACACATTAATTATAAGATATAAAAGAAAGTATACATACATACATATACTCACGGCTATATATCCCTTGAAGGGGTAGCCAGAGCTAAGGAATTAGAAATTCCTCAACCACTTTTGGAAAGTTGAGAGGGGAAAAGATGGTAAAACAAAGGTTGTTGGCGATGGGTCTTCAACCGCATCGCCGTAAAATCACTTAAAAAGCCCCTAGACCCTTAGTCGCCTCTTACGATCGCCCAAGGGTAGAAATGGGGTAGTGTTATTCTAAGCCGACACAACACGGCAAATGTAATAAGTAATTTTATTGATTTTTGGGCGATGTAGTTGGAGACCCAAGAAAACCTCTATTTTACTATCATTCCCACTTAATTTCCAAAGATGGCTGAGAAATCTGATATTTTCTCTCTCTGGCTAACCCTGGGATTTATGGGCGTAACTATATATCTGCAAAATAAATAAAAGATGAAAACCCGCGTACTTGTTGGTCTCCTTGACGCTGTAGAACATGGGCCCGAGCTCGGCCAGCCAGCGCGCGTCCACGGCGGTGACGCAGTGCATGTACTCCTTGCTGGTCATGGTGAGCTCGTGGTACACGGCGTAGTCGGGCGGGGAGCCCAGCCCGAACAGCGCCGACGTGGGGTGCAGGTGGCACGGCATGCCCGTGCGCACGTTCACGTACTCGCCGATGCCTTTCAGACGGGCCGCTTGTTGGAAGTACGCTGAGGTGTGGGAAAGGACTCTTTTTAGTGACCATTGAATGGTTTAATCTCTATGTATATAACTAATCTGGTCATTCTGTGTTTTTCATACAAACAAATTAATAAAGTTTTAAAACTTGTGTGGCATGATACCTATGGGTATGATGTTCAGAACTCACAACTCTCCCCCCCCTCCACTTGCTACACCCCCCCTTACCGCGAAATGTATCTCTTTTATTGGTTTTTTCACATTTTTGCGAAAACTATTTATAGATACGGAAAAAGTGTCAAAGGCAAAAATAATCCTCATTGAATTCTAAACAAAATATGTTCTATGTCTTATTTTGATAGGCTTGATGGTTTTCGGGCTTTAGCTAGTTTAAAAATAACAATAAAAATGTATCATGAGATAAACGACAATACAGTCATTATTTTTATTGGAATGCAATGAATTAAAAGCTTGTAGACTCATTAAAACCATTTAATATTATAAATATCAAAATAAGGGAAAAACACTAATTAGTAGTAGCTTCATCTTGCTCAAGGTCTTCGCAATCTTGATTTTTATTAAAACAGCTTAGACCCCGGCAACTGGTACACATTGTAGTGCAGCGCAGGCCAATTTTAACGCAGCTGCATCTTTTTCCGCAGCCTTGCTTGCAAGCACACGATATCAATTTAAGTATTGAAGCGGGAGCTGGTGGTTGTTTTGTGGGTATAGGATTCAGGAAAGCGTCAGATTTTGTCCAGCCCCATTTTTCTGGATTTAGTACGTTTCCCAGCCATGCCTGAACTTGCAAATAGACCCGCCTTGAATGCTGATGTGCCGCAGATGAGGTAGGTGGAAGTTTTGACAGTACCACTGCGCTCTTTGCTTGCCCAACAAGTTTATTGAATGATATAAACCTGTGCTCATCAAGGCTATTTTCTGATGGCTTAGCGCCGTATAACGCTAGAATGAACTTTTCGCCAGCAGTATCGATTTGCTCATGCGTAGCGTTTTTGTTGTTGAAGATGCCGATAAGGTCCTGTAGATCTTTCCTTTTGTTAAATAACTGAATGGCTTGTACTTTGCCTTTTCCGAAAAATGATGAAGTGGCTTCACATCCAGTCATGGCGTGAAGGAAGAGAATGGAGTCGTTGCATTTTTGAATCAATCCTGTATTAGCAAGGTTTGAACTGTACAGTCTACTTTTAACTGCACCTTGGCTCTCTTTCAACAGGTAAATATTTTGCTCAGCGGGAGTCAAAGCTAGTGCAAGAACCAAAAGATCGACATCTTGTCCAACAACTACGACATTATTATTTCTTGCAGACTCTTCAATTGCCGTTTGAATGATGAGAACATCTGCATCATCATTAGCCAATACCGTAGGTATTCCTTCGTTCATTAATCTGTTAGCCAGTTGAGCAATGAGTCTTTGTTTATTATTCAAATTACTCAAAAGACTTTGTTTCGGTTGGGAAAGTTGTGTTCTTTCATTAAACTCAATCTCAGGGCATTTTCTGTTGATTGTACGTCTCATTCTTTCGTTACTCTTCATGCTTCCTGAGTTATCGGCATATCCATCAAATACTACAGTAGCATTTACTCCGTAGTGCTTCCGAATATAATAAATGTCTGAAAACGTACCTTCCGATGGCCATACAACTCGGTGAAGAAGAGAACCGCCATCTAAGACAAAGTATTTGTTATCTTCACCGATTTTTGGCTCGTTAGCGTCATTGAAAATCTTGTATAACATAGATTTTTGTGTTTTTCTCATTTGACCAGTTTTTTCAAACAGTGACAAAGGAACTGTTGCGAGTTCGTGGGAAAAACAGTACTGCAGTTTTTTTGGGGTATGGACGGTGCAAATACTCCTTTGGAATAACTGCGTGGAGTCAACGTTCTCTAAGTGCGGATCAAGCCCTTCGATACAGTTCTCGCCAGAATCAAATTCATCACTGTAGGTAGGTACTCAGAAGTTTTTATAACTCGAGAAATACTAAAAGTTACGTAATGAGGTTAATGATAGCTTGTTCTGCGGACTAAAATTATGCCATTGATTTTGTTCGTAAGCTTTCTTTTTTTTAGAATTAAAATAAATTTTTAGAGACTGATTGATGAAGAAATTGAGCAGGCAACATAACTTTTTAGCTTTTGGCTATTTTAGCAAAATTAAACTAGCTACAGCTTGAAAACCATCAAGCCTATCAAAATAAGACATAGAACATATTTTGTTTAAAATTTAATGAGGATTATTTTTGCCTTTAACACTTTTTCCGTATCTATAATAGTTTTCGAGAAAATGTGAAAAAACCAATAAAAAAGATACATTTCGCGGTAAGGGGGGGGTGTAGCGTCAAGTGGAGGGGGGGGGGGAGAGTTGTGAGTTCTGAACATCACACCCAAAGGTATCATGCCACACAAGTTTTAAAACTTTATTAATTTGTTTGTTTCTCCCATACATTGATTACATAGAATTACTGAACTAAACTGGTAATGTAAATAGATGACGTTGTCGGAGGACAAAATTTACCAAATAGAGAGTATACTCGAATAGGCAAGTGTCTAAAGTGATAAGAATAAAAGAGCATATATGAAAAGATTGATGGATGTGAACGATGCTAGAGAGGTTTGCCAGGATAGTACAAAGTAGCGATCGATAGTCTCTACCTACCCAAATGGGAACTAACGTCGGAGTATATGTACATTCTGTGTACTAAGTATCGGGAATTTGTCAATAAAACAAAAAATACAAATTATTCATCTAAATTTATTTTTTCGCCTTCAAAGTAGGCCATCGCTTGCAATACAACATCTCCACCGCTTCACCCAGTCTTCCATACATTTTTCATAGGCTATTTGCGGTGTGGCCTTTAGCTCAATTAGCGAATTTTCTTTTATGGCTTCTATCGACTCAAAACGTTTTCCTAGAAGTGGTAATTTTAACTTGGGAAATAAAAAAAGTCAGACGGAGCCATATCAGGTGAATACGGTGCTTGGTCGAGAACTTTTGTTGAATTTTTCGCTAAAAACTCTTTCACTATATTGGCTGTGTGTGATGGTGCATTATCATGGTGCAGCATCCATCAGTTGTGTTGCCACAAATCTGGACGTTTTCTGCGGAAACTCTCACGCAAACGCTTCATGACGCCTAAATAATATTCTTTATTCACTGTTTCTCCTTCTGGACGGAATTCGGAGTGAACCACACCACGGTAGTCAAAAAAAACTGTCAGCATCACCTTGATTTTGGAGCGACTTTGCCGCGGTTTTTTGGGTTTCGGCTCGTTTTCGAGACGCCATTTTGAGGACTGTTGGCTTGTTTGCATGTCGTACTCATAAACCCATGTCTTGTCGCCAGTTATTATACGTTTCATAAAGGTCGGATCCGTAGAAGCTCGGGAAACAATGTCTTCAGCGACATGCTTTCGCTGCGCCTTTTGAACAAAATTTAGCTCTTTTGGAACTAGTCGAGCGGCGACGCGTTTCATGCCTAAAATGTCAATGAGAATGTTGTGGACGGACTTAAAAGATATGTTCACCTCACAAGTCAACTCTCTCAGACTCATACGTCGATTTTCGAGCACTTTCTTGATTCTGTCGATGTTTTCTTTGGTCGTAGCGGTTGAAGGTCTACCAGAACGAGGCAAGTCTACTATTACTTCTCGGCCTTCTTTAAAAGCTTTATACCATTCATAAGCCTTTGTTTTCGATATACGCGATTCGCCGTAGGTATTTCGCAACATTTTTAGTGATTCACCACATGAAATATCATTCGAAACACAAAATTTACTCAAAACTATGACCAACAAAAAATGTAGTTTAAAACAAATTAAATGACAGATCCCGCTCAAATTTTGCGCGCTAAATCAGTACAGTGCTACCAACATGCAGTAAAAAAATTTGAACGACCTCTTTTACGCGGGTCTTTTTATTGACATATTTCCGATACTTTTTACACAGAGTAGTATGTTTTTATATGTGTACTGACTGACTGACAGCGCACAGCCTAAACGACTGGACCTACAGAACAGAATAGCTTGAATGCTTTAGAGAGATGCTTTAGTTTAATATTAAGAAAGTTTGTCGTAGGCGCACGTTCACTTACTCGCCGATGCCTTTCAGACGGGCGGCTTGTTGGAATTTCGCTGAGGTGTGGAAAAGGACTCTTTTTAGTGACTATTGAATGGTTTAATCTCTGTGTCCAATACTAACTGGTAATTTAAGTAGAGGACGTTGTCGGGGGACAAAATTTGGAACAGATAGAGAGAAGGCTCAAAAAGGCTAACTAATGTTCAATCAAATGCTTTTGCATTTCGCTTCTAACAAATTGCAGGCGTTGCCTTAATGAAACACATTTTTGATTCGTGGGAACGTAAAAATGATGCTATTGGTTTGTTTTGCGATCTTACGAAGGCATTTGATTGCGCAGATCATGAAATCCTTTTTATTAAATTAGAACAGTATGGCATACAAGGTGACGCACTTAAATTAATAAAGTCTTACTTTTCGGATCGGATACAGAAAGTGCAAATCAATAATACAATATCACCTGGAACTCATGTAAAAATGGGTGTTCCGCAGGGTTCTATTTTGGGCCAATTTTTATTTTTGGTTTATATTAATGATTTGCCGTTTATGGTCGAGAAAATGATACTTCCTTAGTATTTGACGTTAAAAGAAATAATGAGAATATTGATGAGGTGAATAACACGGTTTCACAGTATAATAATAATATATATATATAATAATAATCTTGTACTGAATGGCAAAAAAACTAAATGCATCAAATTTGTATTACCCAATGTTAAGAGCGTTGATAAAGAAATAATTTTAAATAATGAACATATAGTTTATTCGGATGACACAGTTTTCTTAGGGATAACTCTAGACTCCAAGCTCCAATGGGGACCCCACATTAGCTCACTAGCTGGCAGGCTAAGTAGTGCTGCATATGCCGTTAGGAAAATAAGACATTTGACAGATGTACAGGCAGCTCAATTAGTTTATTACAGCTATTTTCATAGTGTAATGTCTTACGGTATTTTGCTCTGGGACAGAGCAGCTGATGTTGGTTCCATATTTAATCTTCAAAAGAGAGCAATAAGAGCTATTTATAATTTGAGATCACGAGATTCCCTGAGAGAATTGTTTAAAACCATAAATATAATGACGCTGCCATGTCAATATATTTTTGAAAATATTATGTATGTAACAAAAAATCTGGCGTTTTTTGTAAAAAATAGTGACAGACATATTCGAAATCTGAGAGACAACAATAAAATTTCAACACCTAAATACAGATTGTCAAAAGTAAATACATCTTTCATGGGGTTATGCGTAAAAATGTATAATAAAATACCTGAGGACATTTTTTTCAAAGCAGTAGTTAAAAGTAATCTTAGTTCGAAAGCCTATTACAATGTCAATGATTACATTAATGATGAAGTGGCTTGGTGTCATCAGGTCTCTGTGCAGGATGTTTCCGGGCTAACACCAAAATTGTAATGGACGTAAAAAAAGATGTGTGTTGAAGAGTTTCTAACGGGTTCTTCTCTCAACAAAACACCTTCCGAATCCGAAGTAAACTTAGCATTAAGTTGGAATTTGACTTTCAAAAAACAAAGATTTATCTTTTTACTTTGAAATAAATGATTATTTTATTTTATTTTTAGGCAATTGTCCAATGTATGAAGAATAAAAGAGCATATATGAAAAGATTGTTGGATGTGAAAGATGCTAGAGAGATTTACCAGGATAGGACAAAGTAGCGATCGACAGTCTCTACCTACCCAAATGGGAACTAACGTTTGTATGTATGTATCAGGTAAAACTCATAACAAAATACTGAGTCAGAATCCTATTCGTTGCTGTGCATTTTTTGTTTATATGTTTTAAGATTTTTAAGTTTTGTTTTTTTGTGTTCTTTTAACATGTTTTATGTTTTTAATGCCGTGTAGTGCCGGCTTAGAATGTCGCTACCCCTTTCTACCCACGGGTGTCATAAGAGGCGACTAAGGGTATTGGGGCATTTTATTGGATTTTTGGGCGATGCGGTTGGAGACCCACCACCAAAAACCTTTATTTTTACCATCTTTTCCCCACTCAAATTCCAAAAGTGGCTGAGGAATTTATAAATCCTTAGCTCTGGTTACCCCTTCTAGGGAATTATAGCCGTTAATTTCTTTTCTTTCTATTTATATATGTACTGACTGACTGACAGCGCACAGCCTAAACGACTGGACCTACAGAACTGAAATTTGTCAGGTTAATAGCTTGAACGCTTTAGAGAGATACTTTAATTAAATATTAAGAAAGTTTGCCCTTCACTATAACTTACCTACCTATCTTACTATCTTCTATTACCTATCTATCTTATAGCACCCACTTAGATTATGAGCTGATAGATTTAGTGTGTCTAATCATTTCATAATGATCAACATCATTCAGCCAATAGACATCCACTGCTAAACATAGGCCTCCCCTAAAAATTTCTGCAACGATCGGTCCTCGCCGCCCTCATCCAATGGTTTCCCACGCACGACTTTCACCAAGTTGTCGGTCCACCTTGTTAGAGGCCTACCTGCAGAGCTATCCAAGCGATTGTGTCCTATTTTTTTAAGATTCGACGTAGCAATAGGGCTAAGCGGCTCACCAACCAAACTCGCCAGCTATTGGAGAAATTATGAGATCCGATTCTGCAGTCTTAATTCTCAATAGGCAGATCTCAAACTGTTTGAAACGTAAGGCGACACAACACCGAGCGAATACAAACAACAATCGAGCAAAATAAGGGCTTCAAAGTATTTGAAAGAGTTTGTTTATTGGGCAAAGCCAATTGACAAGACTAGAGACAGACGATGGCAGAATTTTGTGCTCCAAGCCGGAGGTTCTGCGGGAAGTCAAAAAGTTTTATGGGCAGTTGTACGCTTTACCGCAAAGACGTGCTACTGAACTGGCAAAAGATCCCAGAGCCTGATTAACCCGATACTACACAGAAGATATTCCGGACATCAGAATTTACGAGATTAGTATGGCTTTCGAACAGCTGAACAACAATAAGGCGAGGACGGTATTACGGCTGAGCTTTTGAAGCGGGTTGAAAACCAGTCCCAAAGGCTCTTCTAAAGATATTCAATACTGCTTTTTACAATGGAACCACGCCAGAGGCTTGGAACAGAAGTGTGGTTGTGTTGTTCTTTAAGAAGGGGGATATTAGCCTGATAAAGAACTATAAGCCAATATCGCTTCTAAGCCATGTTTAGTTTACAACTGTTTTCGAGGGTCACCACAAATCGTCTTTCTCGTAGGTTTGATAACTTAATTTAAACAAGCCTAATAACTTAATTTAAAAACCAAGTACATACCTGAACAAATACACTTCCTGACAGTGTCCCAATCCGTCCCACAAGAAACTAGCGGCAATCGTTGTTGCTGAAGAATATCTTTGAGTTGTTGTCTAACTTCCCTCACTTTGCGCATCGCCTTCGCGTGCACGAAGTGGGTGTTGCACCATTGGCTGGAATAGCTGGAACAAATACGCAGATTTTATTAAATCAAATATTTAGAATATTTAAATATTTAATACGAACATTTATAATGTAAATGAAAACGTAATGTAGCGATCTCCAGTCAGCACATTGAGGGTCAGCTCACGCATACTATGG
Source organism: Bedellia somnulentella (assembly GCA_963576735.1). NCBI lineage: Eukaryota > Metazoa > Arthropoda > Insecta > Lepidoptera > Bedelliidae > Bedellia > Bedellia somnulentella. The sequence goes on from OY755183.1 coordinate 2,320,124, forward strand.
TGGACTGTCTTACACTCTAGCAACATCATTTCTCTCATTTCCTACGTTACGGTATCAAGGATTTTCTCGAGCAAAGTGTAAATAAAAATATTAAATTGGTACACAGCAGGGTGGACTGCCCAAGAAACACGTCGAAGCCGCATATCAGCCAAATCAAGGCATTGCTGTATCCTTTAAGCATTTTGAACTGGTTGTGTAAAAGGCATATATACGGCTATACGGCTACTATACGGCTTATTTGGGCACAAATTTTACGGCTTTAGAACGTACATTGGCATTTGCATGAGTTAATTACGGCTAACGGCCGTAAAAAAACATTATATTGGATAATGAAAAGGCGAATGGCCGTAAAATAGCATTTTTTGCTTCAAACAACATGCCAAAGGCCGCAAAAAAGCACTGCTGTTGTCAAAATACGGGCTAACGGCATTAGAAAAGACTCATAATGGTCATTAAAAGGGCCAATAGCATTGTATCTGTCAAATATACGGCCAACGGCATGAAACTATTTTTACAGTGTCATTGCAAAATTATCTGTAACACCACGGCAAAGGTGATATTATCAATTAAACGTGATTCATTTATGTCAATGGATGAACGACGATGGCAGTGAGAGTGAAGTGACTTGACAACCATATTTATTTTATCAAAATATAAATTATAAAGTGTTAGTATTAGTTTAACTATAATTCTGTGCTTAAATTACTGCGCTTTGATTTTTACTGTGAATGTCTATATAGTTTCCATTGAAAATTTTCACGCGCCTTCGATTTATTGTAGTTTTTGAGGAAAAAATGTGTGAAATGATAAAATAATTGTACATTCCAAACATAATTTGAGTTTTGTTGGCTTATTATTAGTAGTTATAGTTGTTTGTGGAGTTTAAATTTAAGTGCCAGCATAACACAAAGGATTATACCTCTTAGAGGAAATAGATTAGAATGTTGATCTTTATGCATAATAAAATATTAACGGAATGGTGCCACCATTATTACAATTTGGAGATCCTTGAAGTTGAAAAAAAACCCTCGCTTTCCAAATAATATGTGATATGTGAATATTATAAAGGTATTAAAAAATGTATATGATTTATATGTTGTTGAATATCTTTTTTCAAACTATTTTTCTGTTAAAACTTTTTCCTTTTTTTTTTTTTTCTTAATGGTAACTTTATATTTAGTAATATCTCTCTCCAATCAGGGACCATTCATACTTTTTTTAGTAAGCACAAACAAATTTAAGTCAGATTTAAAAAAACATGATAGGTAACATCGTACGGAACCCTCTTCACGCGAATTCAACTCGCACTTGTCCCCTTTTTTTAGAAATAATAAGATAACCTCAAATATTTTCATTCTCATGGCTGCCTAATGGTTGACAAATGCATCAAAATGGATGCAAATACGGCTTGAGGCCTTAAAATAACCCAAGTATATCTGGTTGATTTGCTATTAGCCGTTCAAACAACACACAGTTGACCTTTGAAATGCTAGCCGTAAATTGGCATCCTGTCGTGCTAATGTACGGCTTTAGACATTTATTATGTATATCTTCATGAGTTTACGCGGCTTTTGGCATGATATTACGACAGATTAATGCCACTATACGGCCAATGGCACTTGAATCTACTAAGAGCCGCAAAACTGGATTGAATTATTCCAATATCTGACCGCTATGCGGCTTTAGAGCGTTAGAATGATTTTGGAGTGCCAATATAAAGCCTTAAGACGTGTGGCAAACTTATATACGAGCTTTTACGGGCTTTAAGCTCTGCATAGGTATAGAAAAAGATAGTTAGAGGGCTTTTCGTGTTACTTGGGTGAGCAGTATATCTTTGCTGTTCCCACAGTAATACATAAGTAAACACATCTAATAGTTAAAATATGTATTTTAAAAATGAACCAATCAAACTAGCCTCGCCGTATAAATAGAAATAATGAACCCCCTTTTATTTTTAATGGCTCGTGAATGTCAGTTTACTTGTAAGTATTGTGGCGACCTCTGGACAGCGGGCTCACTCGCACACTAGCAGCGTCACATATTTCTACATCGCGGTATCGAAATGTAGTTCTAACTAAGTATAAATACAAATTATAAGTTTTAACACAGCAGGGTGTACTGACCAGTATATTTTGCTGTTCCCACACTGTAATCTCTATTATGATAGTAGGAAGTTTAATTTAACTAAGGATAGCGTTTGGAGCATGTGGATTATTTTACATTTATTTTTTCACTGCGATTAGCCCTATTTCTGACAGAGGGTAACGATGGGGTCCGTTAAAATTCCGAGATAACTAGGTAGGGCATATTGTATTTAAAACGGCCGTAAACCCCAACTATTGCGGGTAAGACCGATGGCTTGGTGAAGATTACAGAGAGTTGATGGATAAATCAGGTTGGTCGTTGTAGACATATTTAAGGAGCTTTACATCCGTCTGCATACATACATATACTCACGGCCATAAATCCAGGAAAGGAAGGCCGAAGAAGGGGTAGCCAGAGCTTTAGAGCTAGAAACTCCTCAGCCACAATTGGAAGTTGATAGGGGAGAAGATGGTAGAAATACAGGATAGTTGGTCCACAGAAACCACTTCAGACATCCGTCTGATGAATAAAAAATAGGTTAATAAATAACAACACATACTTATTAGCCTTCCACTGGTTATACAAATGCAGCAAGGTGAGATGGTCGGACTCGGGAACTTGGAACTTCTCTTTGACAGCATCAGCTTCTTCCTCGCGCCCTTGCGGCCGGTAGAACACCGATGGGACCGATAACATTGACACTGGAACAATGTGATGTTAGGTAAATTAGGTTGGTGGAACGAAGGTCTGTTTAGCACTGTGGTGAGATCTTATCTGCCTATATAGGGGCAACTTATATGCTTAAATGGGTGGACTCACGCTTCGCACTCTCGCAAAGTCTCTTTCAAATCCTATATCGTGTAATCAAAGTAATTTTCTTACATTCAAATGATAAATTTAAAATATTTATTAGTCGCAGCTCCGATTTACATATTTTCTCTGTTTGGATCTTCCTGGGTCGCAAATATGTGATACGTGCAGAAAGGTATACTTGTACCATTTGATGATGTTGTCAGTTACCTGATCTTCTTTGTATAGAGTCGATAGGAGGCATAGTATATAGAGAGCGTTTCATTGGGTTTTGATAAATGCCAATCCCGCGGGAGTCGAAAGAGGCTACTTAGGATTTTAGGAAAAGACTTTTAGGCAACATGGGTTTTTGGTTTCAAAATATTTTCTTTAATGAACATACTTGCAAATGTGGCTGAAGAATTTTTAATACTGAATCTCTTTATTACGATGTGTATGTATGTTCCGATGACGAGCACCTCCCGGCTTATATTATATATATAGTATATGTATGTATTGCTGTGTAGTGCCGTCTTAGAATAGCACTACCCCATTACCGTTTTTAAGTGCTATTTGGGCGATGTGTTTGGAGAACTTTACCAACGACCTTTGTTTAACAATCTTTTCTTCACTCAACTTCCAAAAGTGGCTAAGGAATTTCTTATTCTGAAGCTCTGGCTACCCCATCTAGGGAATACAGCCGTGAGCATATGTGTGCATGTATATATGTGCGTACCGATGACGAGCACCTCCCGGCTGCAGCCCATGGCGGCGGCCACGATGAGCAGGTGTGTGTATATATGTGTGTACGTACCGATGACGAGCACCTCCCGGCTGCAGCCCATGGCGGCGGCCACGATGAGCAGGTGGCACTGCGCGGGGTCGAGCGGGAACTCGGCCATCTGCCGGCCCAGCGGGGTCAACGCCCCCGCGCCGTCCAATGCGCGCAGGATCCACAGCTGGTACATCGAGTTCAGGATTGTGTCCTGCAACCAACATTTATCATTATGTATAGTGTTAAAGTACTGAAAGATACCCAAATTTATAACAAACTCTTTAACAATAGCTGTGTAGTGTCGGCTTAGAAGCTGTGTAGTGTCGGCTTAGAATAGCGCTACCCCATTTCTTCCGGTGGGTGAATGTAAGAGGCGACTAACGGTATTGGGGCTCTACCCATCACCAACAACCTTTATTTCCCCACTCAACTTTCCAAAAGTGGCTGAGGAATTTCTAATTCCTTAGCTCTGGCTATACCCCTTCTAGGGATTTACAGCCGTGAGTATATATGTATTTTAACTCTTTTTGTTCATGAAAACCTCATGTGGGGATTATCTATATCTTCTATACTATAATAACACTGTAACAAGGTCAAAACTGTACATTGAAGAAAAAAAAAAAAAAAAACCGGTGGAATATGTTTTATTTTCGATACTGAAGCCAAATTTGCTATTTTTGAAAAAAAATTCTGTCTGTCTGTATGTCCGTTCATCACGTTAATTCTACCGGACCGATCTTGATCAAATTTGGCATGAATGTAGGTTATACACCTGGCCAACATATAAGATATAATTTATCCCGGATTTCGCAAGGGTTCCCACAGGAGCATAAAAAAACATAATTTTTATATGGTTCCCCATATTAACACGATTAATTTTTTCATCGACCGACTTTATCGGACTCTTCATTAATAGTCTTTTTGGAAAAAATAAGGGTTTCATCCATTTTCATCAAAATAATTGTCCATTTAATTGTTTGTCAATAGTATGACTACTAGATATATAGGATATCACAAATTTGAGACTTAAACAAATGTCTGCGTGGCGTAGCGGTATACCGTTTGGTAAACACTAAGTACGAAAGATCCAGGTTCGAAACCCGGGTGGTCAAAGTCTTTTTGCGTATTTTTTTTTGCTTTTGTGTTAGGTTAGAATTATAGGATGCACTAATCCTTCTTTTTCACATTCAACTATGCGAATATGTATGAATAAAGATAATTGAAAGCATATTTTATGAATTTTGCGTATTAATTTGGTAGGTTTGAGAATATGTTTATAACTTTTGTTTATTTAACTATTTTAACTAATATTCTCATAGATATATTATACTTTACTTACGCATAAATTAATATTCTGTTTTAGCCTCAGAATGCATAGTTTGTAAATAAATAATAGTAAATATCTCAATTTTGATTCAGTACCGCCATCTATTGGCCGATGATTGCAATGTCTCTCACATCACCAACTTATTGCTCCCCATATTTACACGATTAATTTTTTCATCGACCGACTTTATCAGACTCTTCATTAATAGTGTTTTTGAAAAAAATAAGGGTTTTATCCATTTTCATCAAAATAAATGTCCATTTAATGAATTGCTGTGTAGTGTCGGCTTAGAATAACACTACCCCATTTCTTCCGGTGGGTGTACGAAAGAGGCGACTAACGGTACTGGGGCTTTCAAGGGATTTTTGGGCGATGCGGTTGGATACCCATCTTGAGCAAATGAAAGTTAATATAGAGATTTTTGTCATTTTTGAATCAGAAACATAAAACTTGGTGCGATTGAATTTATGAAATTCATCTATCAATTATTCATGAGTATGTATTAACGTCCATAAATTCCACCAACAACCTTTATTTAACCATCTTTTCCCTACTCAATGTTCCAAAAGTGGCTGAGGAATTTTTAATTCCTTGGCTCTGGCTACCCCTTCTAGGGATTTATAGCCGTGAGTATATGTATGTATGTATTTATATAAATTCCACCAACAACCTTTATTTAACCATCTTTTCCCTACTCAATGTTCCAAAAGTGGCTGAGGAATTTTTAATTCCTTGGCTCTGGCTACCCCTTCTAGGGATTTATAGCCGTGAATATATGTATGTATGTATTTAATTGTTTGTCAATAGTATGGCTACTAGATATATACCATATCACAAATTTGACATCATTACTAATGTTTTTGTGGCGTAGCTGTATACCGATTGGTTAAAACTAAACTATCGGATGACCCAGGTTCGAATCCCGGGTGATTAAAGTCTTTTTGAGACGTTTTTGCTTTTGTGTTAGGTTAGAATAATAGGATGCACTAATCCTTCTTTTTCACATTCAACTATGCGAATATGTATGAATTAAGATAATTGAAAGTATTGTGGAGGAAAAGGGACGATCTTCCGCCAGGCGGTGGTATGCCTGGGGACCGCGGTCCAACTGTATTAAGTTGGAACTTGTATATATAGTAAATGTTTTTAGAAACTTCGATTGCGCGATGTACGATTTGTATGGCGAGTCTTGATGACGCGTGTGACGTGTTGCTGTGGAATGTGATTCTTCTTGCACTGTCAGCGTTTCTATGTAGTGCGCGTCATTGTGTACTGATAGCGCGTCGCTACATTACTCCCCCTCCAACAGGAAATTCTTGACTCCATAATCTTCGTGCCAGTGTATGTATGCTCGACGGCCATGTGTGCCGGAACCTCAATGCTGACTCCAACAGCCACGGTGTGGGTGCCCCGTTGCGTGTCCCATTGCGGCCGTGCTGTGAGTCGTGTCTCTTGAGCCGTGGATTCGAAGCGCTTTTTCTTGTCTGCTGTCCTTTGATATCCTTTTGCTGCTCGTACTTGTCTGGCCAACCCAAATATGACTCCTTGTGCTTAGAAGGACGCCATCGTGTTCTGTAGTCGGTGGTCACCAATGTGGAGGAAAAGGGAAGATCTTCCGCCAGGCGGTGGTATGCCTGGGGACCGCGGTCCTACTGTATTAAGTTGGAACTTGTATATATAGTAAATGTTTTTAGAAACTTCGATTGCGCGATGTACGATTTGTATGGCGAGTCTTGATGACGCGTGTGACGTGTTGCTGTGGAATGTGATTCTTCTTGCACTGTCAGCGTTTCTATGTAGTGCGCGTCATTGTGTACTGATAGCGCGTCGCTACAGTATATTGTATGAATTTTGCGTATTCATTTGGTAGGTTTAAGAATATGTTTATAGCTTTTGTTTTTTTAACTATTTTTAACAGATATTCTCATAGATATATTATGTTTTACTTACGCATAAATTAATAGAGATTAGAAGTAGATTAGAGGTCCGTCCAGCCTTCCAACTGCATCGCCCAATAATCACTTAAAAAGTCTCAATGTTCTTTATATCTATTACAACGCCCACGGAAATATAAATACAAAAAAACAGAAGTTAGTGTAGTTAGATAGTGTTTCGGTATTTTGGATGTAAACTGGATGCAAAAAATGTAGTCCACGCGGACATAGTCGCGGGCAAAAAGCTAGTTACTAATAAACAAAGGAAAGAAAAATTTCGACACAGGCAGGAATCGAACCCGTAACCTCGGGTATACGCCCCCGTCGCTCTGCCAAATGAGCTACCGTGTCAATGGCTGCCAGCGCGAAATTCTTCTATCCTTTATTTCTTTTATAAAAATAAATAAATAAAATAAAATAATCATTTATTTCAAAATAAACAGATAAACCTTTGTTTTTTGAACGTCAAATTTTAACTTAATACTAAGTTTACTTCGGATTCGGAAGGTGTTTTGTTGAGAGAAGAACCCGTAAGAAACTCGTCAACACACATCTTTTTTTACGTCCATTACAATTTTGGTGTTAGCCCGGAAATATCCTGCACAGAGCCCTGATGACACCAAGCCACTTCATCATTAATGTAATCATTGACATTGTAATAGGCTTTCGAACTAAGATTTCTTTTAACTGCTGCTTTGAATTTTGTTTCTGATAAATTTAAAATGTCCTCAGGTATTTTATTATACATTTTTACGCATAACCCCATGAAAGATGTATTTACTTTTGACAATCTGTATTTTGGTACTGATATTTTATTGTTGTCTCTCAGACTCACAGGTTTCGAATATGTCTGTCACAATTTTTCACAAAAGAGGCCTGATTCTTTCTTACATACATAATATTTTCATAAATATATTGACATGGCAGCGTCATTATATTTATTGTTTTAAACTATTCCCTCAGGGAATCTCGGGATCTCAAATTGTATATAGCTCCTATTGCTCTCTTTTGGAGAATAAATATGGAAGCAACATTAGCCGCTCTGCCCCAGAGTAAAATACCGTAAGACATTACACTATGAAAATAGCTGTAATAAACTAATCGAGCTGTCTGTACATCTGTCAAATGTCTTATTTTCCTAACGGCATATGCAGCACTATCCTTAGAATTGCGGCAGTAGTTGCTAGCTAAATAATAGTTTTCAAAACCAAATATGAGTTCGCAATTCTTAAGCCAGTGTTCAGTAACACATAAACAATCTATTTCATATTTTTCCAAAAACAGTTCTATTTCTAACTCTTTACAAGAAAACCCCTGAGTATTTTATTTATTTATTTGAGAAACAAACGGTACACAATATTTCAAATAAGATAAAAATACAGAGAAGTTCTTGATCTATAAAGTTTCTACCAATTGATATACAGACGATACGGAAAAACGCAAATTAAAGTAACTAATGAAAACAAAACAATTATACATCAGTTGTAATATGGATAATTTATACAGATGAAATTAAGTAAGTTAAATGAATTATATTGTCATTCCCACCAGACCAAGCAAACACTACAAGATTACAAAATATGCATAGAGATTTTAGGAAATAATGTTATCAATATTTTATGATAAGAAAATATACCTTAATAAGATACTTACTTTTCAAGGTTAAAAATACATCAATTAATAATATATAAGATAATTATGAATGAAAGTACTTAAAATACATACTTTAATAATAAATATAACATAATAAGTAAATACATAAATATAGTATAATAAATAAATATAAATTCAAATAATTATATTAAGAGAAAATTGTATGACTCAAACATTTAGGGTCAATCGGCTGATTTAACAAACTCCAACTGTTTACAAAAGTTCTTAAATTGAGTTAATGATAAATTGAAAATGTCAGCTTCGGAAAATTTTGTATTGTAAGAAATAATAGCACGGGAAATAAATGTGTTGGTGGCATAATTAGTCCTAAGAGATGGTGTGTGGAATGTGAATGAGTTTCTAGTGTTGTGGGACGGACATCTGAAGTTTAACCTTGATAACAAATAAGGTGAATCAATTAGATTATGGATGGTTTTAAATAACATTAATTGATCCCTAGTGTCTCCAGCACATTTTAAGGGTTTCAAGTTAGGAAGGTTGTTAAAGTATGGAAATCTATAGTTGAGGTGTTTAATAAACTTATTTTGAATTCTTTGAAGCATTTTGATATATACTTGATACATGGGGTTCCATACTGTTGAGCCATATTGGAGTATTGGTAGTACCAATGCATTATAAAGTGTTACAATAGTTTGAGGGCTTTTAAATTCTTTTGACTGACGAAGTACAAATCCTAGCAATTTATACGCTTTGGAGAATATGCTAGAAATATGTTTATCAAATAGCAATTTAGAGTCAATTATGATGCCAAGATCTCTAACCTCACTTGTTCTTGAAAGGACTTTGGAAAAAATTGAATAGGGGAATAAATCATATTTGGTTTTCCTACAAAAGGATATAATATGGCACTTGTCTAAATTAAGTTGTAAATTCGTACTACTACAATAGGTAGCAAAGCGGTCAAGATCCGACTGCAAGGCAAGGCAATCACCGTAACACGTGATAGTTTTATATATTTTGGTATCGTCAGCGAATAGAAGAAAGAGTGAATGGAGAAATACTTTGTAAATGTCATTTATGAAGATATTAAAGAACAGGGGACCTACATGAGAACCCTGAATTATACCTGATGTTATTGGCACAAATGAAGAAGTGAAACCCTTTACAGTTACGGCTTGCCATCGTCCTCGTATATAGGACTCAATCCAACGTAGCAGGTCGCCGTGTATACCAAAGTTCTCGAGTTTAGCAATTAATATAGAGTGGCAGATTTTATCAAAAGCTTTTGAGAAGTCTGTATACACAGCATCTACACGGTGACCAGCATCCATAGCCTCAGACACATTCTCAATGAATTCGCAAACATTGAACTGTCTGTCTCAGTTGAACGTTTAGTGACGAATCCATGCTGCTCACTTATGATATGAGGTCTAATTATGGGGAAAATCATATCGTAAACAATTTTTTCCAGTAGTTTTGGAAGAACAGAAATTTTAGATATTGGTCTGTAGTTCTTTATATCATGTTTGTCGCCGGTCTTAAAAATTGGTGTGACGTAGGATAACTTCCAACGATCGGGAACATTGACATACAAGTTTAAACTGGGAGACTCCTTGTAAAGTATTCTTTTTATTTATATTGCCAGAAGAACCTCCTTCCTTGTTTACAATATTGATTTTAGGTGACGACTTAAGGACGACAGGAGGCTCTTCCATTGTCACTCTTAAAAGTTTAAATTATGGTTTCCACCATCGCATACTAGAAGTAAGTTTCCCCTTATATTAAATATATGGGGGTCAGATATATTATATGCTAATAATTTAGCAATGTTCCGCTTTTGATTTAAGGGTATGTATACAGTACCCAGTCGAAAATTTGAATAAGGTAAAAACTTATTCAAATCCAAACAAAACAAATTGTCGCTTTGACAACATGTCACGTGACATATTAGATTATTCATAATATGAATATTGTCATTCTGCTTATTCATATTAAGTAAGTATGGAAAGGTTTTTACACGTTTAAGTAGTGTTTGCGTTTCCTACCTCCGATTTTTTACTATTTCGGAAGGCCACTTGTCTACCTTTTCAGATAGAATGCAAATGTTGAAAACGCCTATATATAATAAACATTGACACGGTAGCTCAATTGGCAGAGCGACGGGGGCGTATACCCGAGGTCGTAGGTTCAATTCCCGCCTGTGTCGAAATTTTTTTTTCCTTTATTTATTAGTATATATGTAAATAGATAGATATTTATTTTATAGATCAATAGTCTCTGCCTACCCCAATGGGAACTAATGGCGTGAGTATATGTATGTATGTGTGTATGTATATATGTATGTATGTCTTTAACAATAGCACGGTATTAGTAAGTTAGTCCGTTGTAACTCTCATACAGTGGCCGCTAATAGTTCCGAGGTATATTGTCTGCGGGTGTAAAGACAATAGGAGCAAATATAACTAACCTGAGGAGGCGGATCCATAAAATGAAACGCCAACAAATCATCGACGCCCAAACTCTTCAACAGTAACACAGTATTGGCCAGGTTCGTCCTCTGTATCTCTGGAACGGTGGCCGCTAATAGTTCCGAGGTATATTGTCTGCGCGTGTAAAGACAATACGCCCTCCCCGGGCCGGTTCGACCAGCTCGGCCGGCGCGCTGACGAGCGTTCGCTTGGCTTACTGGGTAGATCTGAACATAGAAATAGGATAATGAAAGAATTGATCCGAAGGAAATATTACTGGCTACATAAAAGATCTTTGAGTTATTTACTATGATTTCAGAAAGTTTCACTTTGATTCGATTCGTTGTGGTACCTCACATCCTATTTTCTAAGCTACGTGTCAAACCTACTACTTAGATAACCAGCCAATAAAACGAGTTAACTCCGTGAAAGATCTGGGAGTCACCTTGGATTCGAAGCTCACTTTTGAAAATCATTTAGACGATATCACCAATCGCGCTTATCGTAATTTGGGCTTTGTTATGACGGTATGTGAGCCTTTTAATGATCTTACATGTATAAAATATATTTACTATGCATATGTTCGTAGTGATCTAGAATTTGCCTCCTCTATTTGGTCCCCACATTATCTAAAATATATTCAAATGATTGAATCGATACAGCGCATATTTATACGCCACTTGGACTTCAGATCTTAACGATGCGACTGCACCTACGAAATGTCATGCAAACAAACATCATGCATTAGTTCTGCATGATGTTTTGAGTGGTCGGATGGATTGTCCCAACGTAGTTTCCCAAATTGGAATAAACACACCTGCGCTCAGAACTCGCCATACTTTTAGAAAAATGTTTCACTTACCTTTTGCTAGAACCAACTATGCTCATAACGCGCCTTTTCAACGAATTTTAGATGAGTACAACAAATATTTGCTATGTAGTGTCGGCTTTGAATAGCACTACCCCATTTCTTCCGGTGGGTGTACGTAAGAGGCGACTAACGGTATTCGGGCTTTTAAGCGATTTTTGGGCGATGCGGTTGGAGACCCATCACCAACAACCTTTATTTTACCATCTTTTCCCCACTTAACTTTCCAAAAGTGGCTGAGGAATTTCTAATTCCTTAGCTCTGGCTACCCCATCTAGGGATTTATAGCCGTGAGTATATGTATGTATGTATGTACAACAAATATTTTTATTCCATCGATCCGTTTGCACATAGCAAGTCTATTTTCAAACGCCTGGTTCTAGACGCTATAGTTGTTTATGTAGATTCAACCATTTCTATGTCCTATTATTTAAATAAGGTTTTATTATTATAAGCGACATGATAGTCCAGTGGGTAGAACACCCGCCCGAAAAACAGAAGGGCGTGAGTTCCAATCCTGGGACGGGCCTACACCAATTTGTCTTTTCTAAAGTCATATGTGTGGTTAATTTATCATGGTTGCTAACGGTGAGGGAAAACATCGTGAGGAAACCCACATGGCTGAGTTTTACTTAGACATGTGACAGTGTATTCGTACAAAACGGCGATAGGCCTGCCCCCTATCACGTGAGTACACTGTCTAAGCAAAACGTGGGTACCTTCTCTGGAAACTAGATGGCGCTTGCCATGTGAGTTCAGGAGTATTGGTACCTCTGCCAACCCCTTCGGGGATAAACGGCGTGAACGTTTATGTTATGTATTATGTTATGTTATTATTATACTAGTGGATCGTCCCAGCTTCGCACGGGTAGCGTTGTTTTTTAAATATCCGAGGTTTCTTTCTTCAGTCACTGCTCAAGCATTGTGAAATTCAGCGTAATGTTTTCAATTTATTAAATTTATAGCACTCCCTTAACAGTGTAGTTTGGTGATTTTTGTTTAATAGCAAATTTTGGAATAAAACGCCATGAAGTATTTATAACAATCTAAAAAATAAATCATTACGTTATGTAGGATGCAACTACTGGCGCCATCTAGTATGTTATATGTAAATTAGTAAAGATTTGGTTTCGATCACGGGCGCGATGGCTTATTTTATGTATAATTTCGGTGTTTGTCTACCGATTTCTATGATTCTTTTTTTATTGAATAGGTAATAATGTAACCTTTTTTAAATTAGGGATGAGTGAGAGGTTTACAAACGTAAGAGTAAACAAATATAATCAGGATGTTCCGAACTGCTAAGCTATCAGGAATTACACGTGTTATTGTGAGTCAACCATAAAAGATAGACATATACTGTTCAGGATTTTTTTTTAGATAATTTTATGAAAAATATTTCCGCCACACATGATTTCTATGTAAGTTTAACCATTAAGGCTGCACACGCGACGGAAGCTTAAAAAATGGAGTAACTTCTCCCGTTTTCCCCAAATTTCCCAAAATTCCCCTTTACTTCTCTGCTGGAAAGTATACAAAAACCTGCGCAGGAGTATGAAGAATAATTGTACCAAGTTTCGTTAAAATCCGTCGAGTAGTTTTTGTTTCCATAAGGAACATACAAACCGACAGACAGACAGACAGACAGACAGACAGACAGACAGACAGACAGACAGACAGACAAAAATTTTACTGATTGCATTTTTGGCATCAGTATCGATCCCTAATCACCACCTGATAGTTATTTTGAAAATATATTTCATGTACAGAATTGACCTCTCTACAGATTTATTATAAGTATAGATAACGTTTATGCACATCAATACAATCACATTCACATACATACACTCACATTCTCATATACACACTCACACATCATAACACACATTACACACACCACACACTTTATCATTCAAGTATCATCAATTATCATTATTATTAAATTTTATTCTTTTCTCAATTGTTCAGCATTTTTATATACATGTTTTTTCTTTTTCTGTTGTTATTCATTTTGCCTTTAGATAGTAGAGTTAATTTTTTTTCGTTTGCATTAACTGTGTATCTTATTTTAACTTGTGATCATCTGTTATTGGCCTTATTTACTGTACTGTTTTAACTTACTATTTAATATGTGTTGCTGTTGATGATCCTTATATAATCATCAATACTTATAATAAATCTGTAGAGAGGTCAATTCTGTACATTAAATATATTTTCAAAATAACTATCAGGGGGTGATTAGTGATCGATACTGATGGCAAAAATGAAATCAGTAAATTTTTTGGGTGTCTGTCTGTCTGTCGGTTTGTATGTTCATTATGGAAACAAAAACTACTCGACGGATTTTGACAAAACTTGGTAGAATTATTCTTCATACTCCTGGGCAGGTTATAGTGTACTTTTTAGCAAAGTAGTGAAGGGGAATTTTGGAAAGTTTGAGAAAATGGGGGAAGTTACTCCATTTTTTAAGCTTTCGTCGCGTGTGCAGCCTTAATGGTTACAGTTGCATAGAAATCATGTATCACGGAAATATTCTACGTAAAATTGTAAAATTATATTTCAATGTTACATCCTCAAGATTTAGTAAACCATGTAGTCCGATTCAGGATACACTGCATGGTCACACCATTTGAGAGTTATTCCGAATGATTTTTCAAGTTATTCCGTTCACCAATCGGTCTCTCGTCCTCCAATCTCGTTCCTATGTTCGGTCCTTCATTCTTTTTAGGTGTGCTGCATTGGAAACACGTCTCGTCTCCGTATAATAAAAATTGTTACATAATCATATATTTTCAACTAGAAAATACCAGTGTACTATGACTATTCAAGTAAATATATGAATTGACAAGGACCTACTTCCGAAATACTTTATATGTAAATTCACTTTTGATAGTTGAAGGCAAAAATGGCGGTGAGTAATATAATCATTTTATGTCCTTAAGCCCCTTAATGAGTTATTATACAGTTTTTTTCTTCAATCCACTTTTTAAGTGATGGTGCGATACTGCGCAGAAAATGACACAATTGTTATTAACTTTATCAATGACCCACTTTTTAGTCTTATTAAAGTGATAATAAGTAACGTAATATTACCCAGAAGATTGATGTAATGTATATCTAAAGTGGTTTTACCTACGCAATACAGCGCAGAAAGTGTCATGAATCATAAAAACAGTAAAGATGTTTAATATAAAATTTTCTTAAAGAGATAATAAGTAATATTAACCAGAACATTGATGGTCATAATGTATTTTCTTGAACATGTATATTTAATAATACAATATGCACCTACCGTACTTTGTCACAATGAATAACATTATACATCGACAACTTTTTAATCTTCTTAAAGAGGTAATACGATTTGTTATCCAGAAGATCAATTGGCATGCGCTTTCCTAAAGTGGTTGTACGAGATACTTCCCAGAAAGTAGCTTTATTCATTTCAGCATTATCGTCATACCTAAGTGAATTTCTACCAAAATTATATGAAATGTTACATCCGAAGAGATTTAGTACCCACCCTAACCCAGAGAAAGGTGAACCTATGTAACCCTTAAGTTGCAAATTCACAGCTAAGATACCTCTAAAATAAATGAAGGACCGAACATAGGAACGAGATTGGAGGACTTGAGACCGATTGGTGAACGGAATAACTTGAAAAATCATTCGGAATAACTCTCAAATGGTGTTACCATGCAGTGTATCCTGAATCGGACTACATGGTTTACTAAATCTTGAGGATGTAACATTTCATATAATTTTGGTAGAAATTCACTTAGGTAAGTTCTTTTAACCATAAAATATCCTTGAACAGCATATGTCTATCTTTTATGGTTGACTCACAATAACACGTGTAACTCCTGATAGCTTAGCAGTTCGGAGCAGCCTGATTATATTTGTTTACTCTTACGTTTATAGTTCTCTCATTCATCTCACATTTAAAAAAGTTTACATTATTACTTATTCAATAAAAAAAAAAACATAGAAATCGGTGTAGAAACACCAAATTAATACATGAAATAAGCCATCGCGTCCTGTCGTCGCACGTGAATACAGAATCATGCTGAATTTCTTTTTAGTAATGGTTGCGCGGGCAAAAGATAGCCGTGAGTATATGTATGATGTATGCAAAGTTTGTAACTCTGATTTTTAGTTTGCATGGGTTTATTTTCGGAGATACTGAACAGTTCTTTTAAGCGCTTTTACAATCACAAAGCTAAACTATTCAGGAGTGCTATAAGTGGCGCTAAATTTCACAAAGGTTGAGCAGTGATTGAAGAAACCTCAGATATTTTTAAAACTACGCTACCCGTGCGAAGCTGGGCCGATCCACTAGTAAATAAATAAATGAAGAGAAAACATTCTAGTCAATATAATGATGTGAAATATTTTTTCTAAGGATATACATTTTTCTTGGGAGGAAGGTATTTTTCATGGACACTTCTATCGAGCACAACGAAAGTCTCGTGAAATCTGACACCAAGGAAGTATCTTGACCACAACATCATCGGAATATAGGGGACCTCGCGAAAACAATACCAATCAAATAAATTAATTGTTCATAGTATTTAACATACCTGCAAAGCGTCCATACCGATTCTAGGATTGTACACTTTCAGTTTGCAGTAGCCAGAGTCTATCACGAACATTATACCGTCCACGGTGAGGGACGTTTCTGAGAAGAAAACAAGTTAATTGTTAGAACTTATAAAGAATATAAAAAGAGAAAAATATTGTGAACGATTGGGATTGAATATCGCTACCTAAACTAGGTTATTAAGGAACTTGTACGCGTGTGTAATAAACTTAGTCTTTCTCTTTAGCAGAAAATATTAAGTCTCTTTTGAATGTGTGCAGTGCAGTCTCTTTTATTATTCAAGAAAACGTTTCGAAATGGAAGTCACTAGTGAGTCAAAAGGGTTTTTCAGAATGTATTTTGAAAGAGAAACTCTCTTATGGGCAAGCCTTGTGGTTATACTAAATAATCTTATTTAGATTTACTATTTGATAGCTTAAAGGGTTGGCCTGGGTATTTTGGGTTTTCTGTTTGCATTGTTCCGTCTGAATGGCCAAAAAGAATAATTGTTTTTTTATTTTCAAAAATAAATATTTATATACCTTTATAGAAAGATATAATATAAACTACAGATACGATACTTTCATAGTAAATGGCTTTTTAAATATGATCTGAGCAATCAGAAACTGCACTCATAGACAAGTGTTACTAATGAGTGAAACAGAAGATGCGAAAGAAATGAGCGACATGCAAATAAAAGAGATATTTATAATTTTGATGATTGCCCTTCCAATGTTTTCTGTGTCTCTCTCTTTTCATCAGAATATGGCATCTTTGCGCCTGTTATTAGATTGTTTGAAAAATAATTGAAATATATTACATAATCTAAATATATTTGCATTCTCGCATGTGGTACAAGATTCCTTGTATTTTGTTTACCTTAGAGTCATAATTGGTACATTTCCGAAACACACAGGACGATGCCATTTTTTATTTATTTTGTGAAGGACTTCAGAACTTAGAGCACGTCACATTCGTGATTACGCTCGACTAAGACTACGACAAGACGTCTCAATTAGGACGTATTTGATCGTTCACAACGCGCGAGCTTACAACGTATCTGCCTCTTGTTTTATAAAATATCATTGACTCTATAAATGTATTAGCTGCAAATAAAATGCCAGGTATGAAAAGATTGATCTAGAAGGTATAGATTGTACAAAGTAGCAATCAATAGTCTTTGCCTATAGTGAGACCTAATGGCGTGGGTATGTTATGTATGTATGTTCTGTGTGTTATTTTCTTTCTCACCAGCAATATTAGTAGCAACGATACATTTCCTCTGTCCGGCCGGCGCGCGCTGAAAGATCTTGGCTTGCAGGTCCGCCGGCAGCTGCGAGTAGATCGGCAGCACTGACAGCGGCGGCGCGCTGTCCAGCTCGGATAGGCGCTCCGATAGCACCTGGGGTGTATTCCACGTATTATTCTCATCTCAAGTCATGTGATTGGTTTTTTGTGATGGACAATTTATTTTAATTACGTCTAACTAGAGTTTGGTTTGGTCGCATAGAAAATCTTTTATAGTAAAAGCATGTTTATAAACTGAAATTGTTCAAACCATATTTTGAAAAAAAATAAAAATGTGAATGTAAAGAGTTTCTTTGTTGCTTCTTCTCTTTACGAACACCTTTCGAAGCAACGGATTAATGATAAATTTAAAATTTTGACGTTCAAATAATTATAGTAAGTATTTAACTTTAATTTGAAAAATTTTTTTTTTGACTTTTGTCTTTTTTATATTGTTATACAGTTGTCATATAAACTATATTAGTTCATGGTCTTAAAATTAGCTTAAAAAACAATTTGTGGAAATATATGGTGAAAAAATTGTTTTCGACATGCTATATTTTCATAAACACCATAATGGCTCTACTGGCATAACAAGTGTAAACTCATTATGTATGTATATACTCGTACGTTTAAGATCTAGCATTTTGTTGTTTAACTTTTCATTTAAACATAGTTATTCAATACATTTAAATAAAGTTCATTTTTACTGCGCGTGTTTTTTTTTCCGCCCCTGTCACTCTCAGAAAATTTGACATAAGAGTGAGCGCAATAGCTGCAAAATGCGGGGAGACCCTTAATGTTCAGATTATTACTACCCCTGCTAAACCTTCAAGGATATACGGCGTGAACTTTTTAGTTGAGTTGAGAACGAGAGAGCTACGTTTCCTAAACTACAGTAGAATAAATATAGTTTCAAAAAACCAATAACCACGCTTTTAAGGGCCTCCCTCGAAAATTTCACTGATTTTGGTAGTTTTCAAACTCAATGAAACCTGCTAAATGAAACAATCACACTCTTAATAAAATATATGTTCAAGTTCAATATCTTTTCTTTAATAATGACGGTTCTCATTCGTTTTCAATAATAATCGACTAAGAAAAAAAATAATTTGTGAGGGGCTTTTTTATCGTAAAGTCTGATATTGCTGTCAGAATACTGCATATATGTTATCGATTACGTAATATTTGCGTAGACAACTGAGTAGTCTATCATCTGTATGAATAATTTTTGTCTTTTCATCCTAATTATGGAGTTATAAAGCAAAAACCCTAAATTTCAATGTCAATCTGGAGCGGGTCCCTGTGCGGAGAACGGGGCGGCAGATGGCTGTTAGCCTTCATGCGCAGAGCTTGTGTCGAATTTTTCTGTAATAGAGCTGCTTGCCGCTTCCCGCGCTTTTTAGATAATTTATTTTGGTTGTGCGCAACATAGTCGCTTGTTTTGCTTTACATTATAAGTTTGATAACAATCGTAATATTATCGTTAATTTCACCCTGTATAGATAGTACGAAATGGTCCATCGCATTAGGGGCCATGCGCTGTCGATGTGGGCGTGAGTTCAAATCTTCTATCCGGGACATGCTTTTTGTTTATTTCTTTCCTCGTAAAATTATTTTGTTTCGGTTATGATGATAAATGCATGATTAAAAATACTGCGCATAATTCTGTTTTGTGAATACGCTCGTTTTATCCTAATGTTCTGTAAATCCAGATGAAACAATTATTATCTTTTTGCTTTAAATTTATGTGATGTTTTTACATATCTTTTTAGTAAGATTAAAAATATTGTTTACCTTATAATAACGTCGGAAAATTAAATAAAGGAAACAAACATGTGCAGAAAATCGAAAATTTCCAATTAAACAAAAAAATTTTGAACAACATACATACTCACGGCTATAAATCCCTAAAAGGGAAAAAATATTAAAAAAAGGTTCGCTAAACAGAGGGCTCAGATAATGAATGCAAAATTGTAAGTACAAATTTTTCTACCAATAAAACACTTTAGGCATATTTTATATATTGCACGGAACATAGTCGAAAAGTTTTGCCATATATTATATTGTTCGTTCGCAATCCTAATATAATCGTCAATTTCGACTCTTAGCTCTAAGATCGAAATAGTGTAACGCGGTAAACGTAGATCACGCTCAGCGATGAAGGTACAGAGTTCGATTCTCAACCTTGCGACAGTATTTTAGTTTGTTTTTTATTCGTAAAATAAGTATTCTTTTATTTTCTCCTTCGGATCACGATGAATGCATTATTAAAAATACCTGCTGCTATTTATTCTGTTTTGTAAATATGCTTGTTACGTTTTAACCTATAGCTATGTTCCGTGAATAATCTTACCTTCTAACTTTTCTTTCAAATCTGGGTGTTTTTTTTTATTTATATGATGTGTATTACACTTCTCCACTTTAGTCATATTTCTACTTTTTAAGAAAAAATATATAATTATCTTAATATATGTATTCGAACCGTTCTTCGATCAATTATTTTGATCCATTGTATTTCATTCATGTGCTATTAATTCTGATTTAGGCTCCAAAAACGTATTGCTTTACAAGGGGATGAGAAATATGCAATAAATCAGGAACCTCAATCATCTCGCCAAGTTCAATTAACAGAGTAAGTAAAATAGACCAGGAGCTGATATTTATAAATTTTTAGTCTTTCATTGAACTTTGTATTTTGTAATAAATTGTGAAAAAGTTATCATACCCAATTGAGCCTATACGTATATATTATGAATTAATTTCAGTTCAACTGAGATGATGGAAGAAAGTGTATTTTCGTCCCACAATACCGACAGGGAGAAATCATTGGAGAACACGGCTACTGTATCTAATGCACCTGAACTAGGCTCATCAACTGTGATAATAGTGCTCTTAAACGCACCTTTACTTTTGTATTTTAAAAAAACGTAAAAGTATATTAATTTAAAGATTAACAGCACCATCACCATGCCATGCTTTTTCAACACAGTAAAACGAACGATGCATGTGCTCGAATATATTAAAGATTAGCACTGATATTAACAGACTGTTAATTTAACAATAAATAACCCTTTTAAGTCCGGTATATTCCGAACTTCTGTCTCTTTTATTATTTAAGTTATTAAGTCGCGGTGGATAAGTTATTTAATATAGCTATCTTGCACAATTTGGCGTAAAAACTATTTTATATGAGTTGAAGTATATTTTCAGCCGTAAAATTTCGGGAAATGTGAATTTAGATAATCAAGAAAACTTTTGAACAAACCTCTAATTAATTAAATGAACAAGTACAAAAGACGCACATTTATAGCCTCCTTCAAACAAGAAACTACAAACAGGTATTCATGAATCTGTGCCTACAAATACCTAGTTATAACTTAGTTTTTAATATTGAAAAGAACCTTAAGAATTGCCTTTTGCTTTCTGCACCATCTCAATAAAATGATAATTTTTATGAAAATTATTTGGGTTTTATAATTTACTTATGTTGAATCAGTAGTAAGTAAGTATTCATGAAAAAATGCCTACTCCTGTTCTATAATTTGAGTCGATTTTTTGTTCAAGTGTGGATTTTTGACGTCGAGATATTATTATTATATAATTACACGTTACTATAATAAAACTTTATTCAAGAATAATTAAAAATATTTACATAGACAATTTACAACCTAAATTAAAATATAAAACTAAATAAATACCTACTAAAGATGGAAAATTTCATGAAATTCATCGCTCTCGCAAAGCGGTATCGTGCCTAAAATACTGGCAGCATTTCCTCTTTGAATGGCTATGCTAATTCGTTGGCCGAGGTAGCTGCCAGCCCTAGGATCACCACTGACTTCCACTAGGCGGGCTGAGAGATCTTTTAAGAAAACCCGCGCCTCGTTGCCCCATGTGCCGAGAGTTTCAACGGCGAATGGAATAAAATGATAATCATTCAGTAATCCAGAATATTTTCGACGTTTGAAACTCTCGGCATTGGCTGCAGCAGCACCTGTTTGCGATGCCGACCCTGATAAATGGCAAGGCGCTAGGGTATCAACACACGTTGCATCCCATATTAACGCCCTGCCATTTCTCCAAGGCAACAAAGTCATACCGTCCGGTCTCTTGCCATCGTCCCGTATCAACCCAGGGGGTTCCAAAACAGCTGGTACATGGACGCTGACAAGAGCCCGACGGATGATATCGTTGAGGGCAGCATGGCGTGACAGGCGACCTGCACACGTTACTTCATTTCTACTGCCATCCACGTACACTTTGTTGTGTCGGTTAAGAATAACATAAACCCCTTTTACTATGTCACGTGAAACGTATCATCACGACACCAACATTCTTCTCGACATGTTCCCCTGCTATACTCCAAAGGTATCAAGAAATAAGTTTTGTGGAAATAAAGTTATTGTACTGTTGAAGTATTTGTTTTATTTTTATAACAATATTCACTTAGCGAAACATAATTAACACATATATCAATACGCCGCGCCGATCGTACAACGTAGTACGAGACTGTTTTGGTAGATGGCGCTATAGCTACATCTATATCGCTATAATCTATAGTTATCATAGTTGCTAATAGATGGCTTGTTTTACGAGTTCTATTAAAGGTGAGGAAACGGCAGGGGGAAGCCCAAATGCCGTTTCAAGGTTCTCACTTTTTCGTGGGACGCCCTTAAATGAAATCAAAATAAAAAGTGACAAATAATTCCTAATATAAGCTGAAAACGGTAATGAACAAAGGTTGATAGACCAAAAATATGGCACAGAGCGCCTCACGCTTTTTCACAATAATACCAGTATTTTTTGGTCATTACCGTTTTCAGCTTATACTTATTAGGAATTATTTTTCAGTTTTTTAGTTTATTTAATCTATATTTATTTTTAACTTTTTAGTACTGAATCATTTGAAATTATTTAATCCTGGCGACCCTAATCAGGATAATGAGATGAAACTATAAAAATATTATACTGTCCCTGATTCTCGATAAGTGTACAAATTTTAATGTAAATCGGTCCGTTCAAAGTGGGTCAAAATCGAGTTTAAAGGAGTCGGTTACATACATACATACAGGTGAAACTAATATAAGCGTGTTAACAAGAGATGTGCAGAGGTAATTTTTCTTTCTCATTCCTGTTTATTTAAGTCGTTTGGTGTCAAACACATTCTTGTCCTGATGTTTTAAAATTTTAAGATTGATGAAATTGTTGAAGAGTGTAATTTAATTACCTCACACGTGACTTCAATGTCCTCCTGACCCGGCATGAATACCAAGATGTCACCTTCTTCGGGCTGCAGGTGAATTTGGAGAGCCTGGAAACACAAAGAGCAACGATTTGAAAATAAAACTCTTAATAGCATCACCTTATAAATAAAAACTAACTAACATTATGATTTTGCAATGAAATACTATCGGTGGTCTGATCTTACATTCTGCTTCTATTTTTTACCTAATTTAAAACAAAGATGATGCTTTCATTAATCTGGAGCTATATCAAATGCTTGGTGAAATATATACATACATACATATACTCACGGCTATAAATTCCTAGAAGGGGTAGCCAGCGCTAAGGAATTAGAAATTGCGTCACTTTTGGAAAGTTGAGTGGGGAAAAGATAGCAAAATAATGGTTATAAATAAACGAAAGAAAAATTTCGACACAGGCGGGATTCGAACCCGCGACCTCCTTTCCTTTATTTATTCTAATAATCCCCACATGAGGTTTTCATGAACAAAAAGATTTAAAAAATAATGTATGTTAGTGATGGGTCTCCAACTGCATCGCCCAAAAATTCCTTAAAAGCCCCAGTACCGTTAGTCGCCTCTTACGGACACCCACCGGAAGAAATGGAGTAGTGCTATTCTGAGCCGACACTACACATCATAAAAATATATGTACATAAAGGTAAAATATATGTAATTAAAAACACATGAAACATTTTCGGTAATACTAATAAAATGCTAATTTTGTTCAGCCATTGTGAAATTATTTACCTATTTACTTCTTTTATAAACAAAATTTATTTAGATATAAGACTAGCCAAATATAATAAATAGTAACGTACTGAGTATCTTGACTATAATCGTATAGAATATATTGTTCGGTAATGCGAGTTTAAATATTGAATGGATTGGATGGATTATTTATCAATAACCCTGCAGATACCAATATCGCCAATCAGTTTCAAATCCTTAGATTTTTCTATTCTCTAACACTAGGATTTAATCTTCTATGAAACTGTTTGAAGAAGACTGAGATTTTAGTATTTGTTGACTACCGAAGGTTAAAGTACCTGCACACTTGCTGTGACCTCACAAGCTTCAAGATAATTAAAGGTGAGGGAAACCATCGTAGGTAAACTTACATGGCGGGTGAGTTGTCTTTGTCGTTAAGTCAGTGTATTCGTATCAATGGCCGATGTACCTGCCCTCATGACGTAAAACAAGATAAAAATGACACATGAATTTCAGAAGTATTATTACTTCTGCCACACCTTTTTTCATATACGGCTTGAATGTTAAGGTTTGTGAGTTATTAAGTCCCTACGGAAATCATACTACGAAAGTTGGGAATATAAACATTCCAAAACAAAGACAAATTACATCCCTTAGCAAAGTTGAACCAATCCAAAACCAACAGTACTGTTCAGTCCATGTATCAAATAGCTAATGTAGATCAAACAGGCGCGGTCCGGTGTGAACAAACTTTGTACTGTCGCGGATACATTAGCGACTTTATTGACTTCATTGTGACCTGATTGTGTAGCGATCTTTACTTAGTTGTACTTGCTGAGGGCAAGGGTCGGGGATAGGTTAAGCACTATTTTATATTGATTACTGATACGGGTATTTGGAGCGGAAGTTATTTAATTATCTAAAAGTACTGTCCCTTATAGCACACTGCATGTGATAGCGCGGTTGTCACATCTGTTGCGACAAGTAGTGACACTTGTATGAATAATGGCTTCTCATGTCACTTAAACGTGACATAGTCGCTCTTCCAAATGCCACAAAGTAAATTGCAAAAGAAAAAAATGATTTTATTTGGCTGGGTTCACTGAAAACCTATGTAAGCTATAAATCTGAAAAAGCAAGAGCTGTATCACTAGAAATCCCTGATCAAAACTGTAGTTGATGAGGAATAAATTGTAATATAAAGAGTACTCGTAG
This sequence comes from Bedellia somnulentella, assembly GCA_963576735.1. Classification (NCBI taxonomy): domain Eukaryota; kingdom Metazoa; phylum Arthropoda; class Insecta; order Lepidoptera; family Bedelliidae; genus Bedellia; species Bedellia somnulentella. The sequence continues at coordinate 2,345,019 of OY755183.1, forward strand.
TTGGTGATAGGTGGTCCTTATCAACACACTAAGTCACATCGTACGATACCGTCGCAAACAAATGTGTTCTTACTATTCTAAGCTGTCACTACATAAATCCTACCAACCTGTTTAACCGCCCCATCAACATAATCCTCACACACGTTCTTGGCGTAGAAGGTCTCGACGGGGAAGGTCCGGCCCGGGATCTCGAACGTGGGCACGTTGCCGAAGAAGCTGGCGAACTTGCTCGAGTCCATCGTGGCCGACGTCACGATCAGCTTCAGGTCGTGGCGGCGGGCTACCACCTGGAATTATTGTAGGTGTGTTAAAAAATGTGGAGGAGAAGGAAAACTAACAAAGCGTGGTTTTCATTATTTGATAGATGTTTTCTTAAATATTTATTTTTGGATATACAATACGGATCAATTTACCCTGAAGAAAAGTATAATACATACATACATACATACATATACTCACGGCTATAATTCCCTAGTAGGGGTAGCCAGAGCTAAGGAATTATAAATTCCTCAGCCACTTGGAGACCCATCACCAAAAACCTTTATTTTACGATCTTTTTCTCACTAAACTTCCAAAAGTGGCTGAGGAAAAAAGTATGATGATTTAATTAATATACAATACACAGAGAGGTTACCACTAAAGCTATAACCTATCGTTCCCGCAAGCTTCGGAACCTGTAAACTAGTTTCCTAACTATTAAACCACCAACGTCTCTCGTCAGAATAGCAAACAACTTGCTTCGATATAACAAGAACTTACGTGAAATATTTAGTGGGAAAAGTATACACACACACACACACACACACACACACACACACACACACACACACACACACACATACTCACGGCTATAAATAACTTAGCGGGGTAGCCAGAGCTTTGGAATGAAAAATTCCTCAGCCACTTTTGCAAGTTGATTGGGGAAAAGATGGTTATAATAAATGTTTTTGGTGACGGGTCTCCAACTACATCGCCCAAAAATCACTTAATGAGCCCATATACCCTTAGTCGCCTCTTACGATCACCCACGGGTAGAGATGGGGTAGTGTTATTCTAAGCCGACACTACACGGCGATATTGAACATTTAATATATATTATAGATGTGAGTCTAATATGAGTATGTACACACGTTTCATTCTTTTATAAAGTTTTTGATCATTTATTAATATTATCTTCGGAGTATAAAGCTTTTATGAAAGATTTATTCTCTGACCTTTTTTTCATAAATTACAAAGTCAAGGGCAAATATGCCCTTTTAACTTTTACGTCACGCGTAATAAATCTGGCTTATCTCGTGAACACAGACTTTTCAGGCTTTACGATTCACGACTTATTCCGCGCCTCGTTTGCTTCAGTTATAAGCAATTTATTATATCTAGTGTCACAAGACTTTCATAACCATTTCGGAGACGATATTATATTTTTCTCCGCATATAAAAAATACTTAGCTATTACCAGTAGTATATTATCTGTGCTAGTAGATATGATGGAGTTTAACAATCATTAATAAACTAATTTAAAATCAACAAACAACAAAGAAATAATGATTTTTATTCCCTGTCCAGATACAGCACATGTTGATGCAAGAAATAAATTAAATTAAAATAGACGCAAATAAGCACATGTGCAATGCGTTATGCAGAAAAATTAAGAAAACAAAAAGGAAAACTTCAGAAAATAATATCAAAACTAAAAAAAAGTTATGTTAACGACTTCAAGACAAGCGCCTCTGCACGACGAGATATCATGACTCAGAACATCATTGTGTGAACTTGTGAGCTCACAACACCGATTTTCTTTCAGCACCACCGTTCTGAGAATATATCTTAGATAGTTATTTATCTTCGTATTTCATACAAGATATAAGAACATCGGGTTCATAATAAAAGAGAAACCTTTTTGCGATACTATGATTTTCATTGTTAGACACAAAATGTTTTAAATATCGTCATATGTGGAAAAGTTTTAGTCGTCTGCTGATAAAAATTGAGTTTACATTTAGTTTAACCATTAATCGACCCATTTACGGAGTTATATTACAATGAGAAAATTCTTAAATGCCAAGCAAATAATTATTATTTCGGCCTCCAAATCATTAACATTTTAATTTGAGAAATGTAAATAATTCATCATTATTATGTGGCTGTAATTACAACATATTTGCACAAATGTTTTGAGAATCAAATATATTAATTGTTGCTAAGAGATATTCATAGCAATGAATTTACAAGGTATGTGTATTTTGTTTTGTGTATGTACAGAATAATTTTTAACATGGAAAAATTCTATGTTCAATAAATATATGTTGACTACGTTTCCATTGCTATAAGCCATTCTATTTAGCACATACGTGTAAGCATTCATAAAACAAAGATTACAATTTCGAAATTCCCATAAATAAAGTGAAAGCGTAAAACAAGGGTTAGGGATAGTGATAAAATTATAGTTTTTTTTATATATATATAAGAAAAAGTGCTATTTGATGAAGATACAACACGGCTATAGTTTTGTAGGAGCGACCTGTAGTTATACTCTTGAATTGGTGCTTAGTGGAGGGTAGCTGCCAGAAAAGCTTTGTTACTCCCTTTCTGTTACTCTTTTGCTTGATGCTCAAAATGGGAAGAAGAAATATTACCTTGAGAAACTTTAGGGTAATAATAAATAGAAGGAAATAACTCGCAAATAAGTCTAATATTAAATCACCCCGTAATATCGCAATCAAGGTAAAACCGGCTGGCGTCACTGCATGCGCCAATATTGACATTGGTGCAAAAACGACACAATGTCATGTGTATCTAATTGCTTTTCACTTCTGTACACATATTTTTCGAAATATATGTCTGCAAATGAGATTTGTAACGCGACGACCAAGGTGTAAAGACAGACTGCGCCTGGATGAAAGATGGTTATGTGCCAAAACGTAAATTTACTCGACCAATTAAGCTCGTATAACTTTTACAAGTGTCTTTTTTTATGAAATCATTTAAGAGCATTTACTGCACTAATCCATTCCTTCCCTTGGGTGCCGTAAAAGGCGACTTGAGGGATTGGGGTTTTTAAGTGATTGTTGCGATGTGGTAGAAGATCCATCACAAATAACCTTAATTCCACAATCATTTGAAAAAGTCAAATGTGATAAATGGAGCAATGAATAGTCCAAGGACTTGACTAGTCGGTGGAGTTCAAAAAGGACCGCATGTCAGTGGATAATGCTTTTATTGTTACTTCAATATTATTCTGGTATTTTACATTTTTTGTGTCCACCTAACTTCAAAGATTTTCTAAAATTTTGAACCTTAGCTACACCTTTTAGCGATTTACAGCCGTGAGGATATGTATTAATGTATGTCATGAAGGTTACCGAATAATTTAAGAAAGGTCGCTTAGGGAGTAAGTTCCTCAACAACTAAATCGTACGACGAGGTGACCAACACGTCAACATAAAGATGTTCCATTCATGTGGTTTATGTGTTTTATAAATAGATTTGTGTAAAAAGTGTCAGAGAATGACGTGGTAACGATCACGAGTTGGGCGGGCTGTTGTATGTAACCGGCTTTATGGGTCAAAAAGGTTGATTAGTAAGTGTAATGTTTGAAGCATCTATGGAGGAATCGAATAAAATGCTTTATTTTTTTTTCAATAAAAAACACGGCTTCACCGAGCCTTGTAGTGGCGGCTTAACATTTTTACCAACTTTTCCTTACTCAACTTCCAAAAGTGGCTGAGAAAATTCTCATTCCAAAGCTCTGGCTACCCCGTTTAGGGATTTATAGCCGTAAGTATATGTATGTAAACATAACATAAACGTTCACTTTTATCCCCGAAGGGGTTGGCAGAGGTACCAATACTCCTGAACTCACATGGCAAGCGCCATCTAGTTTCCAGAGAAGGTACCCACGTTTTGCTTAGACAGTGTACTCACGTGATAGGGGGCAGGCCTATCGCCGTTTTGTACGAATACACTGTCACATGACTAAGTACAACCACAGTACAACTCAGCCATGTGGGTTTCCTCACGATGTTTTCCCTCACCGTTAGCAACCATGATAAATTAACCACACATATGACTTATGTATGTATGGCTTCAAAAACGACAATACTCTCACAAAACTATGTAGAGGCGCTCGGCTGTGTTAAACTAAAAACAAGTATGTCGTTTTTGGCAAATTTTACAGGAGAGCGAAAAAACACGCATTAATATCACTCTATGAGGATTCTAGTGCATGTGTAAGAGTAAACGGGGAAAACACTGACTGGTTCGGAATCTCTAGGGGTGTCCGACAGGGATGTGTAGCTTCTCCGTGGCTCTTCAATTTGTTCATGGATGACTGTTTGACAGAGTTGCGTGAAAGTGATTATGGACTAAGAATGAGTGGTTTCATCATTAAATGCCTCTTGTATGCTGACGATCAAGTGCTACTTGCATCGTCGGCAGAAGAGTTGCAAGAGATGATGAATATTGCATGTGAGTCTTTTGTAAGAAAGGGAATGAGGGTGAATGTGGATAAGACCAAAACGATGGTTTTTGAGAGACAGGAAGATGTGACAAAATGCGTGATTGCGATTGATGGTAAGGATGTGGAACAGGTGAAGGAGTTTGTATATCTGGGAAGTTTGTTTACAAGGGATGGAAAATGTGATGAAGATATTGAAAGAAGAGTGAAAAAGGGTAATGCGGTAAATGGAGCAATGAATAGCCTAATGACCTGTCAATCGGTGTCTGAAAAGGCCCGAATGGCTGTGCATGATGCTGTTCTTGTACCTACGCTTATGTATGGAAGCGAATGTTGGGTGTGGCAGAAGAAGCATGAGAGCAGAGAGTGAATGCAGTAGAGATGAGGTCCCTCAGAAAAATTTGTAATGTTAGATTATGTGACCGAGTGAGAAATAGTGTTATTCGTGAAAAGTGTGGTGTGAAAGATGATATTGTAAGAAAGATAGAAAAAGGAATGTTGAGATGGTTTGGGCACATAGAGAGGATGGATGATAGAAAATTGGTAAAAGGGATCTATAGAGCTAGTGTGGATGGTAATGTTAGTAGAGGACGACCACGGAGAACACACTTGGGTTTGTCAGGATCGTGCGAAGTGGCGATCAATAGTCTCTGCCTACCCCAATGGGAACTAATGGCGTGAGTATATGTATGTATATGTATGTAGCGAAAAAACATTTTATTTCTATAAATTTAAATATTTCCTAAAGTGATTGTCGGATCTTGATGATTTTTGGATATGTCCGACGTGATGTAGTTTCCTAATGAAATTAATATTTTTTTTAACTTGACCTTTACAGTAACGCTAATGCAGAATAAAAATGCTTTTAGCATAGTCTTACCCTATTATTTTTATCAATAGCGCCTTAAATAAGAAGATATTTTGAGTTTTAATAATGTAGAAATAAGGGTCTTTCTATGACGAATCCAACGATGTAAAAAAAAGCAAACGCTCAAAAATCGACATACTTGTTTTTAGCTTAGAGCAGCCGCGCTCCTCGAGCTTTTACGATATAAGTAATGAAACTTAAACTGACGTAGGATTATTTTATTAGATGTGATATCTAGAGAGAAATAACATTTTGATTGGTGCGCCAAAGGGCTTATGATTATGACAAAGAATCAATGTAAATATTAAATAAACAGACAAAAAATGGCCTCAATTTCAGCATAGTTTTAACGAATTATGTTTGTTCAGATCTCCTCATGAGTAAGTAGATCAAATATTGCAGATTTTTATCATTTACATACATATACTCACGGCCTTAAATCCCGTTATGGGATAGCCAGAGCTTTCGAGTTAGTATCTCCTCCGCCACATTTGGAAGTTGATAGGGGAGAAGATGGCAGAAATAAAGTATCGTTGGTAGTAGGTCTCCAACTGCATCACCCAAAAACCATTTAAACAAGCCTCATACCCTTAGTCGCCTCTTACGACACACATGGCTAGAGAGGGGTAGTGATCCTCTTAGCCGGCACTACACGGCAATTATCTGCAATTATCGGCAATCTGGTATAAAAAATAAATAAATAAAATGTCACGATGACCACTTTGTAATCAGCCAGTGAGTTACTACACCGCCGCCCGCCCACCAGTTCGTTAACTACAAACAACTTTCCCAGTGTCGGAATCGTGAAGTATTATACATTTAGTTCATTAATATTGACATTGAATATTGTTGTTTTCATTTTTAGCTATACATGTACATTTATGAAAATAAAGATGAATGAAAATAAAGTAGCAAAAGAGATATATAGAGGCAATGTGAATGGTATTGTTAGCAGAGGACGGCCTCGTAAAATGTTCCTAGGCGAGATAGAAAACGTTCTTATAAAGGAGGGGGTCCGAAGTGAGAAGAATATAAGAGCATGTATGAGAAGAAAAGTGAATTTTAGGGACTTAAGAGAGATTTTTCAAGATCGTACAAAGTGGCGATCGATAGTCTCTGCCTATTCCAACAGGAATAATGGGCGTGAGTATAAGTAAGTAAAGTGTTATCTAGTAGGAAAGACGACGTTATCAATACCTACTGTTATGTGTTTGTTGTGTTTCAATTTACTCTTATGTATAAATACGTTCGTTAAGCCATACAAAATATTACTACAGAGATTTGAGATAATGTTCAAAGTAGAAGCCCAAATTTGCCACATTAAGGTTTGGACATCACTAAACACATCGTAACTAAACCAAGCACTGATTTATTAACTAGCTTGTACTCAAGCCATTTAATCTCATTGGGTTAGTCAGAGATTACAGACACAGTTAGATATTATCGTAATTTCGATCGATTTGTTGAAAAATTCAGAGGTCTGCATAAATAGCAACATAATAAGAATTTTTATTAAAGCTATTCTGTCTGTACCGTGGCAAAGCGCCAGGATTTAATTGAGGAAGACATTCTTGATTTTAATAAGTTTCAATTTACGTCTTTATCTTACGCCATCAGCATCAACATTCTTGCATGTTATAGTACGTTTGTTTTGGTCTGACTGTCTACAACTTAACGCCTATTACCCGGTAAGTAGGGTTAGATTTCTCATCTCTACTGGCCAGAATCGCCCCAGAGCATTATCTCCAAAAATAATCAACTCCTTCATTCGCGCATTTTAATTAATTGTTTGGAAAAGAATACGCTTCAATGGGAAGAGCACTCGGTTTATAAGCAGGGCCCTGTTCAATAAAACTGACAATCCGACGTATATGTTAAAAACTGTCAAATTTGTCGGATTGTCAGGCTAAGCTTGTTCAATAAAGATGACAAATATGTCAGACATTGACAGGTAAAATCGCGACAAATTGTCACTACACTAATCGCGTTCAATAAAACTTAGGAATTGTCGAAAACCATTGTCGAGTTCCATGATAATGGTCCTTGACAAATTTGTCGCATTGTCACGACATATATGTCAATTCCTGACATATTTGTTTATTTTATGAAGTAGAATAGAAAAATGTGGAAGGTAAAGAACAAATATTTTTAATATCCGAATGTTTCTTTGCTATCGGTTTATTTCCTTTGTCGCAAAATAGAAATGAACAACAAACTGACCACTTTGGGCCAAAAATATATGAAAATTGCAATATTCATACAAAGTTTTCATTATCTCTACTTTCCCTGCTCGACGTAAGCACCATCTCTTTGAACAAACGTTTTAAATTCCTCCAAATAAGTGTGTGACACACAGTACTTTACCTGTCGGGATTGTCCGACAATTTTACAAATATGTCGATATGTCGTGACAATTTACTGTTCAATAAAGCAGAATTGACAAGTTTTTCACGACAAATTGTCACCTATCACCTGTCGCGCTAAAAGTTTTATTGAACAGAAAAATGTCGAATTGTCGTGACAATCCGACATATTTGTCAATTTTCCACATTGACAATTTGTCACCTGTAATGTTTATTGAACAGAAACTTGTCGAATTGTAGAATTGTCACACTTGACATATATGTCGGATTGTCAGTTTTATTGAACAGGGCCCAGGTCCCAGGTTCTATTTCCGGCGGGTAAACTCACAATTTCCATTTGTGGGATATTTCAGCTAATAGTTAGTTTGTCTCTGCCTACCCCAATGGGAACTAATGGCGTGAGTATATGTATGTATGTATGTATGTATTAGTTTGTACTCAAGCCAGTTAGTAGTAGTAGTCTATAAAGACCCGCTCCTGCTAAGCTTACTTTCGAATCTTACGGCTTACGGACTTGCGGCACATAGACACGGCCTCTAACAATGGGCCTCATCAGAAGGCTCAGAGTCACCTGAAAGGCAATGGAGAAGGCTATGTAAGGAGTTTCAATACGCGATCTAATCCGCAGCGAGGAGATCCTTAGAAAAACCGGAGTAACTGACCCATAGAGTTGCAAACTTAAGTGGTAAGGGCAGGGCACCTTGCGAGCAGACAATTTGCATGAAATTGTACATTCCCGTTATCATTTTTGTAACCTACATTAATTTTTAGATATATTCCACTATTATGCAAAGTAAGTGTTATAATGTTTTAGTGGGTAATCCAATATTTGTATTACTTCGTCAGTTGAATTAAATAGCTAGTACCGTTACCACGTATTTTTATTACTCTCCAAACTAACAGTGGCGCAGCCGGAACTTACGTTTCTATCAAATATTATATAATTGTGAAGTTAACATGTCTCAATCAATTGGAGTTTTGTCATCGTTTAACTATGAAATTAACGACTGGAACTCCTTTAAAGGTCGTTTGGAGCAGTGGTTTATGGCTAACGACATTGACAGCGTGGCGGACAAAGCGGCGGTTAAACGCCGAGCTATTTTGTTGAGTAGTCTTTCAGAGACTACTTACCAGCTCATTCAGGATTTGGCATCACCAAGAGATGTGGGCAATCTGTCTTATGAAGAAGTGATTGATCTGTTCGATGGTCATTTTTCAACAACGCGGTGCACTTTTGCTCAACGGCATCATTTCCATACAGCAGTCCAGTCGCCGGGCGAATCGTTCGCGGAGTGGGCAGTGCGAGTGCGAAGTTTGGCTAAGAGTTGTGAATTCCAAACCAGTGTTTTGCAAGAAAACCTTAGAGACCGTTTTGTACTCGGGTTGACAAACGGACCAGCTCGTGATAAACTGTTTGCCGAGCCGCTGGAGCAGCTTACCCTACAAAAAGCAGTACAACTGGCTGAAAGCGTGAATTGTTCCCGAGCTGGAGCTCGGGTGTTGTCCGGTTCTCACCAGTCAGTACCGTTCTCGGAGGTGTAGAAGATAGTATCGCGCGACGTCAGAGCAGTACACCGAGACTCGGCTGGTTCGACTAGCCCGTCCAGCTGTAGAGGAGGGGCCCCGCCTCGTCCTAGTCTGCAGTGTAGCGTGTGTGGATATTACGGCCATCGTGATAACAAATGTCGTTTTAAAAATGTGGTTTGTAAAAAGTGTGGTCTAAAAGGCCATTTGCAGCGCGTTTGTGATAAAAATGTGAGCAAAAGTGAAAAACAAAATTATTTGCAATATTGTTCGGATGATGGGGATGATGGTAAGAAGTTACTTTTTAATATTAGATCACTTCAGGGGGAGCCTATGCATGAGTCTATTATTGTAGATAATAAAAGCTTAACTTTTGAAGTTGATACAGGTTCGGCTGTTACGGTAATTTCAGATTATCTTTATTATAAATATTTTTCAGACTATTCTCTTCAAAGCAGTAAAAAATTTTTGCGTAGCTATAACGGAAGTCTTATTAAAATACTAGGAAAAATTAACCTTCCTTTCAGTTATAATTCGCGTACGGAAAATATTGATTTATTTGTGGTAGCAAATGGTGGACCACCTTTATTAGGGCGAGATTTTATTGCTAAATTTGAAATGCAAATATGCCCTATTAATATCTGTCAAACAGATACTTTTTTGAGTAAATTTTCACAATGTTTTCCGCATTTATTTTCAGACAGCTTAGGATGTTGTAAGGGTCTCGAGGTTAATTTGAATTTAAAACCTGATTCGGTTCCCATTTACTGTAAAGCTCGTCCTGTTCCATTTTCGCTAAGGCCAAAGCTGGAGGAAGAACTTGATAGGTTGGAAAAATTAGGAATCATAGAACCCGTTACTTTTTCTGAGTATGCTAGTCCAATAGTACCCGTGCTAAGAAAAGACGGCAAAATTCGGCTATGTGCCGATTATTCCGTGACCATCAATAAACAATTAATAGTTGATAAGTATCCGTTACCGCGGGTAGAGGAATTGTTTTCTAAATTACATAACGGCGTGAAATTTTCAAAATTAGATCTCTCTGGAGCCTATACACAATTATTGCTCAGTCAAGCTTCTAAAAAGTTAACCTGCATCAATACTCACAAAGGTCTTTATAATTTTACCAGACTTGTTTTTGGTTTATCAAGCGCGCCGGCTATTTTTCAACGTACTTTAGCTAACATATTATTTACGTCCAATACCGAAAACATGGGTAGGTCAACAGGGATTGCACCCGCTAAAGGTTTGTTACAAGATGGGGTTTTGTTATTTTTGGATGACATCTTAATAACAGGCAGCACCGAGGCAGAACATATGGCTAGACTGTATGAAGTTTTTAGACGGCTAGACAAAGCCGGTTTAGTTTTAAAGAAGGAAAAATGTATGTTTTTTCAAGACTCTGTTACTTATTTAGGTTTTACTATCGATAAGGACGGTTTACATAAATGTCCTGAAAAAGTAAGGGCAATTATTGAGGCCAAAATCCCTACGAACACAACAGAATTAAAGTCATTTTTGGGTTTAGTGAATTATTATAGAATATTTATTAAAAATGCGTCATCAATTTTAGCCCCTTTACATGAGTTGTTGCAGAAAAATGTTAAATGGAATTGGACTAAAGAACACTCTGCTTCATTTAGTTTGATAAAAAAAGATTTAGCATCAGATAATACACTTGCCCATTATAACCCTGATGCACGAATAATATTGACGGTGGATGCGTCACCGTGGGGTTTGGGGGCAGTGCTCTCGCAAATAGACAAAGACGGAATCGAGCACCCAGTTTCTTATGCATCCAGATCTTTGAATTCGGCAGAAAAAAGCTACAGTCAGATTCAAAAAGAGGCTACAGCTATTATATTCGGGGTGAGAAAATTCCATCAATATTTATATGGCAGATCGAATCCTTTTATTCTCAAAACTGACCATAAACCGCTCCTTTCAATTTTCCACCCTGAAAAAGGAATACCCGAAGTTTCTGCTAACCGATTACAAAGATATGCGATCTTTTTATCCGCTTATAACTATAAAATAGAATTTATAAATAGCGCATCCAATTGTGCAGACTTCTTTAGTCGTTCCATGTTGTGTGATAAGAGTGAGTCGACCGCGCGGGCAGTGCGAGCACAACCGGTTTCTTATTCATATCACAACAACTATGATTCGCCGGATCAACCAGACGTAGCTTGTTACATAAATTTTGTGTTCGACTCGCAATCGAATTTAATAACATTAGTTGAGCTCGCTAAGTCTACGTCCAGTAATAAAATCACTTCGCAAGTAATGAGATATGTATTAAAAGGGTGGCCCAAAAATATAATTGACAAAAATTTGCGTCCATATTTTTTGTGTCAAAATGAACTAGCTGTCGAAAAAGGGTGTTTAATGAGAGGGACACGAGTAGTTATTCCAGTGGAGTTACAATCTTCAATATTTTTGGAGTTACATAGGGGTCATGTTGGTATAATAAAAATGAAGGCGGAAGCCCGTTCGAGGTTCTGGTGGCCTGGTATGTCTAGCGCGCTGGAGCGCGCGCTGGCTGACTGCGCAGTGTGCGCCCAGCTGCAGCCCGCGCCCGCCCGCGCCCCTCTCACTCCTTGGCCGTACCCAGCCGAACCGTGGGAAAGGGTACACTTAGATCTTTTGGGCCCAATTAATGATAAAATGTTTTTAGTCATAGTCGATGCACATTCTAAGTGGGTTGAGGTTTTCAATGTAACAACAGGTTATAGTTCAAAAACAATTATTAAAATCTTATGTGAGTTAATGGCTAGGTTTGGCTTATTTCGTACCATTTGCTCGGACAACGGCCCTTCCTTCGTTTCCTCCGAGTTCGAATCATTCTGTACAAGTAATGGCATAACTCACTTGACAGCTCCAGCTTATCATCCAGCGAGCAATGGACAAGCCGAGAGTTACGTAAAAATTGTTAAGAAAGCTCTGAAAGGTATTTTAGTCTCAAATAGTCGTAATTTAGACTTGAAACTTAACGAATTTTTATTTTATTACCGCAATTCGGAACATTCCACTACCAAAAGGTCTCCTGCTGAAGTGCTCTTTGGTCGAAAACTTAGATGTCGTTTAGACTTTTTGAAACCCACATCACTCCCATCATCCGATTTGTCGATCTCTGCTAATGTGCAACAAAATCAGTCCTTACAGGCTAGATTTTATAAGGGTAATCGGAAAATTGATTTTAGTGCCAATGAATTAGTTCACGTCAGAATTTATAAGAACAATAAACCATTTTGGGAAAAGGGGATTGTTCAAAAAGTATTGGGTAAATCTACGTATTTGGTTTTACTTCAAGAAAATAATAAAATTGTCAAACGTCATAAAAACCAAATAAGGAAATTAAAAGGGGAGAGTGTGGAAGTAGAAGTGAAACAATCTAATCAGCCACAATGTCCTGCTGTGTCTTCACACGACGATTCGTTGCTGCCATTGTCGTTTAGACTCAATACGTCATCGCAACCCTCACCGTCCATGGTGAACACTCAATGTTTGCCTACAGAAGAAGTTACTCCAGTCATGCCAGCCGAGGACAATCAACGGGCAACTGAACAAGAAGCTAGGCAGTCAGTGAACCCTGTAAGTGGCAGCTCCATTCCCGAATGTTCTCCAGAAGAGTGGCAAGATTGTATCCCAGGCGAAGTCACGGAGACCAGTGTTCCTAGCACAGCCCCTTTACCGCCAGTGTTGATAGGTTCAGAGGCGGAACCAGTAACTACTGAACAACCCCCGCGCTATAATCTACGACCGCGTAAAAAAGTTAGTTAATAAGTTTAGCGTAACGTTAAGTTATTGTTCTTTTTAAAGTTTTAATCTTGTATGGGAGGGATGTTATAATGTTTTAGTGGGTAATCCAATATTTGTATTACTTCGTCAGTTGAATTAAATAGCTAGTACCGTTACCACGTATTTTTATTACTCTCCAAACTAACAGTAAGTAACAAAATTATTTACTAACAAATAACAGCAATTTTCATATAACAACGTCATACTGAAACTCATTGAAACATTGTGATACTAAAAGTAGACTAACATAGTTCACTGGTCATAATATGTAATTTTTTACAGTACACAATGTGAATGCGGACAAAGTATCACTTAAAAACTATTCCTGGTTAATAGAAGTGACAATTGCATTTTATTACAAAAAACACTCGAATCTTTAATAAATACATACATACACTCACACCATTAGTTCCCATTGGGGTAGAGAAGGACTATCAATCGCCACTTAGTACGATCCTGGAAAACCGAAATTGTCAAACGCTTGATTCAACTTAAACGTTTTAACAAAGGCTTATTCGCAAAATAAAGCAGAATATTGATTTTGCTTTCATAACTGCACTGTATATTGTTTATTTAAATAACATAACGGAAGTCATTAATTAATGTAATGAATACAATAATTACATAGCCTTTTTGAACAATATCACTCATATAAACAATCCTCCATATATCACGAAGGGAGTTAATATGTTCTTATTATTTCATTTCAATGAATGAATGTGCGACGGAAGTATGTGGATTGAGTAAAAGAACAAATAGACCACCAACAAGTTGGTGGGATAAAGATGTGAAAGAGGCAGTTGGAGATAAGAAGAAAGCTTGGTTAGATTTACTAGCGATTAAAGCTAGTAAACGAATGGATGCGAGAGTAACAGATGATGTAGTGAAGAATAGTGAAGATGAATATAAGAGAGTTAAGAATGAGGTTAAGAAGAAAATAGAAAAGAAAAAGCGTGATCAGATAGAATGGTGTGAGAGGAAACTCTCTGATAATTTCCGGAATAACCAAAAGTTGTTCTGGAAATATATCCGGAAAGAAAAGGGAGTTTCCCAAAACACGAGAGTGAATGTTGTGAGAGATGAACAGGGTGAATTGGCGACGGATGAAAGTAGCATAAGACGAGTATGGAAGAACTATTTTGAGGGACTCTTTGAAAAAGAGGATACATCCATTTCTTCGCCAATCGGCAGTAATGTTGATTGGAACGACGTTATGGGTGACTTTAGTGACAGTGAGATCAGTATGGAAGAAATAATGAAAGCAATGAAAAGTATGAAACTAGGGAAAGCGGCAGGGTATGACAGGATAAACACTGAAATGCTGAGGGCTGGTAAAGGGGTGGTGGCTTCCTGGTTGTACTTCCTTTTCCAAAAATGCTGGTCGAGTGGCAAAGTGCCACAAGACTGGTGCAAAGCAGTAATTGTGCCTTTATATAAAGGAAAGGGGTCACACCAGGAGGCTAGAAACTACCGTGGAATTAGCCTACTCAGCATTGTCGGTAAATTGTATGCAAAGGTTTTGATTGAAAGAGTGATGAATGAAACGGATGATAAAATTTGGGATGTGCAAGCAGGATTTAGAAAGGGAATGGGATGTATGGACCAAATCTTCTCTTTAAGGAGCATCACCGAAAAGTTCTTAGCTAAGAACCGAAAGGTGTATTGCTCCTTAATTGATTTAGAGAAGGCGTATGATAGGGTGGTAAGAAAGTGTTTATGGGAGGTGTTATCCAAGTTCGGTTTGGGGAGTCGACTTATACGTGCACTGGTATCACTCTATGAGGATTCCAGTGCATGTGTGAGAGTAAACGGGGAAAATACTGACTGGTTCGGGATCTCTCGGGGTGTCCGACAGGGTTGTGTAGCTTCCCCGTGGCTCTTCAATTTGTTCATGGATGACTGTTTAACAGAGTTGCGTGAAAGTGATTATGGATTGAGAATGGGTGGATTCATCATTAAATGCCTCTTATATGCCGACGATCAAGTGCTACTTGCATCATCGCTGGAAGAGCTGCAAGAGATGATGAATATTGCATGTGCGTCTTTTGAAAAAAAGGGAATGAGGGTGAATGTGGATAAAACAAAAACTATGGTTTTTGAGAGAGAGGTGAATATGACCGAATGCGTGATTGAGATTAATGGTAAGAAAGTGGAACAAGTGAAAGAGTTTGTATATTTGGGAAGTTTGTTTACTAGAGATGGAAAGTGTGATGAAGATATCGAGAGAAGAGTGAAAAAGGGTAATGCGGTAAATGGAGCACTGGATAGTCTAATGTCTAGTCAGTCGGTGTCTGAAAAGGCCCGAATGGCTGTGCATGATGCTGTCCTTGTTCCTACGCTTATGTATGGCAGTGAATGTTGGGTGTGGCAGAAGAAGCATGAAAGTAGAGTGAATGCAGTAGAAATGAGATCCCTCAGAAAAGTGTGTAATGTAAGGTTATGTGATCGTGTGAGGAATGATGTGATTCGTGAAAGGTGTGGTGTAAAAGATGATATTGTAAGAAAGATAGAAAAAGGAATGTTGAGATGGTTTGGGCACATAGAGAGGATGGATGACAGTAAATTGGTGAAAGAGATATATAGAGCCAATGTGGAAGGTAATGTTAGTAGAGGACGACCTCGGAGGACACATTTGGATCAAATAGAAAATGTGCTCAAAAAGGCAGGTGTCCGCAGTATGAAGAATAAAAGAGCATGTATGAAAAGATTGATGGATGTAAACGAAGCCAGAGAGGTTTGCCAGGATCGTACAAGGTGGCGATCGATAGTCTCTGCCTACCCCAATGGGAACTAACGGCGTGGGAATATGTATGTATGTATGTATGTATGTATTATTTCATGTGTTTTAGCGGCAACAGAAATGCATAATACAGATACAGCCTAGCCTGTTGACAAGGACAGACTACTAGCACTCTAAAAAGACGAAAGTGAATGTGACAAGTACATTAAAACGTCTAGGAGCTAATGAGTTATGTCACAAGATGTAATAAATTCATCACGTCTCCATTTCACGTGTCAGTTTCACCTGTATGTATGTATGTAACCAACTCCTTTAAACTCGATTTTGACCCACATTGAACGGACCGATTTACATTTAAATTTGTACACTTATCGAGAATCAGAGACAATATAATATTTTTATAGTTTCGTCCCATTATCCTGATTAGGGTCGCCAGAATTCAGTACTAAAAAGTTAAAAATAAATATAGTTTAAAAAAACTAAAAAACACGCTATTAAAGCACATCAAACCAAAAAATGAAAAATTCCTAATAAAAGAATAATTCCTAATATAAGCTAAAAACGGTAACGACCAAAAAATACTGGTATTATTGTGAAAAAGCGTGGGGCGCTCTCTGCCATATTTTTCGTCTATCGAGCAACCTTTGTTCATTACCGTTTTCAACTTATATTAGGAATTATTTTTAAATTTTTAGTTAATAGTGCTTTAAAAGCGTGTTTTTTAGTTTTTTCAAACTATATTTATTTACTATCAGTTCTACGTTTATTTAGTCTATTTCAGAGGCAAAAGGTTTATTGTCCAAGTAAAAGGCCAATGACTCCGTTAAATGAACTATGAATCTTGATTATATAATGAAAATAATTACAAGAAAAGTGACAGTGAGTTGCAATAGCGTTTCGTTCATGACGATTAAAGCTTAGTGACTACATACAATTTGAATATTACACAACTTTTCTTGTAGCATATTTTATATTTTATGTTATGTGCATATAATTTGCAGTTTTTAGCTAAGTCATAAAATGTTTATGGTGCCATAAGTTGAGTTTATCACGTTACACATATTGTTAACTTTGTCGTTGTATTATTTTGATATACGCTTGTTATATACGAGTACATACTTATTCCTCATTGGGGTAGGCAAAGTCAATTTATAACCACTTGGTAGAATCTCAGCAAAACACTTCTCCTTCGTTTGTTTAATGTGCCTATATTATACTCTGTATGAGTTCATCTGTTCACCTAATTTATAATCTGCTCCATGCGCAGAAAACAGCTAAATAACTAACGAAGTCTCGGACGAAAAGCTAATAGATCAATAGAATTGCACTCAGGTCAGTATTCAATATTCTTCCAACACTCACGGCTATAATAACCTAAAGGTGGTAGTCACAGCTTAGACCTAGACTTTTGGAATAATAATGCATAATAATATTGCGGCTTATTGTTAAAGCTTGTCTTCCCCTTAACGCTAAATGAAATCATAGGGCACCCACACACGGGAAGAAATACTCTGGTTCTTTTAACCACTAGTAGTAGTAGATCTACTAAGCTCACACTATACAACCAGAACTATAATGACCAGCTTGAATAGAATAAAAAAGAAAACTCCTTATTGTAACATTTAACAGAGATTATGTTTTTAAATAGAGGTACAATTGGAGGTCTTAAAACTTACATCAATCTCTTTGAATGGTCAGTAATGAATTTGTATTCTAGTGCTTTTAATATTAGATTTTTTTTTACTCTGTTGTATGCTAACAATTTGCACAAGTAATAAAAATAAATATCCTTTTCTCTTTGCACGTTAGCGTAAACAAACGTCACATGCGATTTGAAATTCGAACGTCGTCGTTCTATATTTGAAACAGATAGGAGCTACGTAAGTGATCAGGGGCTTGGCGAGGGCGGGACAATTAACCGAAAATAACATTTTAATGTCTAAATTAACAGTGTTTGTGCACTTGTCATGAGACTAAATTCATTTTATTCTAATTGTTGGAGAAAATAACTAACATTGTTGGAATATGTACTAGAACTTAGTGCGCCGACTTTTGAAGAAAAAGATGAAGAGAATTAGAGGAATACTTCTAACGAAAACGATTTTGTAAGCCGTGACAACGCATTCTTTATGGGTATCAAAATAAACAATGCAATTCCAGAAATTTCAAAAAGGAACTATTGACGTTTACCTAGTAACAATCATTTAGTTTAGAATCACCTGAAGGTAATGTAAGTAAGCATTTTTCTGAAGACATCTTACACCAAGTAGCTGCTTAGCATTGGCCATTCGTTTTATGAATGAGGCTACTTATTTTACTAGTCAAAATAGTACTAACGATCAACGACGTGATAGCTCAGTGCCGCAGTGACACCGCTTATCGATATCGGGCAGACGACTAGTGTTCTAATCCCGGGTCGGGCATACACCAATTTGTCTTTTCTAAAGACATATGTGTGGTTAATTTATCATGGTTGTTAACGGTGAGGGAAAAATCATGAGGAAACCCACATGGCTAAGTAGTACTTAGTCACGTGACAGTGCATTCGTACAAAAGCGGCGATAGGCCTGGCCCCTATCATGTGAGTACACTGGCCAAGCCAAACGTCACGTGATGTTCAGAAGTATTAGAAACTCTGCCAAACCCTTCGCGTATATTCGGCGTGAACGTTTGAATCTTTGAGATCAACGAACCATCCATCTTTAGATGCATTTTGAATTTCGAACGTCAATTGCCAAGCCCTTGACCCAAATCAGTCTCATGCCCGTATAACTTAATTCATCACTGATTTTATTTGCTGTCAACAAGTACTGAAGTTGTAAACGTATTCTTACGCAATTTGATCCCAAAGATTTGGGAATCAGTGGCTTCTTGATTAAGATAGGTAAAAATAGCAAAACAAACGATCATTAGTGATGTGTTACCATCCTAATTGTCTTATTGATAGTTTAGATTTAAAAACACTCTTGTTGCATGTCGCCAAAGAGACTTGAAATAGAAGAGATGTTATAGCTTCTATTTGGGGGACTCTGAAAAGTTTAAATCCTTTTAAATAACGAAAAACCAAGGATCACGATCACGCATAACTTTTAACATAGTAATCCGCTTTTGACACTAGTACCGGAAAAAAACATTTTTTTACCGATTTTTATATTAACCGGACATTGCCATGAAAACTACGATGCAGTTCACGGATTTGTTTTTTTCGCTTTTACGGTTGTTAAAATTTATATCAATCCTGGATTTGTATGACTTAAAACAGTCACCGCAACGTTAACCTGACAACTAAATTAATAAACAGTTAAACTATCAACACTCAATAAATTAACAGATCCAAATGCCTAAGTCGGTACATGGCAACACACTTGCCGTCTACAATAACGCGCACACGCACGTGTTTGTACGCATGCGCGGCGCCACGGCGTCCGAGTAGGAACAGTATACACACTGCTGATATACCGGGTTTATTTGCTGACTAGTAGAACTATGATATGCTGGGTTTATATAGTATAGTACGTAAGAGGCGACTAACGGTATTGGGGCTTTTAAGGGATTTTTTTGGCGCTGCGGTTGGAGATCCCTCACCACCAACCTTTATTTTACTAACTTTTCCCCACTCAACTTTCCAAAAGTGGCTGAGGAATTTCTAATTCCTTAGCTCTGGCTACCCCATCTAGGGATTTACAGCCGTGAGTATATTTATGCATTAGCTGACCAGTAACACTATGATATGTTTTTTTTATGGATGGCAATCATCAGCTGGTGATCTAGCTACTAATGAATTAATAATCAATCATAGCTGGAGCATCAGATGGTTCAGCTGCCACATTCGCAACTCAAAAAATCTACAAAATAAATAGAAGATGAAATACGGAAGCATTGGTAATGGTACTCGTATCAAGCCTCTAAGTCTTCGTCGACTAATCTAATACTCGTAGATTATCTAACCAAAACCCAACAGCTTCTACTTCTAACGTTTCAGACTCATGTATATATCTGAAAACGTTGTCTATATAATATACCAATAGTCACGACATTGTTATTTTCATAAGAACAACAATATTATTACCATGATTAACTAAGTTATCGTACTGTACCACTAGCATTTCTTCGTCACCACAAGATATTTGATACACAATATTGGATCAATATTGGTATTTCCATTAAGTAATTCAATTGGTTCGCGACAATTTGTACAGAGTATTAAATTTGTATTGAAATGAATGAGTAGGAGCAGAAAAAAAGATACAATTGTTACAAATGCTAAACCTCAGGGCTATAATCCTCCAAATATTTTAGAAGGTGCGAAAAGGTGGAACATATAAATGTGATGATATTCTAGACACAGAACCTAACGATCGCGTTAGAAGCCCAAGTACACTTACTCGTTTCTTACGATACCCACCAAGATAAGATGGGGTGATGATTTTATAAGCACATACATGGAAATTAGTAACGTTTATTATTTGGCTCAAAAGAGTTCTCAAAAAGCAGCATCGAATCAAGCGTTGTATAGGGAGACTTTAGGCAAGTGAATGAACGACCTTATCAAGGTTGCGAGGAATCAATTTTACCGATCACTAAGAAAATCTTTGGAGTAAGCCAATAGTAGTAGCTGCCGCAACGGTAGAAAATCAGATAAAAATAAATAAATAACCAAGCTTAATTACTGTCATTATAGAAACTACTACAAAAATAGAATCTCAGTGAGCGTAGGAACTAGTCACATACACATCGATAAAATGCCGCGCCACGCCCCCTCGCGGCCGTAAGATAAAACTAACAAGCGAACCCATATGAACTAGACCGCGGCGATAAGAATATACACAAACGAATGAATCACGTGAATAGTTGAAACTGACCTGGCACGAAGTTTTAATACATTCATCGATGAAAATTCCCTGAAAAGTCTCAGGTTTAAAATGTGCTGATCACTAAAAATCTCTGGATGCATCTGTTGTTTCTTTGGTGATTTTAAACCGAGAGTATAGGGTAATTAAAATATACTACGTACAATTATAATTTTCAGCTTTTCATAAATAAATCTTTTAATAGATATGCATAAAAACGATGGCGTTAAAGGTGTGAAGAATAAAAGGGCATAAATTAAGTTTCATAAATAAATGTAGACGAAGCTCGAGAAGTTTGCAAGGATCGTACAAAGTGGAGATCGTTAGTCTTGCCTACCCCTATGGGAACTAATGACGTGAGTAATTATATTTATGTATCCTTAAATATTACTTATTCCGACAAATTAAATTGCATCGAACTGAATATAGAACATCAAACAAAGATTATATTAACTTAACAGAAAACACGAAGGCATACATATAAATATAAATGACGCAGTTAGAAGTATTACGTCCCACGTACTAGCAAACACGGTTAACGATTGTTAGCACTATCATTGTTATCAAAGAGGAATGAAGTATATTTAAACTATGAGTAGAGGTCCCGAGATCCGCCCGATAGCGATGTAAACAAATAGGGAACTGTGTAGAGTATGGACTTGGACATTTTGGAATTATAATACGAATATTTCTTTATTGCATATAGAAACATTTATAATGTTATATGTTCGATGTTTTATCACACAAATGGCCTCCCGTAAGTTTGACGATAATTTTAACAACGTAACGGAGACGGGCTCAATAGTTCTAGAGTGGCGGCCGCGTACTGGACGACGCAGAGTGGGTAGACCTCCGATAAGGCGGAAGTTGCGGAAAAACGATGGATGAGACATGTTTTTGAGGAGTTTTTTGAGGGTCCAGCAGGCCTATTATTGATAAAAATGATGTCATTTCTTGTTCTTGATAAAAAAGAAAGTATCACACAGGACATGTAACTAACGTTATCGTGTGAGAAGACTCCTAAAACTGAAAGTTGATTGTGGGAATATCTCAGGTCATAACGTTAATAAATTGTTAAACTGATGTAAGCTCGGAAGAGATAAATGTGTATGGAACATTTATACAAGAAGGAACAACCATTCAACCCGCGTTTACAACGAATCTATGATTATGATTGTTACTTGGTTTAGGTTTACATAGAGCGGTAGCTGCAAACTTTTTAATTATAATATGAGGATACGCTGAGAAAATTTACGATATAATCAGCTCACATTAAAAAACCCCTAATAAATACCACACAGTATTTCAACTACTTCAGGATAAAGTTGCATGTTTAGTGTATAACCTTGAAAACCATGAAAAAAGATCTGGGTTGTGTACTTGTCATTTTCTTCCAAGCTTATTCAATTGGTAAAATATTCTCTACTTTCCTAATAATTTTCACTCTGTACGAAACCGAAATGATCCAAGTCTACAGTCGAAGTAGGCATCCGCATGCCGATGCGTCGCGCATAACGTGTTAAAAATAACATCGGCGGCGCAATCGAGTTGCACACTGTTACGACAGTTGCAACACTGTGGGATTAACACTTTTAGTATTTTTATGCACTTATTATGTTCTTTATTTGCACTTGTTTGTCATTGCATTTTAGAAATAACATAAGTCATGTAGTGTCGATTTCTATAGAATTACTATATGGTCTCTTCCATCGGTGTCGAACGGAGCGTGGTATCTAAGCTCTCGATTCTAGAGCTTCATTATTTGAAAGGATCTTTTTTTCAATCAACAATTCTCCTCTTATGTTTAGAAGTGGTTGTGGATTTGTTGATAGATAAAATAAGACTACTTTAGTTTTGACTGAAGTCGTGAGTACAAATAAAATGAGAAATGAAACAAGTGGTCGGGCACAGAGACTTACAGAGTTACCGCGAACTCTGTAAAGCCAGTTGAATGACACGCTTACCAGGCACTTTTGGAAGTCAAGTGGAAAAAATATTTGTCTCTAACCACACGCTCTGATTTTCCTAAATCGCCTCGTACAAGCACCCACGAGAAGTAATTAAATTAGTTTTTGCTTTTCCAAACTAACCAGAAATATAAGCCGGCTGTCCATATATCTCACCTAGTTGAAAGTTTTACAGGATGGAAAAAGGTACTAAGTGAGTAGTTATATCAAACATATTTTCGTCACTCCAGTTGTCTGATAACATTCTGTCACCCGATAGCGCTTACGTAGGATGATGAATGAGATGTATTGTTTTGGAGGAAAACTACTGACGGAATTTCTACTTTACGTCGACGTATTTTGATACATTGACGAGATTATGTTAAGCTGCTGGTATTAAATATAAGATTGACTGCTTCACTCACGTCATATTTGGTTTGAGTAACGTATAACAACCACTTATGTAAAACATAATTATATTTCATTTCACAGTGAATTATTTTACTTATTTTATTTTACATTACATACAATAAATATATTACTCGTATCGTAACTATATTTAAAACATATCCAACATAACTCATAACCGTAAAACGCATATTTCAATCTGTTAACACATGAATCTTACTTCCCGCTTCCTTTGTTTAAAATTGCATAGTAAAAGCTTGAGCACAAGTTCCGCGATGGTAAGTGGCTAAGTTGTGTTGTTTATTACTAAAACATTACAGAACCTGTTACAAACCGTGATTGATTCACATACTTTATAATGATTTGTTACAGTTTTAATTAACTGTTTAACTCTTTAACAGGCAAAGTGTAATAATTGTCAGTCTTTATCCCACCTACGTAAGAGTATGTAATGATTTAATTTAATATATAATTAGGGTTACAAAAAAATGGACCGCTTATAACTGCATTTTAATAAACGCGAACGCCTTGCCGACGGTTTAACAGTATCTTCACAATAACCCGTCAACCATAACCTTCCTGCTGATGCGTCTATTTTCTTCGTGTATTACCGTTGACAATGTGCAGTACAATATGTTAACAGCTTAATGAGAAAATTACTTGCTTGTTTATGATATTACCTTATGATTTGAAGAGACTAGCGATCGTTCTGCATTTCCCAAATATGTAGCCTTTATTGTACCATCAATATATTTAATAGAAGAACTAGAGAATATACCAAATGAAGAACATTGGTTGCTTTTGGAAATATGACAATTCTTCAGTTTTACTTCGAATGGGCACAATTTAAAAAGTGTTAAAAGCCTTTTATTATAGTTTTTATTACGAAAAAAACATAATCGATCTCTTTTACTATATAGCCATTTAAGTTCTTTGCTTTAGATTATAATATGTCGTAGAAAGAAGCTCTTGTCTGCTATAGGATATTGACTATTGATGGTTAAGCTATAGATAAAAAAAATCTTGGGTTTAGATCGAATATTACCTTAAATAAAAATAGACTTGAAAATAAAATGTTGCATGACAAACATCAAGCATCGAACATTTAACTCTCATAACAAATACAAGAGTAAATAAGACTTATAAAATAAAGACACATCAAACTCAATAGTATTAACAGAATTGTTTGCTCAACTGGGCAACGCTCTTTTAACATTCAAGCTACGAATAAAGGAGACAGTATGATTTGTGAAGACGACCCACCCAAGACAAATCGGGTCAAGGAATATGTTTCTTCTACCCCACATCCTTCATAGTTACGACCCTGTCAATTATACTAAAGGGCACATGTCTCTCGGAATCTAGTTAAAGGGTGAAACGGATTGCTGATCGGTTTTCTAGTATAATTTCCATTCCCACAGGAAATTTCAGTAACGTTTAAGTGTATGTCTGTTCGGTAGTCCGGTATAAATGGATTAAGCTGAGCTAAGCTAATGCTGCATATTGGGAATTTATTTGAATCTTATTTTCTTTAGAGAAGAAACAATGATTTAGCAGGGTAGAAAGTTGCTTTTTCGTTCATCGCTTGCCGATAAAATGAATGGTGTAAATGGTGTTGTATATTTTTCAAAAATATCTTTTATAAAGTTAGTTAATACAATATTTTAACAAGATTTATATTAAAAAGTTCCATAGGTCCGATTTTATGCATGCTGGTTTTTCTACTCTTCATTGGTTTACCAGAATGCAAATTTACTTCAATGAGTCTAATACCAAGTATTTTTTTTTGAAGAGTCTGTATCTCAAAATTTTAATATTATTACTTTTGTTATTTGTTTTATATTTTACTAGTGTGTTTCTGTTAATGATATTTTTTATTTTCTTGTCATTAGTTAAATTATATTTTTTTTATTTTTTGCCATTTGTGTTCTTAATAAAAAATAAGTATTTATACTGGTTATCTACAGCTTTTTCTCTTTTTTTTGTATTATTACTTGTTGTGTGTATATTGTTAATGTTTGTGCCTTGAATAGCAAATAAATTACTTTTCTTTCTTTCTTTAAAAGATCGGTGAATATAAATAAAACTCGAGAGGTTTGCCAGAATCGTAGAAACTGGCTATCGATAGTCTCTGCCTACCCAAACGGGAACTAATATGTAAAAGAACGTTTAATAAAAACACCTGATACCCATAAAACCACAGCGCTTCCGTCACCAGTAGGGCAAGCACGAGCGCTATTTTATCGACACGATAACGGTTAGAATGAGATGGCAGTATACGATACTAAGTAAGTGCGTAAGAGATGGCTGCTTTATCGCACGCGATAACTAGTTTGAACATGGCTCGTGCTTGCTCTGCTGAAGGGCAAGCATGAGCGCTTTTTTATCGACACGATAACGGTTAGAATGAGATGGCAGTATACAATACTAAGTAAGTGCGTAAGAGATGGCTGCTTTATCCCACGCAATAACTAGTTTAAACACGGCTCGTGCTTGCCCTTCTGATATTAGCACGTGCGATTTTTTCACCACTATCACTCACTAATATTAACTCCAATCACTCAAGTGACTAACACCTATGATTCATACAAGGAAAATAATTAATAGAACTAAACTAAATAGCAGACTGTTCTATTAATAAGGAAACCCATTAACCGAACTGACCAATATCAGTATGTGTTTACTTGGTCTATCAGTTAGTTACGTGACAAGAGTCAGCGAGTCCATAATGCGTCTTGTTCACGACTATAAACTGTTGAACGGCTAGCCAGAGCTACGGCATAATCAATGCAAGCGCAACTATTCGCAAGTCAGGTATTTAGAATACATACATTTAATTTACATAAATATACGCACGCCTTTAGTTCCCTTTGAGGTAGGCAGCGACTATCGATCGCCACTTTGAACGAACCTGGTAAACCTCTCTAGCTACGTTCACATCCATCAAAGAAGAATAAGTAACTATGCCACTCCTTCGAGGAAATAAGGCAAATACACCATGTACATACATACATATACTCACGGCTATAAATCCCAGGAAGGGGTAGCCAGAGCTAAGGAATTAGAAATTCCTCCGCCACTTTTGGAAAGTTGAGTGGGGAAAAGATAGTAAAAATAAAGGTTGTTGGTGATGGGTCTCCAACCGCATCGCCCAAAAATCCCTTAATAGCCCCAATACCGTTAGTCGCCTCTTACGTACACCCACCGGAAGAAATGGGGTAGTGCTATTCTAAACCGACACTACACACCATGTCTATGTTATAAAGTTTGTGTTTCTTCCAACTTGGATTTTAGTCATATTTCAAGTCACGTGACTTCAACAGGTAGCCAGAGCCAATTTCTTATTTGTCATCCGAACTTAACGAAGCGTAACGGTGACATTATATTTAAATCAGAGATTGAAACCATCACATGTATTTGACACATATCTTGGTGCCAATTTGATGACGTTATGATATATAATGCGAATAAACAATAATGGGTATATGTTAGTAAACATTAATGAGTATAATGCTTCTGTAACACGGATCTTTGCGATTACTGATTGCGTCCCATGATGCAATGTTGCCGCTGTCAAAACTGTCAAATCGCATACAAACTTGAGACATTGACACACAATGATCGGTCGCAAATGATGCGTTATCAGGGGGATGATTGATGGATTGCGATCAGTAAATCTTTACCTGATTAGTTTCAGATGCAAATAACGATGATAGACGAAAACCATATGGCAATACTAACAACTTAAATATTCCTTTATACGTACATACATACATATACTCACGGCTATAAATCCCAGGAAGGGGTAGCCAGAGCTAAGGAATTAGAAATCCCTCAGCCACTTTTGGAAAGTTGTGTGGTGAAAAGACGTATCGTATCTTTATACGTCTATCTATAGACTGGTTTTATACGTGTATAGCTGGGGAAGTTTCGGGTAAAATAGCACTAACCCGCCGCGGGTGCCGTAAGAAGCGCCTTAGGGTAAAGGGCTTTAGGTAATTGTTGGACGGTGTGGCTGAAGATCCATTACCAAGCATTTTACAGAATTTTATCTACTCAACTGCAAACTGAGCGATTCCTAATTCTAAAGCTCTAGCTACCTTCTTTTGGGAATTATTGCCTTATGATGAAGTATGAGTAAAAAGTTCAGAAAACCTCTAGTCTCCCATAGGAAACGACTTAAACTTCATTCAATGTTACATTATGATTGCAAATGCATAATAAATTAAATTATTACGTTACAGTAGATTTAATAGATCATAGTTTTCACAAGCATCGCCATAAGCCATATTTTACTTAAGACATTATTACATCGTAGTAATGCGAATAATATTTACTCCTCTTTATACATCGCAAATCAAAAGTATTCAAAATAGGTAGACAGTTTTAGCAAAATTAGAAACAAAATAAAACAATTAAATTTCTATATTCAATAACTAACACATTTTTGTACCGGTCTAATATCCAGTATAACTAGCTAATATCATTCATAAATTTAGACCCGATTAAGGCCTATAAGAGCTTCGTAACTGGTATGATCATAAAAAAATATGCCATAATCGTAATGACAAAGTATAAATAAGACATAAAAATTATGCGCTTTAAGATGCTCCCTCTTTAATCACATAAAAATTCTTCACTGAAAATGTAATTGTAAAAATGTTCTAAATAAGGCGCCTCACACGGCAAGTTGGCATCCCAGACGGCTACGTTCTACATTGCGACGGCGAGCCAAAGACCAGTCCCAAAACAATAGAGCGCGTAAACAATAACACAACAATTAATTCTTGAAAAGTCTCCGAGCGTATGGCCGACTGCCAGAAAAGGTGCGATCACATGTCAATGATGACCAATTCAGTTTTTTTAAAAGAGATTTTTTTGAATTGTCTAATGATATCATAGAGAAACCAACTAAGTAGAGAAGAAATGAAGAGTTTCAAAATTCGTAAGTGATTCAGTGCATTTCCACTGACCTGTGCAAAGCAAATGTATGACCATATGACCAAGAAAAGTCAGTATATTGAATCAACCAATCAAGATGTAAGGACAATTAGTTTAAGCGATTTTTTTATACTGAACTAAGTTTTGTTTCTGCTCTATGAATAACATGTTCCCAAATTTAGTTCCATTCGGGGTTATCAAACGCAATGTTTTCTTTAAAATTCTGCTGTTTTAGTACGTTTTTATTTGATCTATGAATATGCTTGGGATTTTCCTCCATTCAAATTATAAAATTATACAACAGCGTAACCTTTCATTATTTAATATAGTTTTAGGCAAAAGGATACTTATATTATTAAACCATGCATTTAAAATGCAGTATATTAATGAAAAATGTATGACACACACTACCATGTATTGTAATTAAAATACACACATTGATAACTTTTATATTGTCAAACTCTGCGGTCAAATAATAAACTGAGACAAGATTATTATGGTTTGTCTTTAGTTTTACCGAAACTACCACAGAAAATATGGTCTAATTCGATCACTGGTATCTTCTAGAAATCAGAGATAATATTTTACCTAAATTTATTGTTTATTTTCATTTTTATAAAAATACGTACGTTACGTTGAACCTTGCACTATGCATGGCCTGTATCGCAAGGTTCTATCTTTATATAAAAGTTGATAATTGATTTTTTTACTTCATTTAATCTATACTATAATAAGACTGTAACGAGGTCAAAACTGTACATTGAAGAAAAAAAATTAAAAACCGGTGGAATATGTTTTATTTTCGATACTGAAGCCAAATTTGCTATTTTTGAAAAAAATGTCTGTCTATCTGTCTGTCTGACCGATCTTGATCAAATTTGGCATGAATGTAGGATATACACCTGGCCAACATATAGGATATAATTTATCCCGGATTTCGCAAGGGTTCCCACAGGAGCATAAAAAAACATAACTTTTATATGGTTCCCCATATTTACACGATTAATTTTTTCATCGATCTACTTTATCGGACTCTTCATTAATAGTCTTTTTGGAAAAAATAAGGGATCCATTTTCATCAAAATAATTGTCCATTTAATTGTTTGTCAATAGTATGACTACTAGATATATAGGATATCACAAATTTGAGACTTACACAAATGTCTGCGTGGCGTAGCGGTATATCGTTTTGTAAACACTAAGTACGAAAGACCCAGGTTCGAATCCCGGTTGGTCAAACTCTTTTTGCGTATCTTTTTTGCTTTTGTATTAAGTTAGAATAATAGGATGCAATAATCCTTCTTTTTCACATTCAACTATGCGAATATGTATGAATAAAGATAATTGAAAGCATATTGTATTAATTTTGCGTATTCATTTGGTAGGTTTGAGAATATGTTTATAACTTTTGTTTATTTAACTATTTTTAACTAATATTCTCATAGATATATTATGTTTTACTTACGCATAAATTAATGTTCTGTTTAAGCCTCAGAATGCATAGTTTGTAAATAATAGTAAATATAGAAAGAAAGAAAGAAAGAAAAAACTTTATTTTCCTCTTGAGGACACAAACAATATAAAAAAACAATAAAAATAGACTTAAACAACTTATACAACAACAAAAAAAAAACCTATATACTAGAAAAAAACTAAATAATAATAATTCATAAAAGACAAAACTTACAATTTACACAATGTGCCCTCATTTGGCGAAAAGGTACCTGGCTCGGTATTTTGCTATTGTCACATAAATTGACTAAAGCGCCGATTTTCAGCCAGTGCCTACTTAAAAATACTTTTTAATTGACTCAGGAACGGCATACTTCATGAAATAAATAGATAAATCATATGATAGATACTTAATAGTTAGAAATACAGAACATATGTATTACACATTTCACCGAATTCTTGCTTATTTATTAAATAAATATAACAACATATATTCAATAGTGATACAGATAATATAAATATGAATACAGGCACCTTATGAAATGAAGATGGCTAAATTGCAGCGTGTTTTGTGCTGGAAGGATTTGAATGGGTTTGTTTCTGCAAGGTTAACAAATACCTTTTGAACTTTCGCCCAAAAGTGTATCGACAACCTGCTTCACGGATAGGAGGAGGGATATCATTCCAGCACTTGGATGCTGCATATTTCAATATCTCAAAGTTAATTCAGTAACGCCATCTGTTGACCGATGATTGCAATTTCTCACACATCACCAACAGTCAGTGTAGGGGGCAGCACCGGGTCGCCAAACTGCTATCCATACTTACTCAAGATATTTTCAATTTTGAACATAGAAACTTGGTTACAAAATGGTTTGTTTCATGTTTATTATGAAAAATTAAAAAGGTTTTTTGGAACTCATCCCCTAAGAGATTGAAATATATTATACAGATTTTTGATCTATAAATACAATATATCTAGAAATTTGAATCTTGATGCGATTGACTGATATAACAACTACAAAAAGGAATGTATGAAATTCATCCATCAATCAATCATGAGAATATACTAACGGCTATAAATCCCAAAAAAGGGTAGCCACGGCTCCAGAGATAGTAATTCTTTATCCACTTTTGGAAGTTGAATGGGGTCCGTCCAATCGTCCAACTGCATCGCCCAATAATCACTTAAAAAGTCTCAATGTTCTTACATCTATTACAACGCCCACAAGAATATAAATACAAAAAAATTGAAGTTAGTGTAGTTAGATAGTGTTTTGGTATTTTGGATGTTAACTGGATGCAAAAAATGTAGTCCACGCGGACGTAGTCGCGGGCAAAAATCTAGTTTATATATATATGTCATGTCTTTTTACCACATAATATTTTATCATTAACAACATTAATATTCTCTCTAAATAGCGAGTTAAAGAATAGATCAACTCGGCTAGAAATGAAACCTGCACAAATGTTCTCGATCCAAACTAGTTTACTACAAACTATAATCTAAGTAAAAGTGCGTCTATGTTTAGCTGTCTCCATAAATACGCGACCAGACTCGCCCACGTCTACAACTGGTTACATATATTTTTAAACTACATGCCTTACTATGAGTACAACGCATAAAAACTCGATTCTGTACTATTTCAGTCCTTAATAGGACATCCAATGTTATCAGATATCAAATGTATTTTAAACTCTAAGACAATAACCTAAGGCTCCAATTTGCTTAAAGTGTGTTTGTAGTGAGTGAGGAAGGATTGTGACTTGATGTTACGTCCTTGTTGTGTTTAAGGAATGTGAAAAGGACGGTCAACCGCGTTTGGCTTGGAAGCTTCGAGTAAGTAAAACGGGTATGTAGATTGAATTCATGTGAAATAAAGGTACAGCGAGGATTAAGCAAGTTCGCAGAAGAACTACATGTATGTTTTTTAGTAATGAAATCCATAAACATTCTAGTAATCGCATGTATAATTCAAGTCTATATCCTGAGTTATTACCAAAAATTTAGCTTATTTAATCAAAGAGGGTGTACAATTACTACTCTACATAATATAAAAATATTATTATAGGATTCTTACTTTTTGATGATAGTTATTTAATAGTCAACCAAATGTTTATAAAAAAATAAGTATCATTTACTGAAATATCTGTTATGGAACAACTGTCGCTTCTGCAATTCGCAAATGCAAACTACTCAATTAATGAACTTGTCTTCACATGCAACTTGTTATTAACATAAAAGGGTAAACGTTTCTTTTTCTCTTGTTTAAGTCCTTTAATATGTTTACAAGGAAATAAACATGTTTAAGTAAAATCCCGAAACTTCCACTACAAATATAAACTTATTAAGTACAATATTTTATTGTCAGAAACGTATATTAAAGGAAAATTACAAGTAACCAACCTTATTTACACATTGATAATGAGTTCATAGTTGTTTTTAAGTACCAAAAGGGGTGAATCACAGGAGATAACCAAAATCAATAACTAATAGTTAATTTGGAAAGTAATAGGTTAGGGAAGACTACCATATTTTGGGATTAGTCGTAAGTATATATTTGTATAACAAAATATGTCATTGAACTACGCGCCTGCCAATACGTTTGTAGGCGCGATGTAGGAAGTAGTACTACTACCCACAGTAGTACATGTCTACATATTAGATATTTACTATCTATTGCCAAGACGGCTGGCTGACAAGACACGTTGTGCTATTTATAACCGTTGGAGAATGTTCAATCAAGTCATACCTTTGATTTGTAATGTGATATAGCAAGGGGTTTATATTTAGTAACAGCTGTAAATTGAGAGTGAGTTTTGTCAATATTCCAAAAAGGGGAAACCAGAGCTTTAGAATCATACAATCCTCAGCTGCTTTTGGATTTTTTCGAAAGAAATATTATAATTATACGACGTGATAGCTCAATGGGTAGAACACCAGTTATCGTGCAAACGACTAGTGTTCAAATCCCGGGTCGGGCCTGCACCAATTTGTCTTATCTTAAGACATATGTGTGGTTAATTTATCACGGTTGTTAACGGTGAGGGAAAACATCGTGAGGAAACCCACATGACTGAGTTGTACTTAGTACTTAGTACTATGTGACAGTACGTTCGTACAAAACGGCGATTGGCCTGCCCCTATCACGTGACTACACTGTCCATGCAAAACGTGGGCATTCTGAACACTAGGTGACAATGTCACGTGATGTTCACAAGTATGAGTACCTCTGCCAACCCCTTCGGGGATATTCGGCGTGAACGTTTATGTAATGTTATGTTATGAAATATTATAAAATAATGGTAGGTTGGTGATGGGTCCCTCCACCTCCAGCATCAAAACAATGACCACGAGAAGGAAGAAATCGATTAGTTCTATATAATGTGTTACAAATGGTATTGCAGAGCACGATCATGCAGGCCACGTTAAGATCAAACAGAGAACATGCTCAAAAAGGCAGTCCGTAGTAGAGGTTTGCCAGGATCCTACAAAGATGCTATCGATAATCTCTACCTACTCCAATGTGACCAAATAGCGTAAGTGTATGTATGTATGAAGTCAGAGTGAGCGAATTATAAGAAACTGGGTAGCATAGGTTTAGCGCATTTAACATACATACATATTTTCACGGCTATAAATCCCTAGAAGAGGTAGCCAGAGCTTAGAATGAAAAATTCCTCAGCAACTTTTGGAAGTCAATCCATTATACATAATATTCGTTGGTTAATCACGATTATTGTGTATAATGTCTACAAACCGCGAGAGTTTAAAAAGTCTATTACTCAATCTATCCTAAATCTGACCAAAACTTTTCAAGTTGTCCAACTGATTGGCTTATCAAGAACAACAATGACGAGTACACCCCGGCAGTGATAAACAAGCGAGCGAGATTTCAGCCAGAGGCATTCCGCCGGGTGTGACGTATTTATGATTGACATTATAATGCGGCAACAAAACGTAATATAATAGGTTTCATAATAGTTATGTCACTACCACCGCCTGTAAAAATCTTTAAACTCTCGACAAAGCATCGGTGAAATACACATTTATGAAAGGAAAAGAGTAGAGTTGAGTGAAAACTTATGAAAGTGATATGTATTTGCATTGTAGAGCCAATGTTAAGGTGGTAAATAAAAAAAAAGGTTTTGTCAAATTATTGTATTATTTTACCATGAATAGCGAATAGTTGTTAATCAACTTTTTGCTATTGGTCTCTGTCACAATCATCCGGATTTGATGGTGTGAATATAGGTACTCCATTATATATTTCTTAATACTAAGCACTATGGCTATGATAATTCATTCCTACGTACTCTTATTTCCCATTGGGGTAGGCATAGACTATCAATCACTACTTTGTACGATCCCGGCAAACCTCTCTAGCTTCATTAACGTCCATCAATCTTTTTACTCATATTTCGGACGCGTGCCTTTTTGAACACAATCTCTATTTGGTCTAAATATGTCCTCCGAGGTCGTCCTCTAATGACATTACCATCAACTGCGTAATAAATTAATAATCTACTCGTTCGTTCTAACGGATCATGCTACAAGAACAAGGACACTCATTATTACCAGGTAATAATAATATATAAGCTTAAAGAGTAAGTATTGCAGTACAAAGGGGCAATGCAGCCAGCCTCTTGGGATCCCTTCCCCTTAGCGGCAGTCATTTTGAAAATATGCTTTATATTGTTTAATTATTATTTCTATCTATTATATAATTATATTTGAAATTCATAGATTAAGTTTATTCTGTACTAATAATTAATTCTTGTGTGATACAATAAAAAATGTAAGTTTACCAGGTTAATTTAAAAAAGAATTCTTTATCTGGTATGAAAATCGAAATAATACCGTTAACCATATCTAACGATGCAGAATAATAACAAACATAAAAAAATATACGGTCGAATTGAGAACACTCTTTTTGTTGAAGTCGGTTAAAAATACAACCAAACAGATTTCCTGACGTCACCTCACCACCAGGTAGGTGAACCTCTTACGTAGCCAAGTATAATTAGGTGAAGGTTATTTGATGACTAGAGTGTTAAGTTGCAATTGCGTATCATTAATTTGTTATTTAATAGCACGTTGCTTCTATAAGGAGCAGTATTTCGGGTCACATGTACAGGATGATTCTCATTTCAAAATATATGCTGCAAAATCCGTATAAGGATAAGATGTTTCTCCACTGTGTTAATTTTGCAGTATTTTTTTTGTTATTTTGGATAAATTATTTTAAGAGTTATAAAGCAATAGTAAATTTAATTTACTTATTATATTACACATTATATAAAGTTTTAGTTGGCGTCGTTTATAGAATTATAATAATAAAATATACACATTTTTATTCTTTAATCCAAAGTAAATAATTATAGTAATATGTATCAGCTAGCTAGCTACTTTCAACCTTCTTTCCGTAATTTATATATTATTATTATTTTATTCTAACATCTTTAAATAACATACTGAATTTTTTTTATGTGTAAGCCACCAATAAATACTTCTCTTCCTTTCTGTATTAAATTAACACAAATTTATGATTGTGATCCATAATACGTTGTACTAATCGAACAACACCCTATATAGTTTCGTTTGTTGGCCCACTTAGATGTAGATAAAAGTAATTCAAAGTTTTTCTGTGTCAAGGACGATTAAGGGGTTCTCAGAAATTGAGGTAGGGTGTTCGATACTCGAGATCAATAAAAGTGGAAAGTGGGTTTTTAATTCTACGTATATATACATATTGTAATGAATGGGCCCAAGACGACCTTGACCGACTAAAAAATACTTCGGAAAGCATATCATCCATCCATATCCCTAAAAGTTTTCTTTTATGCTCTATCATTCTTAATAAATAAAGAATAAATAAAGGAAAGAAAAATTTCGACACAGGCGGGAATCTAACCAACGACCTCGGGTAAACGGGTAGGTCGCGGGTTCGATTCCCGCCTGTGTCGAAATTTTTCTTTCCTTTATTTATTAGTAATAATCCCCACATGAGGTTTTCATGAACAAAAAGATATCAATTATTTATTATATTATTACTTTATTATTTCACAAAAGGGCTTGAAGTTCTCCAGCTTTAGATATTTAGAAAAAAGAAGAAGAAGAAGAAAAAACGTTTATTTGCTGTCAGTCGCACATGAACATGTAAATATTTTTACAAAATAAATAAAGGTAAAAAAAAAAAAAAAACATTTAACAATAAAAACAGTGTTCATCTCACATAATGCGCGAAAACAACAAAATGGCGTCTGACTCAGCGTTGTCGTTGTGAGTTTTACCTCACAACACTGATTTTCAGTCAGCGCCAGACTTGTAGTGACATACGGACCATTTAAATTTTATTTAATTTAAATCACTACAGCCAATTTATTGTAAAACATAACAAATAAAAACAATATTAAAAAAATTTTTATTAAAAATTGATCAGTGCTAAAATGTGCTGATTACATAAATACATACACAAATATAATAAGTGATAAATATAAAAGTATAAAAATAAGATATTTTAGTACTTACATACTGAATAAGAATACAAATCATATATAACAAATCAATAATAACTTAAATAACAAATACGTTCGTTATATATCTGTACACAAAAATACAACTTATAATATGAATTAGTAGGTATATTTATACTTAATACATGTATACTATACAAATAAAATAATTAATGAAAAGAAAACAACATAAACTACTTACAATAACAGTTGCAGGAAATAGATTGTTTAAATTAAATAATACATATTTAAAAATAATATGAATATTATTAATGCATATAGAAAATAGACAGGACAGGAACGGACATTTAGAGAGGCGGATTTTGTTGAGCAAGTAGGTATACTTTTAGCTTACGCTTAAAGGTACCTTTACTTGACACTTCACGGATTGGGGGAGGGAGATCATTCCAACATTTGGACGCTGCAAATTTAAAAGAGCCTCGAAATGCCGCTGTTCTGTGTTTCGGCAGGATTGCTCTTGTTTTGTACTGATATTTCATAGATGACCATTTTATTTTATTATACAAATATCTATCTATCTATTTGAAGTGTCATAAAAGTATCGTGATTTTAATGGGTTATTAATTATGATTGTGTTTTCTAGTTTGTTTAATTTTGCCTTTTTTGAAAATATTTCATAGTTTCTGCTTTCGCTCCTTGCAGACCAATCGATAAGGACACGAATGTTAATACTTTTTGATTTTGTACACTTTCACGCACTTATCGTGAAACGACACGTCGTCTCTGAATTCTTATCCATTTGAGATTTAAAGCGTAAAGATATGTTGTCAATATTACAAAAGTCATCAATACTTATGAATCAATAAGATAAGTCACATTTTCGTAGCACATGTATTGATAACAAGTTAGTAAACGGCACGTAGAGATATAATAAAGAGTACTTATTTTACATAATGACAATAAAGCTATGCAGGGTCGTTTACCCTATCCCATTTCATATTTTTTACACAAATACACATTTAGCTATTTATAAGTATAAAAAAAGAAAAATATAACGCGAACAAAGACGGTAATATTATTAAACAACACAACAAGTGTCGGTAGTT
Organism: Bedellia somnulentella; assembly: GCA_963576735.1. Classification (NCBI taxonomy): domain Eukaryota; kingdom Metazoa; phylum Arthropoda; class Insecta; order Lepidoptera; family Bedelliidae; genus Bedellia; species Bedellia somnulentella. The sequence continues at coordinate 2,381,951 of OY755183.1, forward strand.
TTCCGATAACTAAACGAACCATTTCAAACATGCCCTTTCAAAACCCCTCTAGGATGTAGAGCATGAAAACAAGGCTATATTTAAGAATCTGTGAAATAAACTGCATAGAAACACGTGTAAAACTTAACTTTGTAGAACTCACGAGAACGTTTAGTTTGCTAAAACAAACATATGTGGAGAAACGAAACATAACAGTGCGTACTAAGTACCGGAAAAAACAAACTAAAACTGTTGCATTAAATGGTGGTGTACAATGTTTTGAAACAGTCAAATTGAACAAGAATTAGGTACTTTATATTAGGTGAGTAACAATCAGTAGGGCGACTACGAAGCAAACATTTAGATCAAGTAGCTAATGTGCTCAAAAAAGCAGGCCTCCGAAGTGTGAAGAATAGTACCGTATGTATATAAAGACAAGCAAACGTGAGAACTCAATGGGTAGAGTACCGGTTATCGTGCAAACGACTAGTGTTCAAGTTCAAGCCACATATTTTGACTAAGGTGTAGAGTTTGTAAAGTTAGGCCTTGTAGAGTTAGGGCGTGTAGTGTTAGAAGCTTGGCTCTACATGAGATCTGATAACTTTTTGACAGTGCGAGTCATATGGGCTCGTCTTGGCAACATTTTACATGAAAATGTTTTTGGTGGGATCAATTTGTCTTTTCTAAAGACATATGTGAGGTTAATTTATCATGGTTGCTAACGGTGAGGGAAAAACATCGTAACGAAACCCACATGGCTGAGTTGTTAGTTGTATGTATGTAAGGACAGTGTATTCGTACAAAACGGCGATAGGGCTGCCCCTATCACGTGAGTACACTGTCACCTGTACTCTGAACACCAGGTGACAAAGTCACGTGATGTTCAGAAGTACAAGTTCCTCTGTCAACCCCTTCGGGGATATTTGGCGTGAACGTTTATGTTAAGTATGTAAGGATTGATGATTGCAAATGAAGCTCGAGAGTTTTACCCCGATCGTAAAAAGCCTAGACAACTATAAACACAAATAAAACAATAACTGTTCAAAACTTAATCTTCTTATTACTTACTTACTTATACTAACGCCCATTATTTCCATTGGGGTAGGCAGAGACTATCGATCGCCACATAGCTGCTTGCTATGTACATGCTTCCCTACATTCATTATTCTTCTCATACATGCTCTTTTATTCTTCTCACTTCGGATCCCTATTATTACTTATTTCTTATACTTTATTTTCAATCCCTTTCTTTGTTGAACTCGGTTAAGAAGTGGTTGTTGTTCAGTGGAGTCGAGTCGTGAGACACGTTTTACAACGTCATATATTTTCACTTTACTGACGTACATAGTGTTTTAGTACCACTATGTTAATATCATGTCAATGTCATATTAGACATAACACTTGGAAGAATGTTAAAACAAAGAGCATATTTTCCCGACATTATAATGGTGATCACACATTTCATATTATGTAACGTATGACTTATAAATACATACCAACACGATTAATGGTACCCAACTCTTACCCTCCATGGTATAGTTCAGCTTTGATAAAAATATTAAAAGAGAAAGCTAAGTATCATAAAAAATATAAGAATTATCAAAACATAACAGATTATAATACCTTTGCTCTCTTAAGAAATCGCGCAGTTAAAGAGGAAAAGCTATGTTTTGCCGCTTATATATCGAGAGTTGAATCATCTGTTATTGATAATCCTAAATATTTTTGGACTTACGTAAAAGGCAAAAAAATGGGTTCATCTTTTCCATCTTCCATGCATTATAAAATTAAAACAGCTGCGAATGGTGAACAAATTAGTCAGCTATTTGCAGAGTATTTCCAGACGAATTTCGTGGCTTCAGATACTCACTCAAGCTCTACTTTTCAACACACCACCATGAGCCCTTGTAATACCATATCTGCCATTGAAGTTATTGACGATGAAGTGTATAAAATATTAAAAAACCTGGATCCCTATAAATCCGGAGGCCCAGATGATATACCCCCTATCTTTATTATTAACTGTGCTAAAAGTATTGCGGCTCCACTATCCATTCTTTTTAGGCGATCTTTTGCGGAGGGTATTGTACCCAGTATTTGGAAGTCCGCATTTATAACACCAATCCACAAGAAGGGTGATAAAAGTCACGTTGAAAATTATAGGCCTATATCTAAGCTATGCCTTTTTGGGAAAACGCTCGAGAGACTAGTTTACGACCAATTGTACGCAGCATTACAGAACGATTTTAATGATGAGCAGCACGGCTTCCTCAAAAAACGGTCGACCACGACAAACCTACTACTAGCGACTGACTTTATTAGTGAAGGTATGGAAAATGGTGAACAAGTAGATGTTGTGTATACGGACTACCAAAAATGCTTTGATCGTATAGACCATCAAGTTGTGCTGAGGAGGTTGGTTGAATCTGGCATACATGGCGACCTTTTGAGATGGTTTGAATCATACATTCGAAATCGTAGCCAAGCAGTTGCACTTCAGGGGTTTATGTCAAGCTGGTCAAGTATTCCGTCTGGTGTCCCTCAGGGTTCGTTACTGGGACCACTGTTGTTTATTATTGTTATTAACAACATCAACAAATGTTTCTTACATTCTAAGATACTTCTGTTTGCGGACGACATGAAAGTTTTAAAATATATTAAAAGTATAAGTGACGCCCGCAACCTACAGTCGGATTTAGATCGTTTCCAAAATTATTGTCTCACAAATAAGCTTGACCTGAATGTTTCTAAATGTTACTGTGTGTCATTTTCCCGAAAGAGAGAACTCATTCAGTTTAATTACACATTAAATGGTCGAACCCTTACCAAGGTAAACTTTATAAGAGATCTAGGCGTTGTTGTCGATAACCATCTTTTATTTGATAATCACATCAACAGTATAGTGAACAAAGCGTCTAGAACATTAGGATTTATAATGAGAACTGCATCTGATTTCCAAGATATTAAAACTATAAAAATATTATACTGCGCCTACGTCCGAAGTCATCTCGAGTACGCTTCCTCTGTGTGGAACCCGCGGTATCAGATTTATAAGAATAGAATAGAAGCCATTCAAAAGAGATTTCTAAGGTATCTGGATTTTAAATGTAAGCAATCGATTTCAGGCTACTATGAGCGTTGCAAAAAATATCATTTCGTCCCACTCGATGTTAGACGTAACATTTCAGATATCTGTAACTTGGCTAAGATAGCAAATGGTTCGGTTAATTGTCCTGAGTTACTGTCCAAGGTACAGCTGCGTACAAATCCGATGGCATTACGTCAGCGGTCTTTATTACATGTGCCTCAGGCCAGAACCAACTACAGGCAGAATTCATTTACAATACGAGTTTCTAGGGAATATAATGAAATTCAAAATGATTTCGACATATTTAACTCCAGCATTTCAGCAATTAAGCGATTACTTACCAATTCATTTTTTCAAAACATTTAAGTTAATTATTTTTATATTTTTCTTATTTAGCAATAATTAATTTAGTTTTTAGTGTTGTTACCGTTATTTCTATTGTTCTCAGTCTGTTATTTGAATTTTCTTTTAGTCTGTAAGTTGTTGTTTTCTAGTTTTTATTGTTATAGGTGGAGATTTTTAATTGGCATTGCACTGTTTACTTTATTGTTTAGTTAATGTATACGCTGTAAATCTTCCAAATAAAATAAAATAAAATAAAATAAAATAAATTATGTTTTCACTAGTTCAGCTGTAATGCTACGAGCTTTCATGTTAAGTTATAAATATTAGACATGCTATTCTTTGTTTTATCTTTTACTTTAACGGTACTGGGGCTTTTAAGGGTTTTTTGGGCGATGCGGTTGGAGACCCATCACCAACATCCTTTATTTTGCCATCTTTTCCCCACTAATAAATATATACTCAGCTTTCCAAAAGTGGCTGAGGAACTTCTAGCTCCTTACCCCTTCTAGGGTTTTATAGCCGTGAGTATATGTATGTATGTATCTTTTACTATAATCGTATAAAATTCAACGTACATTTAAAGATATAATATATGTATTACGATGAGTTATTTAGAGCTATTAAATCATATACTATACTACTTATTTGTTGACTGGATGATTCGAAAGCGTAAAAGTAATTTCAAAACAGTATGATTTAGAAAGATACTCGTATGTATAAATATGTATGTACGTATGATACCTCTAATTTATGATATTTTGGAATAAAAATGTTTAAATATTAAAACTTTGCAATTTTAGCAAATTCTAAAAAAAAAGTTCATCAAGCATATTTTAGCCCTTAGGACTTTAAAATCCATCAAATTACGTTTAAAAGTTTGAAACACTGCCTCATTACCCTTAAGCATCTCACGGCTGATTTTAGATAGGATAGGACAATTCTCAACTAATCATATACTTACATATACTCAGCGCCATATACCCCAAGAAGGGGCAGCTAGAGTTTCAGAGCTGGAAACTCCTCAGCCACATTTGGAAGTTGATAGGGGACAAGATGCGCATCGCCCTAAAACGACTTAAAAAGGCTCCATACCCTACCTCTTACAACACCCGTTGGGTAGAAAGAAGTAGTGACATTCTAAGCCGGCACTACACGGCATAAACCAATATCTACAAATTATACGCAGCTAAATTCCAAGATTTTGTTTTAGTATGCCACCGCTTTACAGAACAACTGTTTAGTGAAAATTAATTTTCACATTTCCACCAGCTCTAACAAGAGTGAGTAGTTCAGTATCCATTTAGTAGAACGCTAAATGCAGTCTAGACAAGTAAACTGCAGCTAGCTTAGTGCAGTCACAGTGCAGCCAAATACGTTCGAATAAACTTTAGCGTTTCATTTCAGCTTCATCTCTTAGGGCCGGCGCTGACTGCCGGCATGGCATGGCAAAGGATTTCGGTACAGATATATCATTTTTAATCTTATTACCATGCATATAGAATTCATTTTGACACAACGATGCCGAGGGAGGCCGCGGTAGGACAGAACGTCGACATCGTTGTGTCAAAATGAAGTAAAATGAATTCTATACTCATGGTAATAAGATTGAAAATGCTATATCTGTACCGAAATCCTTTGCCATGCCATGCCGGCAGTCAGCGCTGGCCCTTAGCGTCTGACATTTAGATTGGTGTATGAAGAGGAGCTGGGTTTTATGATTCCTTACGAGTTATTGTTCTTCTATACGTTGTCTTGCACTATTGATGCTTCATAAATTTAAACCGCTCTAAAATTCGAATACATTTTGTATGTAATATGTAAGTAATATTTTCTATTAACATAGACGTTATATAACCTCCCGCACTACGGGCAACCCTTTTGGGAGGCAGTGCATTGTAATTTTATTTTATATTATGTGTAATATTTGGATCCAATATTTTTTTATTTTTTTTTATAACATAGCAATAGAAGTGAGTCTAGTCCCAGACTATTGTTTACGTAGCTTTTACGATATTATATAGAAGGGTGCGGTCGCATCATCTAATTGAAAACCACTCTTAGGTCCTTTGTATCATGGTATACCATCTCATACAAAATGTTTTTAGTTACCTCTTCGCTCAATAGATGGAGTTAAGATATAGTCGACTTTTAAAATAAAAACTTAAAGTGGCTAATAATCGTTTAAAAAGCCAAAAGACAGTTAGATAAATATAACATGGTAATTTATTTTGTCACTTAATACCATAAAACATAAATTATTACAAAGAGAAGCAAAATATAAAAAAAAACTGTATTTTCGTTTTTATGAAATTGTATTCCCAAATGATTATTGTAGAACTACATCTATTTAACTAAAATGTTTAGTGATTTCAACTACTGACAATAGATGGCGCCAAATTGAGATGGTGTTTATTGACGTATCTTACTTGTTTTGATTTGCGTCCACCCAAGTAATCGAATTGGTGATAATTGTCGACTTAAAATAACACTACCCTATTACTACTCGTGGGTGATTGCAAGAGGCGACTCACGGGGTATAGGGGTTTTTTAAGTGATTTTATTTTTTTAACGACCTCGGCGTACACGTTTGGACCAAAAAGAGACTGTGCTTTTAAAAAGACAAGTGTCCCAAGTTTGCCATGGCCGTACAAAGTGGCGATCGATAGTCTCTAACTATCCCAATGTGAACTTACGGCGTGAGAATATACATGTAATTTTAATTCCTGCCGCATCGTTTAAAAATAACCTTGTTCCAATTCTTATCACTATTTTTTAGCCGTGTAGTGTCGGCTTAGAATGTCGCTACCCCATTTCTTCCGATGGCTGAATGTAAGGGGCGACTTACGGTATTGGGGCTTTTAAGGGATTTTTGGAGGCCCATCACTAACGATAATTTATTTATACCATTTTCTCCCCTATCAACTTTTAAATGTGACTGAGGAGTTTCTAGCTCTGAAGCTCTGGCTACCCCTTCTTGGGATTTATAGCCGTGAGTATATGTATGTATGTTATTTTTATATCTGTTAGTACTTTGTTGTAGAAAGTTGATTTTTAGTGTTAGTACCCCTGCCTGCACTACCGTCGGGGATTTGCGGTGTGAACGTTTGAATCAATATTAATAACTCAGTGATTGACTTTTTCGAAGCTTTTGCTACCCCTTCTAGGGATTTATAGTCGTAAGTATATTTATGTATGTAATAATGTTTTTTTTTAAAACAGCCAGGTATACAGCATTTTGCATGATGATTAAACAATGAGATTTATATTTTCTGTTACTCCAACGGTATGAGAAATAATAATAATCACGCAAGATTGATAAATACTTTTTACAAATAGGATAAGTATTCTGTACTGTAGGTGTAGCGAGTAGGTACCTAGATAAAATAAAATTAGTAGTTTAATGACGGCTTAGTAGCTCAGTGGGTAGAACACTGCTTATCTTGCAGACGACTAGTTTTCTAACCCTGGGACATTGTATTTGTACAATACGGCGATGGGCCTGTCCCCTATCACGTGAGTACACTGTCCGAGCATAACGTGGGTACTCTGAACACCCGGTGACAATGTCACGTGAATATCGGAAGTATTGATACCACTGCCGACCCCGTTCGGGGATATTCGGCGTTAACGTTTGAGTTGGAGTTAAATGTCCGTATGATTGCAGTTGAAACCAGCTATAGATTTTTTTTTAATACTTCTCTAATAATACTTTCAACATTTTCAAATTATTAGCCGCTTTATGTGGAGAATAGATTATAAAAGAACCATTAATTTTGGAAATGGGTCAACATTCGAGCCACATAACCCAGTAAAATTAATTATAATGTATTATAATATTAAGTGATAGACCAGTGGGTAGAACACTCGGTTGTCGTGCAAACGACTAGTGTTAAAATCCTGGGTCGGGCCTACACCAATTTGTCTTTTCTAAAGACATATGTGTGGTTAATTTATCGTGGTTGTTAACGGTGAGGGAAAACATCGTGAGGAAACCCACATGGCTGAGTTGTACTTAGTCATGTGACAGTGTATTCGTACAAAACGGCGATAGGCCTGCCCCCTATCACGTGAGTACACTGTCCATGCAAAACGTGGGTACTCTGAACACCAGGTGACAAAGTCACGTGATGTTCAGAAGTATTAGTACCTCTGCCAACCCTTTCGGGGATATTCGGCGTGAACGTTTATGTTTATGTTATGTTATAATATTAAAAGATACCATTTTGAGCTGACATTTCAGTATAGTAATAACCAGAAGTTTGAATGCGACAAACCCACAGATGCTTGTGGAATGTCAGCTTGTGGAAGATACATTTTTTTGATTAAATATTTGTGGTCTATCACCACATCGCCAACCAATCAATGAAATTAAACCCTCCAGCCACAAACTTTATTCTATGCCTCAAACTAAACAACTGAAATCATTTAAACCTCATGTGGGGATTATAAATAACTAATAAATAAAGAATAAATAAAGGAAAGAAAAATCTCGACACAAGCGCTCAATACCTCACTGACGGAATGATGCGGAGTAGTGCTATTATACGCCGCCACTACAGCACGAACACGTCTTGCACGATGTTATTAAATAAATAAATGTGTTTATTCTGTTTATTTTATTTTAATAAACAGAATATCGTTCATTATTCACACATTTATTTTCGGCTATAAATCCCTAGAAGGGGGAACCAGAGCCTAGGAATAAAAATTTCGTTCGCCACTTTTGGAACTTGTGTTGGGATAAGATTATAAAACAAAGATTTTTGATGGTGGGTCCCCAACAGAATCGCCTTAAAATCACCCAAAAGCCCCAATACCTTTAGCCGTCTATTACGAACCATTACGGTAAGAAATGGGATAGTGCTATTCTAAGCCGACACATAGCAGAGAAGAATATCGACAACGACACTGTTAACATTACAAGCAAAAATATCTACAAACGGATGTAATACTCGTACGCAATTGGCCTTGTCGACGATTTTGTCCTTGACCTAGTCTTTGTCCTTGACCATATTTGCAAATTTGCAAATAAACATTTAGTGAAAGAAAGTCATAAAGTAATAAAATCTGTCTCGCTTGTGTCGTGTTACCGAGGCGCCCCCGCCCCGCGCGCCCCGCAGCCGCCATTTCCTAATATTAGCCGAGTAAGATACCGGGCTTTGTTATCATTTGGTTTTTGTTTTTATCGCCATCTAGCGAACAATAAGGAACTAAAAAATAGCCCGCCGAATAAGGGTATTTAAGCACATCACATTTCGTTGTATGGGATTGGGTATCTGTACTAGTATAGTATTATATTATCTGTGTTTGTATGAAAAAAACAACAGCTTAGTTGAATCTATATATGAATAAATGCTATCTTTCTTTCTTTAATTAAAACTTAGTTATAGAGTTTAACCGAGTTCTTTTAGAATGATTATATTATTATAAACATTCAGTGGAAAAATAGAAACAATTTTCTCATTAAGCTAATGGTTTCTTGGAACTATACAGAACCAGATTATGTCTGAGATATATTTTGCTAAATAAACATATCTCACGGCTAAATAAATATGGATATATAAAGATGGATACTTAATTATGACCGGGAATTTGAAACCTGAATAGTTATTTCTTTTATCGAAATCTTTAAAAGGCTTCGTTATTAAAAAAGTGATATCACTTCAACCAAGATTTTAAGAATAAACATAACATAAACGTTCACGCCGTTTTTCCCCGAAGGGGTTGGCAGAGGTACCAATACTTCTGAACTCACATGGCAGCGCCATCTAGTGTCCAGAGAAGGTACCCACGTTTTGCTTAGACAGTGTACTCACGTGATAGGGGGCAGGCCTATCGCCGTTTTGTACGAATACACTGTCACATGACTAAGTACAACTCAGCCATGTGGGTTTCCTCACGATGTTTTCCCTCACCGTTAACAACCATGATAAATTAACCACACATATGACTTTAGAAAAGACAAATTGGTGTAGGCCCGACCCAGGATTGGAACTCACGCCCTTCTGTTTTCAGGCGGGTGTTCTATCCACTGGACTATCATGTCGTCTAAGAATGTGTCTATAAATATACTAAATTAAATTAAATTTAAAGTACGTTAAAATCGATTAGAAAATCTTATAATTACTGACCGGTAATCTATTAAAAAACATAAAATTTCATGTAATAAAATGTGTTGGAGAGTTTATTGTTTATATTGTATTGAAAAAAAAGCGTGTCAGTGTGATTGGAACTTAAATAATAGTTATTTATAGACAAAACGGAGGCAAATGATTTAGAAGACTTTGAACCAAAACAAATAAACAACTTGAACAAATCAGCAATTGTAACTAATCATAGTAACACAACTCTCTTATAAACATAGATAAAATATGATGTTATCTCAGAAATAGCACAGAACATGCAAACTAAGCCCGCTGCAATCAAATAAACTGTTTAACTCAGACTATCAAAGATACTATGGAGCGAAAATCATAATAGTTTGGAACAGAAACTCGAAAACAACTCACCCTCACCAGATTTCTACCTATATAGCTATGATAATAGAGACCATCGCTAGAAACATCCCGATGAAAAATATTTATTTTTATTTTATTGTATCTGAAGATAAACAGACTAATACAAACAATATAAATCTCAGCAAGAAGAAACATTACCATTTACAAATCTTCGCCTATTTAAATCGAGAGCTTTGAACTATCTAAAACATTTATCAAGCTCTGCTGTCTACCCAGGTGTTTGCAAGCAGATGAGTAAAATCGGCTCGGCACACCACTAACCCATTTATTTCTGTGGATGTCGTTTAAGGCGACTATCTAGGCTTTTTAAGTGATGGTTGGGCAATATGGTTGGGGCATGACCAACCGATTTTTTATTTACAATCTTTTCTCCACTCGAATACCAAAAGCTTGATATACCCCTTGTTGTGATTAGCCGTGAGTATAGATAGGTAGTCAGCTGGAAACCGTAATTGCACGTTCCAAGTCTATACTTTCTTGGACAGTCCGAAGTATAACTCATTATGATGCGGGCGTCGTTGCAGTTTGACGTGCGCTGTGTGCGTCAAACAATGACGAGAGGTTGTGTATTTATGTGCATAGTGATACACGTTATGTTTGTACTTGGTGATAGCGCATACTGTGTTTGCGAGATTGGTGTATTATCTATGTCAAATATATACCCACATGCATCTTATACGTAGATTTATTAATTGAGATTTTCGCACATCCCTATTTAATAATCTATACTAATATTATAAAGCTGAAGAGTTTGTTTGTTTGAACGCTAGGATCTCAGGAACTACCCAATTACATTGAAAAATTATTTTTGTGTTGGATAGTCCATTTATTGAGGAAGGTTTTAGGCTATATATCATCACGCTGCGACAAACAGGAGCAAACTGTCAGCGAATAATGTTGCAAAAACGGGGATAATTATTCATACTAAGGCTTCCGTTGTGTGCGCTGCGTAAACGGTTTAAGTTACCCAAAAAAAATGTAATAAAGAATTATTTGTCTTTAAATGATCTAAAAAAATGCCTGCGACAGTATATGTCTAACTTTTAAGTTTCACTTACTATAACCATTTTTATGGTAAATAAATTTAGTCGAATTTAATGCATAATTGCCATAATGTTTTATCAACATAATATTAATCTTTATCCAAATAAATATGTTGTTGATTGAGAGTATTTAATTGAGAACAAAATTGTCCTTGACATCACTTAATTTAAATAAACATCTTAGAAGATAATACAATTTTTAAATTACTCCGTAACAAAATTTACACGCGTGCATGAGGCGCAAGACAAGACGCTGCGCTGGCCGGCCACCTGCAGCACCGCAGGTCACCTGCTGCGCGAGAAGCTTATGTTTAAGCCTTATCCTATTAATATTATAAATGTGAAAGTTTAGATGTTTGTGTATTTGTAGCTAAATGAAGACTAATTCACAGAACGTATTTAAAATAAAATTTACAGGAAGCCAGATAATGATCCCAATTAACACAATAGGACACTTTTTATCCGAGAAAAATTAAGAGATCAATAAATTTTCTTAAGAAATGGTTAAACAGACTAAGAATCAATGCTCAGCCGAAACTACTATACTTATAACTCATAAATAAAAGATGTTATTAAAGGAAAGAAAAATTTCAACACTGGCGGGGTTCGAACCTCGCGACCTTCGGGTATACGCCCCCGTCGCTCTATACCCGAGTATACCCGAAGGTCGCGAGGTTCGAACCCCGCCAGTGTTGAAATTTTTCTTTCCTTTAATAACATCTTTTATTTATGAGTAATAATCCCCACATGAGGAATTCATGTCAAAAAACATTAAATTACTATACTTATAAACTTAAAATTTATAAAGTGAAAAAATTGTGAGTGAAAAACTTTTTTCTCATCGCATGACAGAAACCCTCAACAGGTCAGTTAAATATTTCAGTTTGACGACGTGAAAGTCTACACTTTTGACAGTACGAAGTCTGTGGGGTCAGCTAGTATTTAATATGGTTCAAATCGCCCTATATCGGGTAAGCTCGAGCCCCTTGGTGGGGACGTATGTGAGCTGGGAGAGAATTAATGTGGTTATTGAACGTCTCTGGAAACACAACCATCAGCAGATGATAGGAAGTTTAAAATAACTATTTTGTTTCTGAGTATTGCATAGTCCGATAATTGGTTTGAATTTTTAATAAAGATAGAAATGAAAGACATGCGTCAACGTAGTCTAACAACAGATAATATTGCTAAGGGTTGCAGATTATAAAAAATATGTAAAAACTATATGATTGATGTGTCAGTCAATTATGTATTAAGAGTATATTTACAATTAGTTTTATAGTAAATGTATTGTTTATAGTGTAAACAGAGTAATAGTTATAGCAAAGCCCAACTTCTGAGAATTCGAATAATTTTATATTAAATAAATTAATATGCCAAACAGGATTCAAACCCAAAGCCTGCAACCTGTAATTTCAATATAAACTATCGAAATATTATCTTCAGTGTTCGGCTCAACAAGATTACCAGATATAAGACAGCAACTTATATGTTATTGCATTTAGATTAAGATAAGTAATCAAAGCTGTTTATCGAAGATGAAATGGTACAATCTATCCGAAGAAACTTAAATGGCAGGGTCAGAGAAAGCATGATGCATTAATGACGTGAAATATAGAGGAGGAGGTAACGATGATGGAGTATTTAAATGTAAAAAGATTACAATAAGAATTATTGAGAACAAATCTGTTTTAAGATTAGTAGAGCTCGTTCTACATGAAATTGAAACGAGAAGTTTATAGAAACAAAATAGAAGAGGTGTGTGGCAAAACGATATACATCAGGAAATCACAGGATGCCACTCATATAAACTTAAGTCTCTGTCAAACAAACATTTTTAGATTACGTTTAAACTAAATATATTTATTAGCTGCTTTTTGCAAAATTGTTCTTTTGACCAAATCTACGGGTATACAAATTTTTTTTAATTAAGAATATTAATTATTTAAAATATAGTATAACTTTTTATTGCCTCCATTTGGGCTGGCCGAGCAATATTTTTGATCAATCAAAATTCTACATAGCTTATTCAGGCTAGTTTTGACGTTGTATAAATTTTCGAGTTTGTTCCAGTACATACATACATATACTCAGGCCGTTAATTCCCATTGGGGTAGGCAGATACTATCGGTCGCCACTTCGTACGATCCTGGCAAACCTCTCTTGCTTCGTCTACATCCATCAACCTTTTCATACATGCTCTTTTATTCTTCATACTTCGGACGCTTGCCTTTTTGAGCACACTCTCAATTTGGTCCAAGTGTGTCTTTCGTGGCCGTCCTCTACTAACATTACCTTCCACATTAGCTCTATAGATACCTTTTACCGATTTCTTATCATCCATCCTCTCGATGTGCCCAAACCATTTCAACATTCCATTTCTATCTTACTTACAATATCATCTTTTACACCACACCTTTCACGAATCACATCATTCCTCACACGATCACATAACCTTACATTACAAACTTTTCTGAGGGACCTCATTTCTACTGCATTCACTCTGCTTTCATGCTTCTTCTGCCACACCCAACAGTTCCAGTAGTTTTACGCTACTAGCATAAATATCTGTATTTTAGCAGCCGAAATAACATTGTACCGTTTAATGGTATGTAACCTGGTTTCTCTTCGATTTTATTTGCATGACGACATGATAGTCCAGTGGGTAGAACACCCGCCCGTAAACAAAAGGGCGTGAGTTCCAATCCTGGGTCGGGCCTACACCAATTTGTCTTTTCTAAAGTCATATGTGTGGTTAATTTATCATGGTGGTTAACGGTGAGGGAAAACATCGTGAGGAAACCCACATGGCTGAATTGTACTTAGTCATGTGACAGTTTATTCGTACAAAACGGCGATAGGCCTGCCCCCTATCACGTGAGTACACTGTCTAAGCAAAACGTGGGTACCTTCTCTGGACACTAGATGGCGCTGCCATGTGAGTTCAGAAGTATTGGTACCTCTGCCAACCCCTTCGGGGATAAACGGCGTGAACGTTTATGTTATGTTATGTTTTATGTTTATTTGCAAAAGAGAGCTGATTAAGTAGATTTTATTTAATTGCCATACAATTTAGTAAATACAGTTTTTTAATGTCGTACCTCCTATCACGTCAGTACACTGCAAGCAAAACGTGGGTGTTTTATACAACAAGTGAGAAATATGTCACGTGATGTTTAGAAGCATTAGTACCTCCGCTGTACCTTCGGGGATATACCGCGTGAACGTTTGATTCTTGAGTGATTATAAATGGGTCATCGACAAGTAAATGTACCTCTTTATTTCCGTGCGATTACTCATAACTACGTTTCGTATGTTCAAAAATCAACAACACGTAATAGTATTAAGGCCATGATCTCAAAAGATTGTCAAAGCTACTCACGCATCGCAGCTTAGTGGTCGTGAGTTTAGTCACGTAACCTCTGCATTACGTTTTGGGCACTCCAACCACCTGCGTAGACTCTAAAACCATAGCACGAAGGTTGGAAATTCTTTGGCAGTCGAAGAAATGTTTTCACTAATGGTTTTTCTACATAATAAAATTAGGCTAAAAGGCCTTTTATAAAATTAAATCGTCTGAGCTTAATCACTCTGGCGGCTAAGTACTGTAACCTAATTTATTCTTTCATAGTTTTATTCAAAAATTACGGTCTTAGTAAAGAATCAAAAACAATTATTTCTATAACAAACACTAATTGGTTGTTACAGCCTATTTAATGTCAGCAACGATAATCGACAAATTATTTAATGTCAGTAATTACTGGGACATTACTAATTACCGCGTCATTATCGACGCTTTACCTGATGATTGGCAATCTGTGATAATGATGATTGAAAGGATTGCTGATTTTCAACTTAACAATAGCAATGAAAAGACTATCAGCGCATTAGAAAACTGTATCGGATATTTGTAATAAGTAATTGTTAAACATCATCATGATCATGATTAAAAATATTAATGATTGTCAACAAAACACTTGTTTGTATTTTAGTTAGGATCATACGTATCAGCATCTATGAAATGAATAATGAATGTGAGGGAAGTACCAAGACATAAGTCAGGATCGTGCCAAGTGGCGATTGATAGTGTCTGCCTACCTCAACGGGAATAATGAGCCTGAGCATAAGTAAGATCGCACAAAATGGAATTCGAGGTTCTCTGGGTATGGGAACTAATGGCGCGAGTATGTGTATGTATGATTTTCAGTCCGAAATAAGAATTTTAAGTGAAAATCAATAATCAGGGGGCGAAGAAACACACTAAACTAAGTTAATGTGATCAAAATTATAATAAAAACGTCATTGAAAGTTCGCTCAACTTGATTTGAACTTGTTTTCATCTAGTCATAGTTTATTTCATGAGCAGTTTGTTGAACTAAAACGACAGAATAGTGTTAATTGCTCTTACTAAATATTTTCCTTTTCATTGACCAGCTATTACTAATATGAATCTTATTTGCATGAAATAATCGTCTTCGTACAACTTGTGACTGTAAAAAGCGAAAGGCTTCACTTATCACGTATGTACGAACACTTTCAAGATGACGATTATCACACTAAACAACAGATGCGAAAAAGGTGTTCTTTGAAGAGATATTATCTCTGCCACTCTATCATGGATATACGACGCGGATGCTGTCCAAAACATTAAAGTTCAAACAACATATTATTACAAACAAATATAAAGTAGCATTCAGTACTGAAAAAATAATAATAGTTTCAGCACCGATAACGTTATAGTTAAATAGTGTAACTGAACCTACAATAAATTGGCTCCATTCCAATTATTGAGCTCGGTAAGTCACACCGTAAACAAACAAACCAGCGACATACCTTGGTGCATACAAATACGTAAACGTGCTTGCACACATAGTACGTAGTCAATGAAGCAAGTCGATGTGATGTGTGTGACTTACCAGAATAAAAATGCGAAAAAATCAAGGGTAACGTAAAATGAGCTAAATGGCTGTCTCATCTCATGATGCACTTCCGACGCAAAAAGTCGGAAGAAGCTGATTGATTAACATCGTAAATAGTAATTATGTTAAATTGCATGCGATGGTAAAAAGGCGCGACGGTTGGCGCCGGGCGGCAGTCGCGGGGCGGGGGCATGACGGGGGGGCGTCGCAGGAGGGACGAGGTCAGCTAGGGATGGGAAGTGAAAAACATCAAATATTTGTTGAGTTGTGTTGTTTCGATATTGTAAAGATGCGATTTTTAGTAGGAAATGAGGAAAAAGCTGACGTGATCAAGTACTTCATAAGGAATGATTTAATTTACAATTCGTAAACGATGGACCGCTCTGTCAAGAGCGAAACGAATAAGAAGAAACGATGGGGTATAAAATATGTGGTGAATGTGGTGTTTCAGAAAGTTCTAGGGGTTGTTGATATACTTGTAGCCCTTAAAGCGAATAGAAGAAATTAAAGTGAAATAAATATGAAGAGCCTATTGATTGATCCTCAATTTCAATTTAGGACGGCCAAGTAGAATGTTTCTAGATAAAATGGAATTAGCGATGCGCAAATGTTCAAATTGTCCGCCATTATCGTGAATGAAGAATTATGATTACATATTCTTAGCTCTGGAAGTAAAATTTTAAATTTCATACGTTTTATTTTACTGTTGACGCGTTTATCCCACAAATGAAAATACAGCAATATTTGCTGTTGTACAGAGCAGCCCATCACTAGTGAGGTCAGTCAGCGGTTGTTTACCCCCGCGCCCCTCGCGGCTCTCTTGCACCTATATAGGCGCCCCCCACGCGCGCGCCGCGTCTTGTAACTCGCACGCTGCGCTGCCGTCACGTCGCGCCTCGTCCCCGCGAGCACGCGTGCCGAATTGTGAAAGTGTCGCGACCTAAGTGATTACACGATCGTAAAACTGTTTATCAACCATTTTTCGACAATTACAGTTGACGCTGAAGCGTCAGTGCAAGTTGCATTAGTGGTTGGTTGTCGGTTAAAAAATTAATTCTCTAATTGCCGAGGAGTGGGGTTCAATGGAAGCGAGGTTCATCACCTGCCGGAGCTTCCAGCAGCAGATCAAGCCGCCAGAGAAGAGCTTAGCAGTGGCTCCGCCTACGGTGAAAAGTCTTTTGTCGAGGTTCGGAAGCCAGGCTCAGGCGTTATTCGCACCGAAGAAGCAGAGGTTCGGATCTTCGGTTGCTATTCATAAATTACGTGAGTCGAAGTGGTTCAGACATGAGGAGCAGAACATATTGTGCGCGGTGCTGGAGTCCGGGTTCATCCTGGAAGTCAAGGCCGAGGAGCCGTTGCCGCCAGACTCGACCTTGTCTGCCGACTATCACATGTACGCAGTCGCAATGTGGAAAAAGGGCAAAGGTAACTGACTCGTCTGTTTATCAAGCACTCATAAATTATTGTTTTAGTGCAGATGTGATGCTAAGTAGTATTTGCATGGAAACGGTACTTTCAATTCAATAATTTTCATTTTCATGTTGCAATTGTAAAAATATTAAAATTATATCACACATTTCATTACGTGACCAATTAAAAATATATATTTTGGATAAACTTTACATGACAGTGCTAAATGACCGGTAGGATTGTGTAACAATTGAAAAAAGAAACACTTCCAGAAGCACTCATAAATTATTGTTTTAGTGCAGATGTGATGCTAAGTAGTATTTGCATGGAAACGGTACTTTCAATTCAATAATTTTCATTTTCATGTTGCAATTGTAAAAATATTAAAATTATATCACACATTTCATTACGTGACCAATTAAAAATATATATTTTGGATAAACTTTACATGACAGTGCTAAATGACCGGTAGGATTGTGTAACAATTGAAAAAAGAAACACTTTCTATTTGTAACGAACTAATTAAGCCGAACACAGTCAATGTTACTTATTTGGACTGAGTACAATACAAAAAACCTTGAATAAACTTGTTCTGTTTAAATTAATTAGGTGACATAAAGATATGTGTCAATGGTGCTTAAGTTAATAATCTCAAGTGAAATTTAATTTGAAATTTCAAACTAAATTATTATTAGATTGGCACTTGGATATAAAAATAAATATGACCAATATTCTTACTAAATGTGACTATAATAAAAGTACGTAAACGTGTTCGACCTCTTAAGCATGTACTAATTGTGATTATTTAAGGAAATCAAAGTCACGTTGAGTGGCACCAGGATCCGATTAAATTATCGTGCATTCCAATGATTTTATGAATAATAAATAATCCAATATGTAACTGTAAATTGTAACGGGTATCATATCCCCGCATGATTAATGCGTGCTTGTGTAACAAACATGCATTCTAGAAAATACTTCTGAATAATGCAGTAATGTTTTTATTGCAGAAAAAACAAAAAACCCGGAACAGATAGAGGTGTACACCGTGCAGCAGAAAGGAGTGAGGAAACGAGTTGTTAAAACTACGTTGAGTGCATTCTGGAAAAAAGATTCCGTTATCAAAATCAATAATATTGATGACAAACAAGAAACACCAAATACAGAGAAGGACATCAGAGCAAAGGTATGTTGATTGCTTACGGTAAAGGAAAGGGCTTCCGTAAATGTGTTAGTTAATAAATAAATGCAAATAAATTAATACAAGAAAATCTGATTCTTAGTACCTTAACAATAAAATATCGCCAGAATGAACTTTTGAACATTTTTATTTGGGAATATTATTATCGGAAAAATAATCAAGGAAAATAAGAACGAAATCAATATTGACTGTGTTAGCTAATAGAAAATAATTTAATCTGATTACCATTGATTGTTTATGCGGTCACAAGTACTGCCTCTTATTGTGATACTATTAATAGATTAAAAATAACGTTTTCAAGTCCAACACGTCTTAGAGTAGTTTCGAACACCAAGGCCGTGTAAGTACAACACAGGTACACCTAACTTTTCTTAACACATTGAATGCAAGGTCAACTAACTGTTAGTCGTCTTGCTTTTTTGAATAAAAACATAAGATCTTTGACAACCCTGTCCCTGTTGCACAACAATATGAAATTCCATACAAACGATTGCTTGAAATGTTTTATTTCGCAAACGCGAAGCATAAAATGCACATTGTTAATCAACTTGCAATAGTTAGATGCAGTTGGCAAGATGCTGCATAATATTAGCGTAACATTTACATTAAAACGACCTTAGTCGCAATTACACATAAAATATTACTAGTAAATGTGAATATACCTACAAGTACGTAGTGAAATATATAAAAAAATATGGTAGTTAGTCAGGTCGATATAGAAACAGATCGAGAGTGCTTATTAAATCCGAGGAGCTCGTCAAGACGAGAGTATCAACAACTTTCTATCCTCTTGACTCATGATTAGATATGTTCATTTTTCTCGAGTTGTGCTAATGGACTGAGTTGAGACAAATAAACATAAGATCTAATGCAATTCAGAGTACTGTGTCATTTTTAGCATTGAGATGTTAATTAACGAGGTGATTTGTGTACTCGTACTCGTGCCGTTGAAAATGGCTTTATTGAGTATCGTATTTGCTTTGCATTGATACTTGACTAGCTCGAATGCGAACAAGCTCGGCTTGAATAGCCGATATCATAGTTCAAAAAGTTCAGTTCATTTGTGTTGTTAGCGTATTTTGGTTTTATACTTTTTAAGTTATCAGTTCTTTTGAAACTTACATAGCCGAGAATAGACTTAATCATATGAGTGATAGGCTTAGTCCCACCAAAAGTAGTGTTAACGTAAGAGCATAATAAAGGGCTAACAATATGACACGTGATATAAAATAACTTATAAATTTATAACCGTCTAGAAAATACGTAGCTGAAAATCTAAATCGATGTCTCGTTAAGTAATTCAAGAACAGTTAGAGTCTTTTTTCTTTGCAACCTCGACAAAGAATTAAATTGGAAATTATACCCATCCCAGTTTGCACTCGCATCTGCGCTCATTCCTCATAGTTAACGAGACATTCAAATGTAATTTCATACGTCTCTGACTTATTCAATTGGGTTCTAGTTGGTAATAAATTTCTTTCAATTCAGAGTAACATGCATGTGAAATTGTGAAACCACGGTCACGGGTTAGACCTTGTGCATTAATTCAAGCAATTTACGGGAGAAATTGGAGGCAGTTAAATACAAAGCTAAATACTTATTGTTATTAGTAATAATGTAAAATCGAGCATTCAATTCGAAAATAGGAGATATGTTGATGAATGAAGCTTTAAGCATGAAATCGCGTTGAAAATAAGTTTAGGCATCGCATCAGAATCGGAAACATCTTATTTCAGATTGAAAAGCAAATTGATATTAGTTCAATAAGGATGGATGGATACAGCTGTGTATCCCGTCCAACGGAATGGCTATTAAGCGGCTGATTGCTTGCAGCTGGACATGGCGACCAAGTCCCGGTTTGAGAGGAACTGGCACAACACCCTGCATTTCGTCCATTGGTGCCGATACGGTGAGACTCCGCAAGAAGCACGCATGAGACAGGTATGAATTACTTCCTTTAGCATGACTCATTTGATATATTATAAAGCGAATTTTAGAATCATCCTAGTTTTCGATTTCATTACCGCTTTCTCTTATTTTATACCGTCGCAAAACTTTTCAATCAACGCGTTCATCCGTAGTTTTTTCTAAGGGGCAATTAAAAGCTTTAAATGTCGTGTTGTCTGCCATTATCATATGGGTTTATAGCAAGGAGAATTCACATGGTGCATGCATCCTGGACGCATGGGGACATGGAGAACAAGATATGTTGAGAACCGATCGCACAACAAAGAACTTTTGTTACAGATCAACTTAACAACGTCGAAAACACCCATGATTATCATCTTTTGATGGTAAAGCGAGCTGAACGTGATGCGCAGACAACAATATGGTGAGACAAATGTTCAAATGCCCCTTTACTTGTTGTATTGTCGATGTTAAATAAGTTTGATGTTTATAGGAGAAGTTGAGCTCTTTGAATACTTAGAAAAAAAAGCTTGGCTTTAACTAGAAATATTAAACATTAGATCCTATTGTGTTTATCTATGTGTGTGGTAATGGTTCTTTATAATTATAACACTCAAACAAATAAGATCAACATAAATATTTACGAGTAATATTAGTATTTAGAAAGTTAACAATCACTATCTCTACAGATAACATAAGAGAAGGAGGTGATAAAATTACATAAGTCACATTGCCAACGGATTTCAGCATATGCAACATATCATTGTATTGATTAATTAATCGTACATTCTTAGGCTTAGCGTGCAATCGGTAATCCACGTGCTATTTGTTATTTTCTGATAAAAAGTGTTTCGTCACATAAAAAGAATTCGCTTATCGAAGGACCAAAGATACAACAGCCGTGTTTAATTCTTAAATCTTTTTTATAACTTTAAGAAAATAGTAACAACACATTATTTATTAATACCAAAGTGTTAGTAGTGAGAAAAACGACTATTTAATTAATTTAATTAAGTTTTGTTTTCTTGTCAATATCGGAAGGGAAAATTCCCCGAACAACAAATAAGCAGTCATCAAGGTTTATGATAACGAATAACTGATGAAAGTGGATCAAACAAATAATAATTAAAACTCAATTTAGACCGCGACAAATGATTGATAACAATAATTCATGAGTTATTTATAAATCTACCTACTGCATTTTGAGGTCGAGCATACTTTAACCTCATTTCGATAAGCAGTTTATTTTTAAAGACGCTTAAATTACACAATGAAATATAATCATTTATCGCATAACAGTAAGATAGTCCTTTATAGTCTTTCATACAAACATTTCAACCGAAAGAGGAATAAATTTTTGAAAAGAATGGTATTGAAAACTTTGACAAAAGGATAAAGGCTTTATGATTTTAAGTAATAAAGTGATCATAAATTGATCTATTTGTTGTTTATGTTTAAATGTAAATAACCAATATATTTGTATGTTATTGTTCGATCCAATTGCTTGTTTTTGTATCCTACTAATTATGTGTTTACATCAACTTTACGTTTAAACAACAACAATGAAGTCAGCAGAGTTGCAAATAGTATGAAACGTTTTTTTTTGTGGGGTTATTTCAGACTCTACAGTTCATTTAAAAATATATTCATTAGAATATTTAAAAAAATGTTGACTTTAATTAGGCATTTTGAGAATCTAAAATTATTCAGAGAAAACGTAAAAAAAATGTTCTTATGGTAATAGGAATATCGGTGACGGATACTAACACGTACATTTTCTGAGGCATATACAACAGTATGCCCAGAAAGATGTAGAGTACTTCTGTTAACAAATATAAATTTAATTGTTTCAGGTTAGCGAATCTCTTAAATGGGGCAACATCGGCATGAGCATGGGCGTCATGCTCGTCAACCCAAATCAGGTCAGGGCTAAGGCGAAGTCTGTATGATATTCAACCTCCTCCGGCAGCGGCGCCGGCTGTTACAACTGCTTCATGCCTTCGCTTCCAGACATCGATCATGTGTAGACAACAACCTTTGACATACGTCACGCCTCTATTGTTTATGGTATTCAAAATGACGGTTCAAGTCAAGAAAAATTGTGATTCTACTGATGACGTCAGTATTGTTTCAATGGTCTCGATCGATAACAAAAATAATTCTAGTTAAAAAATATTTTTGACGTCCATTTTTCATTGTTTAAAACGATCTGATTAAATGCTCCAACAAGTATTTTAGGAATATCCTATTCAGTTTACGATTAATTGGCATCAGCAAAAATATCTGCCAATGATGTATTTATTTTGTATCCATGTATTTATAGGCTGTCGAAAAAGCTAATTTGTAAATTTTCATAAATAATGAAAGCTTTAATTTTTCAAGATTTTTAAAACAAAATTAAACATTCCGATTTAATTAGATAGTATAACAAAAGTTATAATATATTCATACATTGAATGAAAAATATACTGTCTGTATGTCTTTTTATGATTTACTTTTGGTACGACTTTTTTATAAAGAAGTGGAAAGCTAGTCCTCAGTAAAAATGCACATATACCTTTGGCATATACTCGTATGTATACTTAATCTGTAAAACAACATCGACCGGTCCCGTCTTATTTTAGTTTATCATTTTTGAAGTAAAACTGGATTTGAGTGTATTTATTCTATATTATTGTGGTTCTGTAATAATAAATAGATGATTTTATTTGATTTAAAGAGACTTTTAACAAAAAGACAGTTTTAGATGAAAACCAACCACAGTGTTCTATTTAATTTGTGAACAAAAGTATTTATTCGTTAAAGACAGAAATATGTCATAGAAAAATATTAATTATACTTTGAAAGAGTGCCTGTATTATTCGTATCTACTGATTAAATCAAAATTTGATCACTGTTTAAGTATCTATATTCTAGGGCACATTGATGTGTACGACTGTTGTGAAAAGTATTTTATAAGTTATTTGTCAAGTTATTATTTATAAATAAATTTTGTAATAAAATTATTGATATTATTCAGTTTTTTTTTTAATAAACTTTCCTGAAATTTCCCAAACCCGAATAGGAAATTAAACCCACAATTTTTGGGTTTATCGCTGACATATTTCCTAATAAGCCACTTAACTAGAAAATAAGGGTACTATCTACCTTGTAAACCTCTGATTCTAAGGTTGGAGTAAAAATTTGAATTACACAAATCACATCTGTTTCATATGTATATTAAAATATTACAGTAAGCATATTTCTCTAGAGTTTAGCCCAAAAATTACTTAAAAGCCCCAATTCCCTTAGCCGCCTCTTACGAACACTCACAGGACGAAATGGGGAAGTTCTATTCCAATTTATTACATAGAAAATCTATAATACATCCATATGGGGATAGATCAGACCTATCAAGGACACGGAATGCAAAGAATCAAGATAAACTATGAATATATTTTATGCAGCTTGGTGAAGAATTGGATATACTGACATTTTAGTTACCTAGCACCAACACAGGTTTTTTTAATCGTAATACGATAAGATTGCTAGTGACATTCAAAGTTTGACATTTAACTGGGATGTTCGATAATTCGGTTAATACCAAGATAACTTTGGACAACTATCATCTCGGTCAAACACCTTTAGCAAAATGCCTCTTTCGCCCTTGAAAATTAAATTTCAACTGTCAATAAGTATTTTAATAATGGCCGATCTCAAATTAGACTGACAAGTATCTGATACAATAATAAAATAGTAAAAAACTAGACCAGTTTTTATAAGACCAAAGAGTTTCTAGGAATATTATTAGCTATAAGTTAATGTAAGTGTAACAACAAAGACACAAAAACTCTATCGAAGTAACTCAAGCATATCCACTATGGATTTTTTGCCATTAGTCAAACAAATCATAACAAAAGAGATACTGTACTTGTAAGCCGAGATATAAATAGCTCTTCACACGATATCGAGGATCAGGGTTCGATACGCAGTGTATGAAAACAATCTCTTTGATATACATAATTAAATGACATAACCGAGTTTAAGCATTCGGTATTCCTAGTTCATGTTTCAAGTCATGAGGAAAATGAGATTAAAACCGAAACCAAATTTTTGAGAGGATATGTTACTAGCATTGAGATTAAGGCTCGATTTCTGAATTGAGTAATCAAGCTGAGAACGGCTATCGTATCGTATCGAAGTATCTTTTTGTCTCATTCAGTTGTTAAGATTTCAATGCGACAGAACGATACTTAAGTTGTTTTCAGCTGGAATACTCAATTCAGAAATCGGGTGTAAGTGTAAGAGTTACAAAAGTATTGACTGTAATAATTAAAGAATAAATAAAGGAAAGAAAAATTTCGACACAGGCGGGGATCGAACCCGCGACCTCGGGTAAACGCCCCGACGCTCTGCCAACTGAGCTACCGTGTCAGTGTCGAAATTTTTCTTTCCTTTATTTATTCTTTAATTATTAGTAATAATCCCCACATGAGGTTTTCATGAACAAAAAGATTTAAAGTATTGACTGTAGTTTAATATTAACTACTCATAGCTGAGTTTTATCTAAGTAGTTTAATGTAAGTATGAATCACTTCCAGTAAATTTAGAATATAAAACGAGTAACTTAGAAAAAAATATATAAACAAGTTGGGAAAGGTGAGAGTAAAGCGTAGTTCCAGAATCAAATCGTGGTAAGAAAGACAAAATTAGAAATGTTAAGACGGCTAAAAAACTTGAATGAGCATTACATTGGTGGGTAGTGTGACTAGCAACGCACAGTGTGGTATTCAGTCTCAAAACATGGCCAAAATAATTTTTGTTTCTAAATGGCCAAGTCTATCGCGGGACGGGCTAAAAATGTACTTTTTATGTGATTTAACATTAAAGTATAATAAAACAATAACTTCTCTGGATACAAAACTTCATTCGCCATGACTACAATCGTCCATAATATTAATATTAGTAACGTCACTTTTGCACGGTAAATTTAAAACATATGCCAATATTTGCTTCTTTTTTTATTAGTTTTCAGCCAATTCTTGGCAATATTTTTCGAATTTTTCATCATTTATTTCATTTCGAAGCACAAAACATCCAGAATTACTTTAAGTCGATAGGTTTAATCTTTATCGACACCTGTAATTTTCTATGACATTTCACACTCCAAAAATCTTCTGCCCGTGTTTCCATTATTAGTATTGCCAAAATATTCTTCAGTCATGTCCACTAAAAGACCCAGTTTTTCTTTCTATTTGTTTTCTATGACTTTTGTCCTATCTTTCACCACTTGTTTTTTTTTCGGCAAATAGGCGAATGTTGCATTTTTTTATGGGCAACCTGTATGCTACGTGCAGTATTGTTTCGAAAAATCGAATTCTTGAATGCAAAAACGACAGTCCAAAGCTGAAGTTTTCTTTTTTGCATGGCCTTTCTTTTGACAAATCGTTAAATTCCAAATCAATAGCTTCGCATATGCAGCACCTCTTTGTATATATTATATATCACTAAGTATATTTAGTTCCCTTTGATCACTTCCGGAACTGTTAATGCAAACAACAGCAAGAGATCGCATCTGTTATGCTCTTTTTACCTAGGTATAGTGCCGATGAACCACGTGGTATTGTCTTCTTCGAATCTTTTTTTGATTTTGCGAGCAGCAAAATGTCATTTTTGTTTGAACTCATGTTTAATAATTGAGAGATTGTGTTTTAATTCAGCTATTCTTGGGTCATTTTGAGAATAACCTTTCAACAATTCTTTCTCCATAAATGTTAGCTCTCTGCCAAATATTGGTTCATTTGAAGTTTGAACGATTAAACAAAACTCATTTCGAGTCAAATACTGACGCCGGAATGCCCTGGTACCGATAAAAACGAATAACATTAATATTTTATCTGTACCAAAAATTTAAGTGATTTCAGAAAACTTAAAAAATATAAAAAAGGGGCGATTTCGTGCGGCAGTTTTTTTTATAAGAAGCCTGTGTATTAAGTATCTCACATTATACAAAAGTTTTCGATGCTCAGAAATGTTCAGAAATATAACAAAACCCTTTTTGAAATAAATGTATAACTATTTTTACAACAATTTCTTACACCAATGTTATCGACCGG
The DNA here is from genome assembly GCA_963576735.1 of Bedellia somnulentella. Lineage (NCBI taxonomy): Eukaryota > Metazoa > Arthropoda > Insecta > Lepidoptera > Bedelliidae > Bedellia > Bedellia somnulentella. The sequence goes on from OY755183.1 coordinate 2,408,457, forward strand.
AAAAACCAAAACTTACTGGATATTTGACAAATGCATGTTATTTAACAGTAAGAACATACCTTGCCTAAGATCATCCATCTATAAAACCACCACAAAATAACTTAACTGCACAAAAACAAGAGCTTGAAAAACAATGAAATCAGAGCGCATCGAAAAATCTCATATGAGGCGTAAGCAAACTGTAACTTCAGACTGACCATACAAAGCGCTGTGTGACGCTAGCGCCCTTGTGCGTTCGTTATTGGTTGCAGTAACTTGTCAGCTTTTTAGTTGTTCATAATTCTTGGTAGCTTGAGTAAAATTTTAAATTCCGTTTTTGACCAGGTTTTGAGGCAGAATACTACACTGTGCAACGTAGCAAAACGGATCGTAGTAATTCCCTAAATTTTCCCCTTAGTACTAACAATGGTTACCTGTTTTGGGGATCATAGGCGAAGTATTTAAATGCTAAATTTGAGTATATGTGAGAATTTGATTTTGAGTACGCTTTGATAAGGGACAGATGGTTACATGATTTACAAGCCTAGCTTTAACCAATCTTTGATTGGAATGAAATCGTGATCACATTTGTGTACATTTATAATCTACATAATCCAGTGGAAAGCCAGTGAGTAATAAATCTAATCTAAACATGGACTTCAGCATTTTACGATAATGATATCACGAATGCTACTTTTCACTACATTTTGCACTGGAAGTTCGAAATGGGTCGTGTGTATGAATAAAAAAGTCAAGGTTGAGTTATAGTAGTAATGATTGGGGTGTTAAGATTTTCTCATTTCTGTCTTTATCTGTGGCTGTGCTACGAGGCAAACAGAGAATTAAGGGGTTATTATTTGACGGGAGATATAAAATTATAGCTGGATATATAAAGTTAAATAAATATTATATAATATATATAATATATAATAATAGCTATTGATATATAAAGTTAAACCTAATCAGAAGACAAAAGCTTGTAAAATGATGATGATTGGCGGTTAGGGCCCAAATCAACAAGACGAGCTCTTATATTGAGACAAAACTGACAATCTAATAATTCACGTGTCAGTATTTGTCACCGAACTCATCCGAAACGGCTGAACCGATTCAAAGATATTTTGCATACATATTTGGTAGGTCTGAGAATAGGTTTATAATATTTTTTGATGATGATGATATAGAGATATAAAGTGGAGGGTTGTCCACCCCAAACATTTTATTTTTCTTTCAGAGACTAGAAATTTTCTAGAAATAATTTAAATGGCAGAAACAAAGTTTGCCGGTTCAACTAGTAGAATAATAAATCGGAGCAGGTGTTTGATACATTTCATAATTGTAATATTCTGATAAAATGAGCAATTACTGTTATATCATCGTTACCATAGCTTTACAATCTGGGAAAACCGTTTGATTAGCTGATTCGATTAACTTAGCCTTTCGGTTGGGGAAGTTTTCAATTAATTGTCAATTAATGTGAGGGAAGCAAGATACTTGTCAGGATCGTTCAAATTGGAGATCGATAGTATATGCCTACCCGAATGGGAATAAAGGTCGTGCTTGTAAGTAAGCAGTTAATGGAATAAAAAATACTATAAACTCGTACCATGCACTCCTACTTTATATAAACTATATTTTTTACTCCTTCATTAGGTCAATTAAAGGGGTCCAAAGGTAATAAAGTTAAAGGTTGCATATTAATTAATATAGATATTTGAACTTTGAAACCTTCACGATAACGCTGTGAATCTGTCTGATGCAATAAACTATTATATTTGCACTTTTACTTCACAAGTTAAGGTATTTATCGATTTTAAAAGCAGGTTTTAGTGTTTTCAAATTGGAAATTGTTGTGTAGTGTCATGTATTTGAGCTTAAAATGGAAATATAACCAAGCTCTTTACATGCCAGCATCCGTCTTCTAGAGCGTCTATTAATTATTCGAGGTTTTTAAAGTCATTTTAATCATGGTTATATGACGAACGAAACAAAATCAACAATAATAATAAAAAAACATATCCCTCCTGCCATCTAGCGGCATCCCTGTGAACTACGGAAACCAAATCTGTCCACTAACCTCTCGAAGTAATCCAAACAGCATATCAGTGGACAGCGACCTCTCGTGGGCCTCGTCCATGATGATGGCGGAGTAATGGTCCAAATCGGGCTCTCTCAGGCCCTCTCGGAGTAAAATACCGTCCGTCATGTATTTGATGACGGTGTTTGGGCCGGTGCAGTCTTCGAAACGGATCGCGTAGCCTACTTCTTCGCCTGAATAAGGGGATTGATGATAATAATTAGTGGTGTTGGGGGAATGGGACTAAGGTTTCGTAACAAGAGTCTACAAATTTAGCGACAATGATGTTGTCGTCCGTATCTCTCCGAAGTTCTTGTAACTTAAATAACAATAACTCAAAGGTCAAATAAAGATTTTATTAACCATAATCATGACACTAAATAGTCGGTAAAACTAACGACCACTGCGGACCGATAAATATCCTATACTAAGCAAAATCCAAGCCTTTGTACATGTGAGCCGGTCAGAAGTTAATGTTAATAGAAGTTAGAAGAGACACGGACTTAACTAAGCGAGTAGACGCTTTGTATATATTTTAAAATGCAAAGTGAGAGCAAATGAGTCGTGGCTTCTGCTGCGGCTGTGGTATTAATTTTATTAATGACCAAATTTGGCTTTCCTGTCGCATTTATGTGGTTACCGTGTCGTAACTGATATGGGGGTACCGTCACAGACGGCTTGTTGTACTACGAAAGGGTGCATATCCATCTGCTAGTTTATGCGCTTTTATTGCATCGCCGCACTGTTTATTCCAATTTCCAAAAGTGCGTGCGTTGTACCGACACTATCTAAGCGTATGAGCTACACCGGAGCAGTCAGGATGAAAATAAATGAAGCTCGATAGTTTGTCGCAATGCTACGAATTTACGACAAAAGCGTTTCTAAACCCAACGGGAACTAATAGCCCCAATTCAGTAAAAGGGGATTTCAGAGAAATGTGATTGATACGGTTCGAAGCTCTTACTCCAATTTTATTTTATATACCTTTCCTCATTCATCTTCCAAAAGTGGAGTACAAATATCGTACCAAGCTTAGTATGCATCTCGTCGCACACGCGCTTGGCCACGGCCATGGCGGCCACGCGGCGCGGCTGCGTGCACCCGATCATGCCCAGTCTACTGTAGCCCTCCTCGTGCAGGTATTGCGTCAGTTGGGTCGTCTTGCCGCTGCCGGTTTCGCCTGGGGATGATACGTTTTTTAAGTATATGTAGAGCTAATGTGGATGGTGATGTTAGTAGAGTACGTATTAAGATGAAATAGAAAATGTTAAGATTATTCTAGCACATACAGATGGAGAGTATGGAAGATTTGCAATCATTTACAATCTTCGATGAGAGCCTATTCAGGATGATTGAGGCTTTATTTGGTTTGTTTTTTTGTGAGGGTACCATGTGAGCCGATGATCAAAGACTGTAACAACGTATTTAGTCAGTTTCACCTGCTGTTATAGGTGAACCGAAAAGTTGCACAGGATAGGCTGAATACGCTTTCGTAAAGATTAATCTCAATTGTGTTACGGCTCGCTGCAGGCCAATCTGTATGTAATTGTAGTTGGGGTGTGTCTGCAAAAAGTGCTCAATCCACCAGCGATGTACGCGGGACGTCTTTTGTACATACATACATACATATACTCACGGCTATAAATCCCTTAACGGGGTAGCCAGAGCTTTGGAATGAGAAATTCCTCAGCCACTTTTGGAAGTTGATTGGGGGAAAGATGGTAATAATAAATGTTTTTGGTGACGGGTCTCCAATCACATCGCCCAAAAATCTCTTAAAAAGCCTCTATACCCTTAGTCGCCTCTTACGATCACCCACGGGTAGAAATGGGGTAGCGTTATTCTAAGCCGACACTACACGCGGGAAGTCCTTTGTGTATATAATAATATAATGTGGTAGAGTATAGATAAGAGGCTTAAGGTTTGTTTTCACCCATTATACGGACGGACTATCCCAGGTACGAGTGACGTATTCGTGAGTATGATTGTGAATAATGCGATAGTATTGGGCAGTGGGCCGATGTTAGTTCGTGGTAAACCTAAAGAGTGCCAGACTTTGTATGTTGGGCGTGTGTAGCGGGTTGTTCGGGTAGTGAGCGGGTGTCATTAAAGCAACTAATTGTTTCATATCTCTTAAAATAATATGAACTGATATCGTGTGTGAATGCATCTAGTAGTGGGCTATTGCGGCAGGTTTTGGTCGAATTTTAACACATGTGTATGGAATAGATCACTTGTCATAATGACTGAGCTACGAGCTATAAGGCTTCCAAGTCGGTATGTTACACGGGATTTGTAAATTGACACAATGACAATGGATGGAAGCCCCGACATGCTTACGCGGCAAGTCATGGTCTCCGTGGGTTGTAGTGCTTGTGTGGCAATGATTTTTTTTGTAGTAAATAAATGTACCTCCCTCAGGGCTACGAGTCTGTCTGCCCATATTAAACTATAGTTAGCTGTATAGGAATTATTCATGCTAGGTTTTAGAAAAGATTCCTGAGGTTAGAAAAGAGGAGTGAGTTAGGAAATAGTTATAACAAACAAGTGGTGATTTATTCTGTACTTATATTAATTCTAATTTGTTCTCTTTAATTTGTTCAAAACATTTATTGTCTTGGTGGTAAAGCGGGGTACCCAGTTTAACAGATCTTTAGGTCTAGTACAGGGGCCCTTGCAACTTGTTTGAATGCTCTGTATTGAACTAATAAAGATATTTTATTTTTATTTTATTTTATTCTTAAGGTCTGACTAACCCGTCCTGTGTTGTATTGCTGTGAGTATATGTATGTATGATGTGCAAAAAAGAGTTATAATAAATAAGCTACATCCACATACCGACAATAATAACGACATTGTTTTCCCGTATAACTTGTAGCAATTCCTCTCTCACCGCAAACACGGGCAGGAAGCGCCGTTGCTGCTCTATGGTTTTGTTGTTCACGAATGCTGACTTGGACGCTGGCTCGGATTCGCCTTCTGAAGGATGGGGGATTAGTCATTAGTTGTTAAATTGGAGCCTCTTTGGTATGAGATTATAATGTAGGTATCATATTATGCTATATGATAGGTATAAAGGCCTGAATTTGGAAACTACGAGTATCTCTGTGCTTTATTTATAATGTTCTAATCCTGAACATACAGAAAGGAAAATATATTCATTTGATGAAGATTCCAAAATATCTTTTAGTCATATGTGTTGTTTAAAACATCCTAAGAAAATCCAAATGATATTTAGTTTTAACCTGAGTTGATATTTAGACCGATCATGGTGCATTAGTATCAAAAGTCGTCATAAGCACCACATGCCAAAATGGCTCATTGGAGAAGAATATGTTGGTAGAAATATTTATCAATGCGGCTGTTAACGGCGGCGGCGGCGGCGAAAGTTCGAGCGGCAGCGGAGGCGAGAGCGCGAGCGGGCGCGGGGGGCGGTGACCCGGGCCCGGCCCAGCCCAGGCAGTCGCTCACGAAACGTCTACGCGCACATACACCTTGCCTATTTTTCAAAGTCTAGTATTTTCTGTCACTATCTGTAACTTTTATTAGTTTATAATAAAAGTCTAAAGGCGATTTGGATTTTTATTCGATTTGTCGTACCACAACCCCTACAGCGGCGCCGATAGGCACGCCTCTTCGCAAAACTTCTTTAAGAAACAAGCTTCACGTGAATGCATTTTATATGCAAAAAGTGGGTACTCTGAACGGCAAACAATGCCACTGCTACCACTTTTCGGGGATATACGGCGGAAAAGATATACCATATGTTAGGACATGTCCGGTACAGAATATAAAGGTTGCAAAGACAATTTACAAAAATATAAGATAAACTAGCTGACCCGACAGACTTCGTACTGTCAAATTTGCTTATGACAAAGCTTAAGGCGTTTTTTCCAGTACTCTTAGTTCAATCGGGCGTGAATATTTTATTGGTGAAATTTTTACCGGGATAAAAAGTATCCTATATGTTATATTTTGGGTAATTATCTAGCATTTTGCCGATTTTCATTCATATACATTATGTACTTGAGGAGCCTTTTCGCCTCAAACACACAAACATCCAAACATCTAAACTTTCACATTTATAATATTAATAGGGTAACTGTGTTATTTTAAAAATCAATTGTAAACTTGAAACGAAGCGCCGCGCCGCGCCGCACTGAAAATTTTATAATTCGACACAACCATCAACGATGTCTGCCCTCACGTGTCTGCCCGTTCGGGTCGCGCACTTCAACATGAGCCCACCCCACCGCCGCCGCGCGCCGCCACTGTCGTGCTATGCGGACTGACCGACTGACACGACGGAACGCAGCCGCCGCCCCGCCGCCATCTCTGCCCTCGGCATTGTAAATGCATCTTGTGTATTAATATTATCATAAAAGTTTTATGATATGTATATATTCGGAATCCTCATTTCATCAGCTTTAATTTGATATGCATTTTGTTTTATGTTTATTGATCTATGTCGGTAGGAACATCGAGTAATTGAAAAATAAGATATTTCGTAAATTAAACTTGAACACCACTAAAATCGTTATTGTGGCTAAACCTTAAAGGATAGACATATGCTATCGCAGACTTTTTTATAGAAATTTTTAAGAAGAATAATTCCCCCATACATTGATATTCTGTATTTTGAGTTATTTCAGCAGCGCACGCAATGCAAACCTCCAAAAAGCTCGTTTTTCTTCCGTCCGTCTGATAACTGTTACGATTACTCTAATAATTTCTTAAGTAGGTACACCTAAATTATACACCTATAGAATCCCTGGAATGTCTTCTTTCCATTATTGAAAACCGCATAGCTATTGATATAGTAGTTTTTGAGATCCTAGGTAACAAATACGTTTTGGGTGCACTTCGCAACTTCATTTTATACTATGTATAGAAGATAGATGAAATGTCGTTACCTTTATCAAGATGTTCAGCGTATTTGTAAGCTTGCTTTGTAGGACCGTCTTCCTCTTCTTCTTGTTCTTTTTGAATTCCCATTATATTACCTGAAAAGACAAAGCGTTTTAAGCACTTTTTTTAATAAAAACTACATTTTAATAGTGAAGTTTTTTTAAGGGCTGAAACATGTAAATAATTCATAATAACCTATCCCATTAATAATATAATAAAAAATGATTTATTTGCCAAGTAACAGATTACACAATTTGTACTTAAATTAACGATAATTGTTTTACAAATTGTAATTAATAATGCAGCTATTCTTTAGCTGTTTATGACATATTAAGAGGTCGAGTAGAAAAAACAAAAGAATATTTTTTCTTGTGGCTTGTAGTACAAAACAAAACAATAAATTATTTGTTCACCATACAATTTTGAAATTTAAAAGTTTAATGTTCCAATACGGCTTCTACTGAACCATAAATGTCATAGGTTGCAAGCTTAATTTATTATCGACTATTTTCATTATTTACTTTTACTACATAGTGTAGATCACTTTAATTTATTTAATATATACAAACCGATTTTTGTTCCCTCTAATTTCCAATGTTTCTTCTGAGCTTTTCTCCTCTCTTTCTGTTCTCTAAAAGCTCTTACTAAAGCTGAGCCTTTCCTGGCGTTTATAGCCATGTCACTTGTTGGGTCTTTAACCTAGAATACAAATACAGATGCATCAGATTTATTTTTATTTCTAGCTTTTCGACTGAATACGATAAAATATCCGCAGTCATTTAACTGTAATTTTTTTGGCGTCATCGTGGTAACCCTTGTGAAAACCAGGGTAACGGTTTTTTTTGGATATAAATCCACTGTAAAAGCATGAAAATTAGCTCAATATCAGTTTAGTACTTTTACGTGATGAGCTTTTACGTATGACCACACATCGACAGACAGTATTATTTTCAAATATAGCAAATTTAGATCTATATCTCCTTTACAAACGTTTTTTTAATAGGTCGATGCTGTTTCGACCCCTTTCAGCTTTGTGATATATATGTATGGAATAAAAAACTCAATCATGACAACCCATATACATTGCCACTTACCCTGAATAGGGCGTTTTGGACAAAGTCAGCTGGTCTGCGTGTTGGCAAACTTTAAAGTATACTACCGTGATAGTAGCCAGGGCCGACGAAAATATTGTATGTTTACCGAGGCACGGCTTTTATTGCCATCATTTATATATATTTTTCTTGTAAGCAGTGCAACTAAGAGATTAGTATAATACTAATTTACTAGTTATTGATGGTTCTAATTATCTATTAATGCAACTATTACTACTTGCAAAAACTTTTTTGCATAGACTTATTATAGTATTAACTACTTTTTATTTGGTCTTATGTTGTTTGCACCCAATAAATAAATAATTGCAAACAATGCATACCAATTGCTAAACTATACTTACAGGAATAACAGGCTCGGGTTGTTTGGTGAACACGATTCTTCCATCCAGGAACGGAGGCACGATATTGTGCACCAACAAATGTACGCGATCGACGCTTTCCTAGAAATCAGAATTTTGGATTTGGATTACTTAGCTATGCAAATTACTGGCGTATGTAGTACGTATAAAGAATAAAAGAGCACTTCTAAAAAGATTGATGAAAGTAAACGAAGCTGGAAAGAATAAATAAAGGAAAGAAAAATTTCGACACAGGCGGGATTCGAACCCGCGACCTCGGGTATGCGCTCTTGCCAATTGAGCTACCGTGTCAATGGCTGCCAGAAGAAATTCTTCTATCCTTTATTTCTTTTACACGTTTTAGTAGTGTTTGCGTTTCCTACCTCCGAATTTTTTATTAATTCCTTTATTTATTAGTAATAATCCCCACATGAGGTTTTTTATGAACAAAAAGATTTAAAAAAGAAGCTAGAAAGGTTTACAGGATCGTGCGAAACGGCGATCGATAGTTTCTGCCTACTGCAATGGGAAATAATGACGTAAGTAGACGATGATGTAAGTATCGTCAGCTTATAATAGCATTCCACCCATTTCTTGCCGTGGGTGTCGAACCAAGTGACTAAGGGTGAGACTGGAGACCCATCAGCAATTTCCATTTTTCCACCCGCTTCTGGTTATAATACCATGATTTGTAGCTTTTGCAATAACTGGATAATACAACGAAAATATATTTTTTAAAATTCTAAATAAGGTTTCAAATAATGACAGTGCTTCTAATGTTTGCTGAGTATTGTCGGCTTTTGTTGGAATAAACCCCATATCTTTCCTTGGGTGGCGTATGGGGCGACTAAGGCTATCGCGCTTTTAAAGAAGTTTTTAGGCAATGTGGTTTGATACACACAACGAAGACTCTTTATTGTTACTAACTTCTACCCAATCAACTTCCAAAAGTGGCTAAGGAACCATTGATTTCGAGGCTCTGACAAACCCATGTTCGGATATATAGCCATGAGTATGGATAAAGGTTACAAACATACATACATAAACTCACGGCTATAATTCCCTATAAGGGGTAGCCAGAGCTAAGGAATAACAAATTCCTCAGCCACTATTGGAAGTTGCGTGGGGAAAAGATGGTGAAATAAAGGTTGTTGGTGATGGGTCTCTAACCGCATCGCCCAAAAATCCGTTAAAAGCCCCAATACCGTAAGGTTAGTTTATCTAATGTAAGTAGCTGCGTTTTGTTTTGTACCAAAAATCTATTCAGTCGCACACCCACCATTTATTTGTAGAACTTTTTTTATGGAAAAGAATAAAAGGTTTAAATATTAATTCAAAATACTGAAACCTTACCTCATCCAAATCATTATTAACATTGATGGAATGCACGACCCCACTGGTCAGCATTCTGTTTCGCTCCCACAGCTCGTTGTCCTTGTCTATCTGTTGTCTTTGCGCGGAAACCTTCCTGTTTTGGCGTTTCACTATTTGTTCTTCCTTCTTTGCTATATATTCTGAGGATGTTCCCGCGAATGGGTCGGATTCGTCGGATTCTCCTACGGATAATAATAGTTGATTAGGTAAATAACTTACTTAGTGGGTAAAATAAAAGGGCGTGCATGAGAGTTTTGATGTAAATGAGACACGAAGAGTTTGCTAGGATCGTACAAAGTGGCGACTGATGGTATTTAACAAATGGTGTGAGTATATGTACGTATTATTCCAGACAGGTAGGAATTATTGATTGATTTGGACCGGAGAGAGCGTAGTAACGGAAATTATGATGATTCTAGGGCGGCCTAGATGCAGTATTTGAATTATGATCGCTGAACTGATTACCACAATTACATACTATAACTTTATTTTATCTGTATAATTAAATTATAAAAATAAAATCAATAGTGGTTAAAATAAAATTATCCAATTTCTCTAGATTTGGAAAACTGAGCATGAATCAAAGAGCAGATAGCTTTATTGGCCAAAGAGAAAATATTTTCTACCATTATTTTGAATTTATACCATGAGGGTTTACAATTTAAATTCATTTCAGTAATTAGGAACGTTGAATTCATTTCTTTAAATAAATTAAAATATGACAAAGTGAACCAACCTTCTCCCATGTTGTACCAGGCGCGGTCCAATTTCTTCTCAGCTTCGCGCCACTCTGAGTCTTCTATATCGGCGCCGCGACGAGAGCTGATCCATCTGAATAGAAATTATTTAGGCTTGGTGAATTTCTGTATTTTCTCTTAACATGAGTGCGAACAGGTAGATTGATTCATGCAGATAGTTATTATTTATTAAGAACCAGGTTAGCTCTGCCTGAGTATAGAAGTTAATCAAAGAGAAAGGGAAATGAGTAGGAGAGTCAACAAGAATGTGGCTAGCTTAGGGAAAATTCTGACTTTCCTGTGATCTATGCTAAATTGGTCAACGGTAGAAATTATAGGAACATATCTAAGTCCAAGTTACTCAGCATGACTAAACTATATATATAATCTATACGATATTTTTCTACTTCCAAATATGGCTGAGGAGTTTCTAGCTCTAAAGCTCTGGCTACCCCTTTTTGGGATTAATGGCTGTGAGTAGATGTATGTATGTATGTATGTATGAGTAAAGTAAAATTTTTTAAGATAATTTTTACAAACAAACTTACTTGTGTGGCGTTGCTCTCGGAGTATCTTCATAATGGCGTCCCTTGTAATCTCTTAGTGATCTTCCACTTCTGTCACTTCGATCCCGGAAAGATCTTTCAGAGGATCCTGGTTCCCTGCCCTTGGGTATAGGTGTGGGGAAATCCCAACTTGACCTTGGAGCTCTCACATTTTCATCATCATCATCATCCCATGCTGTCTTGTCTGTAGGCTTTAGGGCTTTGAGGCTGAAATCGTAAAGTATATATTTTAATTTCATGCACCAAACTAAAATGGATTCTATCTATGGCTCCCAACAATAGTATTGTGACTTTTTAAAAGTGTGTGGGCTGTTTCCACTACGTTAAACAAATCATTATTTGTAGTGTTTTTATGTCATCAATAAACACGTGGAAATCATCATCAATTAAAATTTACATCACTTCATGAGATGTTTAGAAAAGAGAAGAAAAAACACATTATAAAAGAAATATTTACAATATCACAGTTTGACAGGACCAAAAAACAATTGGTGGCATCAAAACTTAAAGTGATCTCATTCAAGCAACCTTTAGATGGAAAGGTCAAAAAATTTAGTCAATAAATTACACTAAAAAATATGGTGAAACAAATAGTAAGAAATTGTAAACTAAGGATGCAGTTTTTTAAATGTATCCTCTCACAATCACACCTTAGATAAGGAAAAATGAAATAAAATGTGGTCGTCTCCTCAATTTTGCTTAACCCTCCAGTGTAAAACACAAGTTGGTAACAAAAAAACTGCCAACTCAATTCATTTTGTACAAGATGATCAATAAGTAAATAAATATACGGACGCATTATACTCAGATTAAGTCAAATCAAACTAATTTAAATTTGTATTATGGGATACTAACTCAACGATATATTTAATATTATATGATACACATATAAATAACATCCAAGACTAAGTAACAATAATTTATGGAAATCACATAAATGTTGCTCTCAGTGGGGATTGAATCCGCAACCTCTGGACTGAGAAGCTAGTCACCTACTCACTCATCCATGGACGTAGTCAAATAAAAATAATAAAATGTATCTATAAAGACACAATATATGGAGTTATTATCAAAAAGTCAAGTCTGTTACTAGAATTCTGTCTTCTTTTATCAGGATTTTACATATACTGTGTAGGTATACCTCACGTCAATCCGAACCTAGGCTATAGACAAATCATGGCACCCTGAGTAGACGCACGTCTTTTGAAGGTGAAATTATAAAGTGGTTTATACTACTAACTAATAGCTTTAATTACAAATTAATATATTCAAAGCAATTACCTAGGTGTCCTTGGTTCATCTTTGAATCTAGGCTCATAATAGCTTCTTCTAGAACTACCCCTATCTCTTTCACTATCTCTATCTTTTCTGTGTCTGTCTCTATCACTCCTATCATCATTCCCTCTTCTTCTGTCCCTGTCTCTGCTGTCATCATCATTTCTTCTGTCCCTGTCTCTCCTGTCATCCTCATATCTTCTGCCTCTGTCATATTTTCTGTCTCTGTATCGATAAAATCTATCATCTTCTTCATCTTTTGATCGAGATTTCTTTTCTTCTTCAGTTGAATAGTGAACTCCTTTTTCTTTTGCATGTTTCTCTTTTCTGAAAGTAATAGAATAATTTGAATAGGTTATTTTAAAGACAAAAAACAAGTATAATGTATTTCTTTTTTGAAATCATAACATAAACGTTCACGTCGAATATCACGGAAGGTGTTGGCAGAGGTACTAATACTTCTGAACATCACGTGACTTTGTCACCTGGTGTTCAGAGTACCCACGATTTGCATTGACAGTGTACTCACGTGATAGGGGGCAGGCCTATCGCCGTTTTGTAAGGATACTCTGTCGCATGACTAAGTACAACTCAGCCATGTGGGTTTACCGTTAACAACCATGATAAATTAACCACACATATGTCTTTAGAAAAGACAAATTGGTGTAGGCCCGACTCAGGATTTGAACACTAGTAGGATTTGAGCACCAGGTGACAAAGTCATGTGATGTTCAGAAGTATTAGTACCTCTGCCAACCCCTTCGGGAATATTCGGCATGAACATTTATGTTATGTATTGTTGGCATAATAACATACATACATATACTGATAAACCTCTCTAGCTTTGTGTACATCCATCAATCTACTCATAATCACTCTTTTATTCTTCATACTTTCGCCGCCTGCCTTTTTGAGCACACTTGCTATTTGGTCCAAGTGTGTCCTCCGACGTTGTCCTTTACTAACAGTACCATCCACATTAGCTCTATAAATCTCTTTTACCAATTAACTATCATCCATCCTCTCTATGTACCCAAACCATCTTAATAAATAAATAAATAAATATTCCTTTTTCTATCTTTTTTACAATATCACCTTTCACAAATCACACTATTTCTCAATGTCGCATAATCTAACATTACAAACTTTTCTGAGGGACCTCATTTCTACTGCATTTACTCTGCTCTCATGCTTCTTTAGGCACACGCAACATTTGCTTCCAATTTATCAGTTAGGCAAGAATAATCTGTGTTGGGCTTTTTTTTATAAAGAGAGTGTAATATGCTCTTTGGGGTAGAAACACTGCTATGCGAAAGGCTATAAAATTGCATAGATTAAATGATTTGAAATAATACTAGGAAATAAGTATTGCATAAAATAATTAAATAAAACTTATTACATACATACATACATACATATACTCACGGCTATATTTCCCTAGAAGGGGTAGCCAGAACTAAGGAATCATAAATTCCTCAGCCACTTTTGGAAGTTGAGTGGGGAAAGATGGTAAAAATAAAGGTTTTTGGTAATGGGTCTCCAACTGCATCACCCAAAAATCCAAAAAAAGCCCCAATACCCTTAGTGACCTCTTACGACACCCGTGGGTAGAAAGGGGTAGTGACATTCTAAGCCAGCACTACACGGCAAACTTATTACATTTAGTAAAATATGCAATAATGTAAAAATCTCGGTAATTTCTGCTGTGGGAGTACTGGTAGAATGCACACTACATTAGACTCAGTAACACATAGTAACATTTCTCTCATAATCCTACAGGGTGGTATTTAAATGATTCTCTAGCTAAGGGTAAATATAAATTATAAGTTAAACTTTGTACACCTGCTTTTTAATGCACATTTGTAATTTAACATTATAATTTTTATTGTAAATGAATTAGTAGCTCTATCACTCCTTGTAGAATATAATCTGTAAATGTTGAGAAGAAGAAGATAGAAGAAGCTACAGTATTTTGTTTCATATCCTTATCATATTTCAGGTATAAACAAAGCCGCAATAAGCTTACCCCTAATCACATGGGCAAGCCTGTCTGTTTGTTAACCAAGGCAAAAATGGATTATAACACTAAATAAAAATAACATGTTGATGTTCAATACAGGAGTACTTCTGTACTATTTGTTTCATAATCTCTAAATGGTTGCTAAGGGTAATCAAGGCTGTAAAGGTTATAATTACTTTTGCAGTCGCTCCAGCATCCTTTCCCGTGCTTGATCAGATATACCTCCAGTGTAAGTTGGTGTCTCTTCGTTCGCTTTTCTGTATTTACGTTGTTTAGGTTGCGATTCATCAGGTTTGTCAGTGCCATCATCGTTTTCTTCTTGACTGAATGAGATTAAACGATGTTGATGCCGTTTAGCTGCTGCTAATTTATCTAAACCGAGCAAGGACGGCCTAGCAAACTGAAATTCATCCGGTTTATCCTTCTTTTTGATGATCAATCCTCCAACAGCTGAGCTGGAGGTACCTTCTAGGCGATGTACACCATCATCTTCGTCAGCCATTATACATAAAATATTACTGGAGCTGAGAGTTTTATAACGTGAAAGATACGGATAAAAGTCAAATTTCTCGCAAACACAATATACAAACAACAGTATAACCTCAATTTGTGTATTATGATGTTTTTTTTGCATAGATGGCAACTTTTGTTACGTTTCCCAGTAGCTTTTTTACGTTGCCTTAATGGAATGCATTGCATTAAATCTCAGAATTGCGTGTATAAAAATCGTTTTATTAAGATTGGAATGATCGTGTTTTATACGTTAGACTTAATACATATTAATATTCTATCACAATTTTACACGACGATGTAAAGGGTCTCTGCGAAAGCAGCTGCATGGAGTTTTTAAATTTCTTGTACGATGTATTATTGCTGTGTAGTGTCGGCTTAGAATAGCACTACCCCATTTCTTCCGGTGGGTGTACGTAAGAGGCGACTAACGGTATTGGGGCTTTTAAGGGATTTTTGGGCGATGCGGTTGGAGACCCATCACCAAGAACCTTTACTTTACCATCTTTTCCCCACTCAAGTTTCCAAAAGTGGCGGAGGAATTTCTAATTCCTTAGCTCTGGCTACCCCTTCTCGGGATTTATAGCCGTGAGTATATGTATGTATGTATGTATGTGTATTAATGAAATATGCTGTCTTTACCATAAGCATATTTGCATATGGATAGAATCGATTTAAAATGTCTACTCGAAATCATGAACATTCGCTGGTCTCATTGTGTTCGCAACACGAAAGTCCTGCGAAAGGATATTATTGGTTGAATCGAGGCCTATCTAATGCAGTGACAGCTTTTGTGTGCCAAGATGTTATATTATAGGTTGGCTAAGCGAATCTTTTATGCAGAATTATAGGATGGCCAGCAGGTGGCCAACTCCTGCGATACTAAGTTGTGCTTAAACTTCACATATGAAGTAATCGTCCTCGCAACAGTGGTTACATGGCAATTACCATAGCTCAGTTGGCAGAGCGACCGAAGATTAGACCGGGATGTCGCGGGTTCAAGTCCTACTGGTGTCGAAATTTTTCTTACCTTGAGTGATTAGTAAAATATTCCACACGTGAGGTTTCGTGCTCAACAAAGTCTAATTCAGATTATGAAGTGTTCTGTGTATGTGTTGTGTGTATGTAAACTTGACTCGTCACATTGGTAGGCAATGGTAGTGGACCAGCCAGATAGGAGGCTTACAGTGAGTTCTGAGGTAAATGAGTTTGAAAGTAGATAACATGTGATGAGCTCGACGCAAAGCAAGATGAGTAATACGATGAATGTTATCATTATGATTTATACAAAAAAAAGTAGGACGGTAACTTATCTTCGGAACTTTTTTATACTTATCTTTCCTATTTGGTATGTTTCCCTTTTACCCATGATAAGACCACTTTAGAGTTACACCATGTGAAAATTAAAATAGTTCTTGCAATTAGTGCTGCCTTGACCATCATTATTAATTTGGATTGGACGAGAGTTCCACAAAGTTACGGTCGTTTAGTGATATTTTGTGAAAGAACAGGGCGTACTTGAGGAAGTGTAGAAATGTACCATCGATTTTGCCTGATTTTAAGTTTGTCTTTGTGCGGATGAGAACCCTGACCCTTGTGATTCGCCGTTCATAACCGGAAACTTACATGCTACGCTCTTAAAATGAGGGCTGCACGTTTTTAACTGCTCACAACATCCCAACCCTTGATGCTGAGAAGAACTCACGGCAGCCTCAGCAGCCTTCCATCTAGAAGAATTTGGTGACACTCGAAAATAGTCTATTCGAGTGCGCCCCTCACCAAGTTCAAATCCAGGGAGACTGTGCATTTTATTTTCCATATCACAAGTATCTAGCAGTTTGACATTAAGCTCCTCCTGTTCCGCTTGTTCAGGGATCCTCTTCAAGCGGAGGAACAGCCTCGCGTCGCATTTGTTCGATCTTGATAGCGCGAAGTTCGGCCGGCCAGCTTTTATTGGGTGCATAAACTCACGGACTAAAGCTGTCCAATAACTTGTCCGTCTTATTTTCGAACCCAAGGCCTTCGAAAGACCCGCAGGGTATTCTTTACCTTACTTTACTCCATCAGCGCCAGACACCAAACGCTCAGACTGAGAAGAAAATAGCCCTGCGCTTATCGTTATGTCTCATTTTCATGTTACGGTGAGCCAAATTCATCCAAGGTTTCATTTACTTGTATCAGGGTGATTGGTAGACATGTTTTTCCTACATATACACATATTTTCTTACATAATGCACTCAATGAGACGGGGCAATCTTTTATTTCGAGAAGTAATTAAATAAATATGAATCTCGTTGCCCTTTATGTGCTTTGGTAGTATAGTAGTCCCTATGAACTATCGGTCACGTTGAAAATGATCAACCCGGTCCATCGTGCTGCCACCATCTGCAAAATGCTTTAGGGTATTGGGACGTTTTAAGTGATTGTTTGGCGTTGTGGTTGGAGACCCATAATCAACCATTCTTTATCTATATCTATACTTATAATAAATCTGTAGAGTGGTCAATTCTGTACATTAAATATATTTTCAAAATAACTATCAGGGGGTGATTAGTGATCGATACTGATGCCAAAACTGCAATCAGTGAAATTTTTGTCTGTCTGTCTGCCTGTCGGTTTGTATGTTCCTTATGGAAACAAAAACTACTCGACGGATTTTAACGAAACTTGGCACAATTATTCTTCATACTCCTGGGCAGGTTAAAGTATACTTTTCAGCGGAGTAGTAAAGGGGAATTGGGGGATATTTTGGGAAAACGGTAGAAATTACTATATTTTTTAAGATTCCATCACGTGTGCAGCCTTAGTGGTTTAAGTTACATAAAATCATGTATAAAAGAAATATTTTTCGTAAAATTTTCTAAAAATGAATGTATGACAGCATTTGTCTATCTCTTATGGTTAACTCACAATATCACGTGTAACTCCTGATAGCTTAGCAGTTCGGAGCATTCTGATTATATTTGTTTACACTTACATTTATAATACTCTCACTCATGTCTTATTTAAAAAAGTTAACATCATTACCTATTCAATAAAAAAAGAATCATGGAAATCGGTAGAGAAACACTGAAATTACACATGAAATAAGTCATCGCGCCCGTGATCAAAACCAAATAATTACTAATTTACATATTACATACTAGATGGCGCCAGTAGTTGTAGTTGTTATAAGTACTTCATAGCGTTTTACTCAACTCAACTTCAACTCATTCTAAAAATTAGCTTATGTTCGGAGACACTAAACCGTTCATATGACCGCTTTCACAGAAATCACAAAGCTCCACTATTCAGGAGTGGTCTAAGTAGTAATCATTGCGCTTGAGCATTCAAAGCTTGAGCAGTGGTTCATGAAACCTCAGATATTAAAAAACAACGCTACCCGTGCGAAGCTGGGCCAATCCACTAGTTTAACAATATTTTTCTCACTTAACTCCCAAAAGTGCTTAAGGGTTTCAAATAGCTAAGCTCTGGCTACTCCCTTTTGGGATTAATAGCCGTAAGTATAGGAAGGTAGTTTTTCTAGAAAATGAATTTCTTTGCAAGATGATGAAAATGGGTATACCCGTGCTTCAGAAAAATAAACTCCTCAGCCATTTTTGGGCTTATTCCACTTTTCCCCGTAGACAATCCCCGTCAACGGGGAAAAGTGGAATAAGCCCATTTTTGCGAGTTGAGCGGGCAAAAGATTTTAAATAATACATCGCCCTTCAATTACTTAAAGCTTAAAAAGCTAATTTTAGCCGATACTACACAGCTTTTAACAATATACACATATTACTTGCATCATACAAAATGCAAACACGCTGTTTTGTATATCATTCCACACAATAATCCGAGTCGTTAAAAATAATTAATGACGTCACTCATCCTGATTTAAAACGCAATACATTACTTCTGAAAAGTTAATATGAGGTGATAAAATTTTCACGTTCATAAATTAATCTAAAGCAAACAGGCGGTGTTTTCGAAATATTTCCGTTCCATTTGCTACGTTCCGTAATTTATTTATTATGGTTATGAGTTCATTTGGTTGAATCATAATTTCATTAACAGATTTCGCTATGGCTTATGTACTATCACATTAATGCAATCTGTCCTGCCTGACAAAATCAACAGAACGAAAATCAAAAGCTTTATTTTTTAACAGTGCTGTGTAGTTTCGGATAAGGCTCCTGTTATCGCTGCTCTTTCGTTTCATTTATTCCAAGGTTTTTTGGCTGGTGCTTTGTATGGTTCTGGGCCACCATACTTGTGCTTCGTAAGGCTTGATGCAGCTTAGATTAGCATTGTCCCATTTTTTTCTCACGGATACCATATGAGGCAACTTAGGATTTTGGTGCTTTTGAGGAGCTTGTGGGAAGATATAGTTGGGGACCATCAGGAGACCCATCAGTAACCATTCTTTATTTTTCAATTCAACCTCTAAACGATTCGGTAAAACTCGCAAAGCTGTGTAGTGTCGGCTTAGAATAGCACTACCCCTTTTCTTCCGGTGGGTGTACGTAAGAGGCGACTAACGGTGTTGGGGCTTTTTAAGGGATTTTTGGGCGATGCGGTTGAAGACCCATCACCAACAACCTTTATTTTACCATCTTCTCCCCACGCAACTTCCAAAAGTGGCTGAGGAATTTCTAATTCGTTAGCTCTGACTACCCCTTCTAGGGATTAATAGCCGTGAGTATATGTATGTATGTATGTATGTAACCTCTAAACGTTGCTTCTAGAAAATATCTTATTCTGAAGGCGGATTGCGAGTTTTACTGAATCGTTTACTTAACGCCGCGCGCCGTAGCAAATTAAAAAAGACACAGATATGTATAGCGATAAGACCGCCAAATGTACTTTTCTACAAACTGTTTTATTATTTTATTATTATATAAAGTGATTACATAAACATAACATAACATAAACGTAATTTAACTCTTTTTGTTCATGAAAACCTCATGTGGGGATTATTACTAATAATTAAAGAAAAACTTCGACACAGGCGGGTTCGATCCCCGCCTGTGTCGAAGTTTTTCTTTCCTTTATTTATTCTTTAATTATTAGTAATAACATAAACGTTCACGCCGCGCCGTTTATCCCCGAAGGGGTACCAATACTTCTGAACTCATATGGCAGCGCCATCTAGTGTCCAGAGAAGGTACCCACGTTTTGCTTAGACAATGTACTCACATGACAGGGGGCAGGCCTATCGCCGTTTTGTACGAATACACTGTCACATGACTAAGTACAACTCAGCCATGTGGGTTTCCTCATGATGTTTTCCCTCACCTTTAACAACCATGATAAATAAACCACACATATGACTTTAGAAAAGACAAATTGGTGTAGGCCCGACCCAGGATTGGAACTCACGCCCTTCTGTTTTCGGGCGGGTGTTCTACCCACTGGACTATCATGTCGCATAAAGTGATTAATTTGTGTTTAACGTGCAATGAAGAGTATTTTTAACCGACTTCAAAAAAGGAGGTTCTCAGTTCGATTGTTTGTATGTATGTATGTATGTATGTATGTATGTATGTATGTATGTATAATTGTCCGCGATTATCTCGAGTTTGGCTTAAGCTATTTGGATGCGGTTTTCAGGACAGTATTCGTTACATTTAGGAGAAGGTTTTAGTGCCTTAACCGACCAAAAAAAGAAAGGAGGTTCTGTGTTTGACCTGTATGTATGTCTGTTGGTCCGCGATTATCTCACGTTTGGCTTAAGCTATTTGGATGCGGTTTTCAGAAAAGTATTCGTTACATTTAGAAGATGGGTTAAAAGTTCTTTAACCGACTCGAAAAAAAGAAGGTTTCTTAGTTTGAAATATAAGTATGTATGTAAAGTTATCGGATATACTTGACAGAAATTTATCAATATATGTTAATAAAGTTTTTTTATTAGTAATAAACAGATTAACTAAATTATTGAACAAAAAAGTATATAAAAACATGAATAAATTACTCTTAATTATATTAAAGAAAAAAATATATATATTCATCCTGTTCATTTCAATCAAGGCGCTTTCGACATGGGGAATTTCGCGCTTTCGGAATGGTCTTAACCATTTAAGTTAATTTCATTGAATCTATATCACTTAAAGCCATCTCATCAAGGGATTTTACTCGACTCAACGCTACATATATATAAGAGTGTTTCTTCGCATTTGTGATAGGTGAACTTCTCTTTGCTCATCTGTTTCGGCAGCAAGAGCAGCACGCTGACGATCTCTCTCATTCTGAAGGGCAAGCACGAGTTATCGACACGTTAACGGTTAGAATGAGATGGCAGTATACGATACTAAGTAAGTGCGTAAAAGATGGCTGCTTTATCCCACGCGATAACTAGTTTAAATACGGCTCGTGCTTGCCCTGCTGAAGTCTTTGTTTTTTTTCGATGGGTGTTTCGTTCTCCCTTACGCGACTTTTCCTTAAAGCATCCTTTGCTTTTCTATCTAGGCCCGCAGGTAAACAAAATAGTAACAAGTAAGCTAAAGTCATAATAACAAATATTATAACTACCTGTTAAAAAAACTATAAAATAAACGGACAGTAAAACTTATCTCTCAAAAACTATCACTAATTCACTAAAAAAACTCAGAGTGATTTAAGAACTTATCACTAAAAAGTATAAAATAAAAAAGAAAAACAAAAACTTCAAATTAAAAACTAAACAGAAAAATTAAATATTATTATTTTTTATTTAAAAAAGAACCGCCTTCAAAAATCCAACTGAAAAGTATAAAATAATTTTTATTTATTGTATTATGTACAACTCTATTCAACTTCTTCTTTTTGAAGTCGGTGCCAAACAGACAAATCCAAAATGAAAATTGCTACATAGAGAAAACCATACGAATAATAAATCAATCGATAGTGCCTCAACAACAGTAGGTAACACAATCGCGCTCAAAAATCAAGAAATTTCTTCCGCTCGCAACGACGTCGCTTTATAAGCGATGGAATTGGGGGACAGTGAGCGGCGCTTAGCCTGGTGTGCATGCGTCGCACTCCGCAGAGAAATTATCATAATATACATGTCACCGTAAAACTGTAAATACTAGTAAATTATAATTTTAGATAGATAGCGAGATAGTAAACTAACGTTAGGTTAGGTTATGTAAGATTATCAGATTTCAAACTAACGGAATTAACAATTCGACAGAGACATGCATGCACCGAGTTGGCACAACCAATACTTCTAACACTTTGTAAAAAGACGATCGAGAATCTAAATCACTACATAGTATAAAACAAAGTCGCTTTCTCTCTCCCTGTCTGGGATATACGGACATCCTTATGTATACTTTAATCTGTAAAACTACGATATGAATTTTAATGCGATTTTTTTTATTAATTGATTAAAAAGGAAGGTTTTAAGGATGACATACGCTGATGGGGTGGAGAACTCACTCAACTTGGGCGGGCCACTAATATTCGTTCTTCTTTGTCATGAAAATTGGTTTGGCACCGACTTCAAAAAGAAGAAGTTGAATAGAGTTGTACATAATACAATAAATAAAAATTATTTTATACTTTTCAGTTGGATTTTTGAAGGCGGTTCTTTTTTAAATAAAAAATAATAATATTTAATTTTTCTGTTTAGTTTTTAATTTGAAGTTTTTGTTTTTCTTTTTTTTATTCTATTCTATTCTATTGTGTTCACTTTAATGTATGGAATTCGATCGAAAACGAAATTTCGATTGAAACTCGCAATCTACTCATTGAGGTATCATGTAGGAAAAAGCAAGGTAATTTCCTTTGATATTTATTGTGAATGAGTTGTCATAGTCGCAAAGTAGCGGTGTGATCGAAATAGATTTCAAGTTCAGATAGTGAGGTTGGCGGTGTGCCAACCTAGATTGGGTTGACGCGGTGCAGTAACATACTGCCGGGTTCGCTTACTTTGTAGGATGTTTAAAATAGTTTAATTAAAATAATGTTGGGAATATACGTTTTGTATTTACTAAATAGCTAATTAATTCCTTAAAAAATCATTTCTCTGAATAAAATGCCTATTTTGCGTTAAGTAACAGAATGAAAACATTCTCATTGTGCGATGATTTTGATTATCAAACCACACTTTGCCTTCGTCATAAACATTACTGCAAGAGTTTTTAAACTGACGACACACCACCTGCTGTGTAGTGTCAGCTTAGAATAGCACTACGCCATTTCTTCCGGTGGGTGTACGTAAGAGGCGACTAACGGACTTGGGGCTTTTTAAGGGATTTTTGGGCGATGCGGTTGGAGACCCATCACCTACAACCTTTATTCTACTATCTATTCCCCACTTAACTTCCAAAAGAGGCTGAGGAATTTCTAATTTCTCAGCTCTGGCTACCCCTTTTAGGGATTTAGAGGCCGTGAGTAATGTCACAAGCGAAATGAACACATCGGGGGTAAGTGGAGTCTCGCTACAATAAGATTGTTTGAGTTGTCAGTATGTTACTGCAACGCTTCTAATCTCATGTTTTGTCACAAAATTGATACGAGAGTCTTCCGGACGCCTGTTGCTCTAACATTTCAAAAGTGTCGGTCTCTTACACATACATTATATTTATAACGTTACTTTTGTTAGTTTTCATGTATTTTGGAGAGATATTTAGTGGGTCACAATTGTATTACAATATTGTTCAAATGTTGTTTAAAATAGAAAAATACTGATTGTACATAAAATTAAAGCTAAGAATTTCCACAATTTCTGATTAAGTTAAATTCTTTAAACTATAATTGTCTAAGCTCTACGTTTTACATAAATATCGACTAAGATTGGGGCGTTCATTTTGCTTCTATTATTTTTAATTATAATCAACCCGCGAAATCCCATCCCTTTTATTCTTCTCTCTTAAACATCTCATGAACAAACTTATCTATTTTAGTATTTCAAACAAAAGAGATTCCTCAATCGTAATATTGTCAAAATTAAAATAACTGCAATTAAATTTGTTTTAAAATTGTAACAATCAGCTGATTGTGCAATCAGTTTCGCAGATTTAAATAAAAACAAAGTTCATACTTATACATACATACATATACTCACGGCTATAAATCCCTAAAAGGGGTAGCCAGAGCTGAGAAATTAGAAATTCCTCAGCCACTTTTGGAAGTTGAGTGGGGAAAAGATGTTAGAATAAAGTTTGTTGGTGATGGATCTCCAACCGCATCGCCCAAAAATCCCTTAAAAAGCCCCAAGTCCGTTAGTCGCCTCTTACGTACACCCACCGGAAGAAATGGGGTAGTGCTATTCTAAGCCGACACTACACAGCTAACCAAAGTATCTACAATAAACCGATGTAGTTGCATATCATGAAAGTCTTAATTGTTTTTGACTCTCGCATATCATTTATTCCGTGTACTGCTTGTTAATCTTTCACATCCTTAAGGAATTTAACATAAATAAAACTTACAGACAAACAACAAGGCTTTCTACTTGTTAGCTAAGTGGCAAAACAGCATAAAAGCACCTACTGAAATCCACCTGTAAGACGCTTGAATAAATATCTCCTATGTTTCTTTCTAAATCTTATGTTAAGTTAAGGTGCCTCCGTGATCTCGCGGTTAAGTGCTTCAAGTACGGAGGTCTCTGGTTCGATCCCCTTAAACTTACAAATTTAATTTATGAGATCTAACCCAGTCTGGTAGGATATTGCAGGCTTGTATCACCTGATAAGATGATTCCGTGCTTCGGAGGGCACGTTAAGCCGTCGGTCCCGGCTACTATTACGGTAGTAGTCGTTAGACTGCAAACCCGCAATTGGCCACCGTGGTGATGGGCTGTGAGGAAATCCTAAGTCATAACAGTAAGTGTGTTCGTAAAGTCATTTGATACTGCGTTGCGCCATATAACAAAAAACGACAATCGACGAACCCTCCGATCATGATGTTTAGAACACTAAGTACCAACACTAAGATGGCCGTGTAGTGCCGGTTTAGAATAGCACTACCCCATTTCTTCCGGTGGATGTACATAAGAGGCGACTAACGGTATTGGGGCTTATAAGGGATTTTTGGGCGATGAGGTTGGAGACCCATCACCAAAAACCTTTGTTTTACCATCTTTTCCCCACTCAACTTTCCAAAAGTGGCTGAGGAATTTCTAATTCCTTAGCTCTGGCTACCCCTTCTAGGGATTTATAGCTGTGAGTATATGTATGTATGTACTAAATACCACTGCCAGCGCTTCGGGAGTCAGCGGGAGTCGTAATCAAACCATGTACTCATCATCATCATTTAATCATAAAATTTAGTACATTTCCTTCATAATTATGCTTGTTGGTTAACGTTAGCGTTACCTTTATTTATACCAACGCCAACGAATAATCAAATCATCAAAATATTTTCTTAACGCATTTTCAGAAATTAGATATGAGATTAATGAAGAAACCAGCCGGACCCATATCTGGCGATACTAACTTCGACGTCGATGGTCTACCAGAGCGAGGCCAATCGCATCTCAAGCGCTTTTATACGCTTTGTAGCACTCATAAGCACCTAGGTAAGACATATTCGATGCCCCGTAAGCCTTCGCTGATATTGGCGGTGCTATTCAAATGCATTGTTTGACGTTCATGTCCATTTACACTGCACTTGCACTTAAAACAACATTATATTTAATCAGACGGCAACAGTAATAGAAATACTCACAGCCGTAAATCCCAGAAGGGGTAACCAGAGCTTTAGAGCTATAAACTCATCATCATCAGCCACTTTTTGAAGTTTATAGGAGAGACGATGGTCGATATAAAGTATCGTTGGTGATGGGTCTCCAACCGTTAGTCGCCTCATAAACGCTACTTTATTTTTACCATCTGGTCCCCTATCAACTTCCAAATGTGGCTGAGGAGTTCCTAGCTCTAAAGCGTTGGCTATGGCTATCCCTTTTGTAATTTATGGCCGTGAGTATATGTGTTCTAGCAGAATGAAATCTCTCGACTATTGGTACTTGTAAAACCCTCATAAACTGTTACTAAGATATTATGCAAATCTAGTGTTAAGATTTGAAATTCAACCAACTGTGAAGAGAAGACGATTCTGTAAATTAAATTATGCGTAAAAATATATTTTTGCGTCCAAGTTCTTTCAGAAAATACTCTTAAATAAAGTTAAAAAGCACTTTTTTTTATTCTTTATGTTCTCCTTATGGGTGAGGACTTTTTTAATACAAGTTTTATAGTACAAAAGTTAATGACACAGGGTGTTTATAAGTTTTTTTTTGTTAACATAAACTTAAGAATATTATGTTTGAAATTTTTTACGTAATAGTTAAAAAAAATAGTTGTAAATAAAAGTCATATTTAAAACCTTTAATCGCAACGAATCTGTATGGAAGTTTAAAAGAGCGATAGCCCTTATATTTCTTTTAACTTACTATGAAAAAAAGATGGTACAAAGTGACGATTGATAGTCTCTGCCTACCCGAATGGGAACCTAACGGCGTGAGAATATGTATGTATGAAGAAGAGGTAGAGCATTAATTAAACTTTACGTGTTTTAGTATGATGAAAGCACAGGCAACACGTAAAATTCGGCCAGTTTATGTAATGTTGTGCTTTGTACCATTTCTAACATACCACAGTGGTACCGCCGCCATACAAGGGCGGTCATAAATACCTTACTCTCTTAATTTGCATTTTTTTTTGGGTAAATCAATAAAATAACGTTTAAGATTGTATAATAATGATGTATTTAATTGTTAGAAGTAAATTAAGAAGTAAAAGTATACCACCACCATGATTTTTATACAATTCAAAGAAATAAAATAAATAGGTATAAATATATTAATTAATTTCTAATGATAACTACGAAATATCAAATTTTTGGTATTAATAAAGTTGACAATTTACTATTTTTACCATAAAAAATACATACATACATCATACATATACTCACGCCGTTAATTCCCATTGGGGTAGACAGAGACTATCGATCGCTACTTTGTACGATCCTGGCAAACCTCTCTTGCTTCGTCTACATCCATCAATCTTTTCATACATGCTCTTTTATTCTTCATACCTCGGACGCCTGCCTTTTTGAGCACACTTTCAATTTGGTCCAAGTGTGTCTTTCGTGGCCGTCCTCTACTAACATTACCTTCCACATTAGCTCTATAGATACCTTTTACCAATTTCCTATTATCCATCTTCTCGATGTGCCCAAACCATCTCAACATTCCTTTTTCTATCTTACTTACAATATCATCTTTTATACCACACCTTTCACGAATCACATCGTTCCTCACACGTAAAAAATACATTATAACTATTTCTATTTTAAACTTACAGCTAAGTATACATGCATCTCTTACTAAACTGAAAAAAGAACTACAAATGAATTGGAATATAAATCAAACTTTTAATAGATGTAACACTTCTTTAGACATAACACTCTTCTTCTGACGGGGGAGTTTTCGAAGGCCAGTAATAAATGGATCCAAACTGAGTAAAAGTCTATTTAGCAAATCCGAATTACTAACTTCTCTTGACATCTTGCGCGTGTGATCTCGTCTGAAGGACTTATAGAATTTATTGTTTCATTCAGCTGCCTCTTCAGATAACTCCTCGAACGATACTAAAACCTG
This sequence comes from Bedellia somnulentella, assembly GCA_963576735.1. Lineage (NCBI taxonomy): Eukaryota > Metazoa > Arthropoda > Insecta > Lepidoptera > Bedelliidae > Bedellia > Bedellia somnulentella. Next base: position 2,435,921 of record OY755183.1, read on the forward strand.
TTGCGCTACCTGAGCCCCGTGAATGAGCACTTTGTGGACGGAAGCTGGAAGGTTCAACCACGGATATTCTTGAATCAAAAGACGCGCGGTTTCTAATTCCTATTTCTCGAAAATTACTTAAAATATGTTTATGTTTCTGTGCAACTGTTCCGCCATGTTCCAATAGCCATACCTAAAATAAATGCATCCTTGTAAAGGTGCATTTAATCGTATAACCTGGAAAGAAAAGTTAAAACTGTTGTATCGGGTTTTGAGAATTTGCTAATTTTGAGTCTACGCAGTAGTCTTTAAGAACTCGTAGAAGCTACATAGGCAGCTCTTGGCGGCTGAATGTTTTTGTATTCGAAAGAAGACACTTTAATCTTAAAATTGTACTATGTGAGAACCATTGACGATATCTGACATACTCTTAAAACTTTAGGAAAAGTCAAAATAATGTTTATTTTTAAACAAAATATTGTTGTACATTAGAAGGGACAAACATGTTCTAATATGACAAATAACGGTTTTTAAATGTACCTGAATTGTAATCCATACCTTGTTCTTGGAAATCCATATCCCGGAAGTCACTCACAAACAATGCAATTCTGAGAATTCACTACCGCATAACAATGTTCTAATGAGTCACTGATAACGGCGAGCATAAGGGCAAGATGCTTTCACTTTGAGGGTCAAAAGCAAATTGTTCTCAAATGAAAAGGGTGACATATTTATACTTTTTGGATAGCTTGTTTATCGGTTTATCGGTAAAAACAAAGAAATGAATAGTATTTGATAGTCGACTTTACCGATTAATGGCCTATGGCGGTACCACTGTGCATACGCTCAGTGTGGTACCAAAGGAAACTGTTTACAAATGTAAATTAGCTCATGACAGATAGACGAATGTTTGGAGATGTTTCAATTTATCCAGACTTGTAACAGATGGCCTATGTTTTCTACTTTTATTATACTCCTAAATTATAGAGATCTCATTCAAATGGTTCTTGATTCTTTCGTATTTATCATTATACGCAAAAAAACTGTATAGTGTCTTAAAATTAGTGTATTGTTTTGTGAGTGTCGTACGCAATATTCAATATAATCACATAGTAAGAACTTCCAACTTCCAAATGTGGCTGACGAGTTTCTAGCTCTAAAGCTCTGGCTACCCCTTTATGGGATTCATAGCCGTGAGTATAAGTAAGTAAGTAAGTAAGAACACTTAACATAGAAAACTTCGAGTGTTAATATATTTAAAATGACGAGAAGTTAATACATTTATTAGTACAATACAGCTTATTATGAAACTGTGATACTATTATATACTATATACCAGAGCGCTAAAGTATGGTTTTAGATTATTGCAACTTGACTGGCTTAAAAAAGAGGTTATCCACAGAAACAAAATAAACGGTGTTATACGAAACTATTTGCTTTATTTTACCGTTTTTGTGCATACATACATGTACATACGTATATATAGTCACCCCATTATAACTCTTTCACTAGCTCCAATTTCTTACCATTAATCCTTATCACGCAACTTATCATATTCTGCTCTCTTTCCAAATCCATGGTTTTATTTTTATCCACATTCACTCTCATTCCTTTTCTTCCAAAAGACGTTAGTATATTACATCATTAGTATACAAGTAGCATTTGATCGTCAGCGTATAGGAGGCATTTAAAGATTTATCCACTCATTCTCAGTCCATGATCACTTTCACGTTACTCTGTCGGACAGTCATCCATGAACAAATTGAAAGTCACGGAGAAGTTTTTTGTGACTACATAATAAATTACAAGTATTTTTTACTCATGGCAAAGACTTTTATGTATACCTACCCCTACCAGGATATGTGGGATAAACTCTATGTGTTTATTTGACGAGTAAACAATAAACATTAGCTTGCAATAGCTCGTAGTGAGCTTAGTAACGAACGGCTGTGAAGTTTCGCGG
>OY755183.1:2438062-2612428 GCA_963576735.1 Bedellia somnulentella
GTATGTTGGTGTGTCAATTTGGCTTACTATTGGACGAAGCGGGTGGTCAACTTTAAACCCAAAATTCACAAAGTTGACCACCCGCTTCGTCCAATAGTAAGCCAAATTGACACACCAACATACCAATTGGCAAAACATGTGGCAAAGATACTATCACCACTTCGAGGAAAAACTGAAGCCTTTGTGAAGAATTCCTATCAATTCATTAATGACATCAAGAACTTAAGTCTTAGTGATGAGGACATTATGGTCAGCTTTGATGTTCAGTCTCTTTACACCAGTTTACCAATACAAGACTGTGTTGAAGTTGTCACAGAAAGGTTAACAGATGCTGACATACCTTTAGAATATGCAGAATTACTTAAGCACTGCCTTACAACTGGCTACTTACTTTGGGATAAGGAATTCTACATCCAGACTGATGGTGTGGCAATGGGATCCCTAGTCTCTCCTATTGTAGCCGATATATTCATGGAACGATTGGAGGAGATTGCACTAAAATCCTTCCCTGTCACTCCAAAGGTTTATAAGAGGTACGTAGATGATACTTTTGCAATCCTACCCAAAAACATAGTCTCTGCATTCTTAGACCATCTTAATTCCATTAACCCTAAGATCCAATTTACAATGGAATTAGAGACTAATAATAGTTTAGCCTTTCTAGATGTCCTCTTGATAAGGAATTCTGATAACTCAATTAGTCACACAGTTTATAGGAAACCCACCCACACTGATAGGTACCTCAATGGTGACTCACACCACCATCCATCTCAGTTAGCTACTGTTGGTAAAACTTTGTTTCAGAGAGCCAAACATCTTTGTGACGAACACCATCTTGCTGGAGAGCTCAGTCATGTGAAACAAGTTCTTCACAACAACAAGCTGAAATTGCCCCGCCAACGTCACCGCTCCTCCGATAAACCACCTACTGTTGAAAGACTCCCTGCAACTCTACCTTTTGTAAAGGGTGTAACAGACAAAATTAGTACTGTGTTACAGCGTGCTTCCATTAAGACCTACTTCAAGCCGCACCAAAAGATAAGTCAGTTTCTAAGACCTATCAAATGTCAGATCCCTTTACAAGATGCAGGCGTTTATAAACTAGACTGTGAGTGTGGTCTTTCATACATCGGCCAAACAAAGCGTAGTGTAGCAACTCGCGTTAGAGAACATATTGCTGATATGAAGAATAGGCGTCCTGGAAGATTTGCTTTGTGTGAACACACCTTCGATAAGCCAAACCACCACATGCGTTTTGACAAACCTACAATTCTAGCAAAAGAGAATCGATTGATACCTAGAATGATACGCGAGTCTATTGAAATAAAGAAACATCCAAACTTCAATAGAGATGATGGTTGGCAATTACCACCTGCTTGGAACCCGATCATTAGCACAACCAAGCGAGGGAAGAACACTAGCAAGACTCCAGATAACATTAGCTCTTTTGTACATAGCAAATATTAGACGCAAATGTAACTTAAAATTTTGTGAAGGTAGTTAGTATTAATAATTTTATAGTACTGTATAATGACAAATAACACCTCAGTCTTCCCGTGACCATGATAACTGAAAAGTTTTCGAAACGTCGGGCTTTAAAAATAATGTAATAATACGCGATTAAAATATCCGAAAATCAAAAGTTGTTTCAATTATAATTTGCAATCGTGAAAATCTTAGAAAATACTATCAGACCCTGATATCCTCATCATGGTACCAATCCGGGAGTATCTTCTTTCGAATAAAAAAATAATAATCAAAATCGGTTCATAAATGGGGAAGTAATCGGCGAACAAACATAAAAAAAATAAAAATAAAAAAAAATATACCGGTCGAACTGAGAACACTCCTTTTTTTGAAGTCGGTTAAAAATTAAGTCCACGCGGACGAAGTCGCGGGCAAAAAGCTAGTTACTAATAAATAAAGAATAAATAAAGGAAAGAAAAATTTCGACACAGGCGGGAATCGAACCCGCGACCTCGGGTATACGCCCCGACGCTCTGCCAACTGAGCCACCGTGTCAATTGGCTGCCAGAGCGAAACTACTACTGTAATATACTTATATATGTAATAGTACTTAAACTGTAAAAGAAATAAAGGATAGAAGAATTTCGCACTGGCAGCCAATTGACACGGTGGCTCAGTTGGCAGAGCGTCGGGGCGTATACCCGAGGTCGCGCGTTCGATTCCCGCCTGTGTCGAAATTTTTCTTTCCTTTATTTATTCTTTACCCATTACATTAGTTGACTTTGGCAATACCCAAGGGAAAAAGAATTTATTGCTATTCTAAGCTGACTCTATCTACATATATCCTAGTAGTGTAGATAATAATGAATTATTTAAGCCAATTTAATAAATTTACTATAATAGAAAAATACACCATGTTTGCTATTCACAAACAAATCAACTTTGTGTGACAAACTAGCATAGGTTCTGTGTCACCTTTTCCACAACAAAGGGGAATAAAATTTATGTATTGTTGGGAACCATGATAGCCCAGTGGGTAGAACACTCGGTTATTGTGCAAACGAGTAGTGTTCAAATCCTGAGTCGGGCCTACACCAATTTGTCTTTTCTAAAGACATATGTGTAGTTAATTTATCATGGTTGTTAACGGTAAGGGAAAACATGGTGAGGAAACCCACATGGCTGAGTTGTACTTAGTCATGTGACAGTATATTCATACAAAACGGCGATAGGCCTGCCCCCTATCACGTGAGTACACTGTCCATGCAAAATGTGGGTACTCTGAACACCAGGTGACAAAGTCACGTGATGTTCAGAAGTATTAGTACCTCTGCCAACCCCTTCGGGAATATTCGGCGTGAACGTTTATGTTATGTATTGTTGGCATAATAACATACATACATATACTGATAAACCTCTCTAGCTTTGTGTACATCCATCAATCTACTCATAATCGCTCTTTTATTCTTCATACTTTCGCCGCCTGCCTTTTTGAGCACACTTGCTATTTGGTCCAAGTGTGTCCTCCGACGTTGTCCTTTACTAACAGTACCATCCACATTAGCTCTATAAATCTCTTTTACCAATTAACTTAATAAATAAATAAAACCATCTTAATAAATAAATAAATATTCCTTTTTCTATCTTTTTTACAATATCACCTTCCACAAATCACACTATTTCTCAATGTCGCATAATCTAACATTACAAACTTTTCTGAGGGACCTCATTTCTACTGCATTTACTTTGCTCTCATGCTTCTTTGGCCACACCCAATCCAATTTATCAGTTAGGTAAGAATAATCTGTGTTGGGCTTTTTTTTATAAAGAGAGTGTAATATGCGCTTTGGGGTAGAAACACTGCTATGTGAAAGGCTATAAAATTGCATAGATTAAATGATTTGAAATAATACTAGGAAATAAGTATTGCATAACATTATGAAATTAAACTTATTACATTTAGTAAAATATGCAATAATGTAAAAATCATAGGTAATTTCTGCTGTGGGAGTACTGGTAGAATGCACACTACATTAGACTCAGTTAGCACATAGTAACATTTCTTTCATAATCCTACAGGGTGGTATTTAAATGATTCTCTAGCTAAGGGTAAATATAAATTATAAGTTACACTTTGTACACCTGCTTTGCAACGCACATTTGTAATTTAACATTATTATTTTTATTGTAAATGAATTAGTAGCTCTATCACTCCTTGTAGAATATAATCTGTAAATGTTGAGAAGAAGAAGATAGAAGAAGCTACAGTATTTTGTTTCATATCCTTATCATATTTCAGTTATAAACAAAGCAACAATTAAGCTGGCCCCTATCAAAAGGGCAAGCCTGTCTGTTTGTTAACCAAGGCAAAAAATGGATTATAACACTAAATAATAATAATATGTTGATGTTCAATACAGGAGTACTTCTGTACTATTTGTTTCATAATCTCTAAATGGTTGCTAAGGGTAATGAAGGCTGTATAAAAGGGCAAGGTTATAATTACTTTTGCAGTCGCTCCAGCATCCTTTCCCGCGCTTGATCAGATATACCACCGGTGTAAGTTGGTGTCTCTTCGTTCGCTTTTCTGTATTTACGTTGTTTAGGTTGCGATTCATCAGGTTTGTCAGTGCCATCATCGTTTTCTTCTTGACCGAATGAGATTAAACGATTTTGATGCCGTTTAGCTGCTGCTAACTTATCTAAACCGAGCAAGGACGGCCTAGCAAACTGAAATTCATCCGGTTTATCCTTCTTTTTGATGATCAATCCTCCAACAGCTGAGCTGGAGGTACCTTCTAGGCGATGTATACCATCATCTTCGTCAGCCATTATACATAAAATATAACTGGAGCTGAGAGTTTTTTAACGTGAAAGATACGGATAAAAGTCAAATTTCTCGCCAACACAATATACAAACAACAGTATAACCTCAATTTGTGTATTATGATGTTTTTTTGCATAGATGGCAACTTTTGTTATGTTTCCCAGTAGCTTTTTTACGTTGCCTTAATGCAATGCATTACATTAAATCTCAGAATTGCGTGTATACAAATCGTTTTATTAAGATTGGAACGATCGTTTTATACGTTAGACTTAATACATACAATCTGTGTACTAAGTATCGGGTATTTGTCAATAAAACAAAAAATACAAATTATTCATCTAAATTTATTTTATCGCCTTCAAAGTAGGCCCCATCGCATCGCTTGCAATAGAAGAAGAAGAAAGAAGAAAAATTGTTTATTTGGCACACAATAATAAAATACAGGGTAAATTTACAACAATAAAAAAAAATGCACCAAAAAATATCACCAATACAACATCTCCACCGCTTCACCCAGTCTTCCATACATTTTTCATAGGCTATTTGCGGTATGGCCTTTAGCTCATTCAGCGAATTTTCTTTTATGGCTTCTATCGACTCAAAACGTTTTCCTCGAAGTGGTAATTTTAACTTGGGAAATAAAAAAAAGTCAGACGGAGCCATATCAGGTGAATACGGTGCTTGGTCGTGAACTTTTGTTGAATTTTTCGCTAAAAACTCTTTCACTATAATGGCTGTGTGTGATTGATGGTGCAATATCAATCATGGTGCAGCATCCATGAGTTGTGCAGTGTTGCCAATAAGTCAAGACCGTATGTCGCCCAATTTTCAATGCTTGAGTAGCCTAAAGTAGCCCAAACCCGAAACTAAAATAAAAACCACCTTTTTAACTATATATAATAAAATCAGTACTTAACACTTAAACAACAAGTCTTTTAAACTAGAGTTTGAAGTTATTTAAAGAAAATAAAAGTATCAAAACAGTGTTTTAAAGTTAAAGAAAGCAAAGATTTTGAATTGGCGTGTCCAAAGACTCATTAGCCAGACTCTAAAACATTATTCTGCTTGTTCTGCTGCGAGCAATTTCTGTTCTTGCCCTGTTTTGTTATTACTCTTAAAGGTTAAGCGGATAAAAATTCCTGATTTGAATAGTTCTAATAAACATACTGATTCAAATATTTGGTTGATTTGAATTTAAATTTTTGCAACTCCATCTGTGATATTTTCACAGTACTGCCAACATGATCTCAGAGGTATTTAGAGATGAAACGTTCAATATGGGTGAAGGGTTTTGCCTAGGGGTTTTGCCATCTTTTTATCTTGATTGTCGTATATCTTCTTATGTATTTTTTTTGTGCTTATTTGTGTCGTAATTCGATTATATATAAAAGTAAATTTAATCTTTTTCGAGTAGCCTAAACGGCGACCAGTCGCCTTAACGATTTTTTGTTCGCCGTTTTCCAATCTGAGTAGCCTAAATGGCGAAAAATCGCCTACGTTGGCAACACTGGAGTTGTGTTGCCACAAATCTGGACGTTTTCGCCGGATACTCTCACGCAAACGCTTCATGACGCCTAAATAATATTCTTTATTCACTGTTTCTCCCTCTGGAAGGAATTCAGAGTGAACCACACCACGGTAGTAAAAAAAAACTGTCAGCATCACCTTCATTTTGGAGCGACTTTGCCGCGGTTTTTTGGATTTCGGCTCGTTTTCGAGACGCCATTCTGAAGACTGTTGGCTTGTTTGCATGTCGTACTCATAAATCCATGTCTCGTCGCCAGTTATTATACGTTTCATAAAGGTCGGATCCGTAGAAGCTCGGGAAACCATGTCTTCAGCGACATGCTTCCGCTGCGCTTTTTGAACAAAATTGAGCTCTTTTGGAACTAGTCGTGCGGCGACGCGTTTCATGCCTAAAATGACAATGAGAATGTTGTGGACGGACTTAAAAGATATGTTCACCTCACAAGCACACTCTCTCAGACTCATATGTCGATTTTCGAGCACTAGCTTCTTGATTCTGTCGATGTTTTCTTTGGTTGTAGCGGTTGAAGGTCTATCAGAACGAGGCAAGTCTACTACTACTTTTCGGCCTTCTTTAAAAGCCTTATACCATTCATAAGCCCTTGTTTTCGATATACACGATTCGCCGTAGGTATTTCGCAACATTTTTAGTGATTCACCACATGAAATATCATTCGAATCACAAAATTTAAGGCACACTCTTTGTTCAACAATATTTTCCATTGTAAAAATCGCCGAGGACCCAAAACTATGACCAACAAAAATGTAGTTTAAAACAAATTAAATGACAGATCCCGCTCAAATTTTGAGCGCTAAATCAGTACAGTGCTACCAACATGCAGTAAAAAAATTTGAACGACCTCTTTTACGCGGGTCTTTTTATTGACATATTCCCGATACTTTTTACACAGAGTAGTATTCTATCACAATTTTACACGACGATGTAAAGGGTCTCTGCGAAAGCAGCTGCATGGATTTTAACTTGATCTCGCAACAGTGGTTACATGGCAAGTTGGCACCATAGCTCAGTTGGCAGAGCGTCCGAGGCTTAGACCGGGATGTCGCGGGTTCAAGTCCTACTGGTGTCGAAATTTATCTTTCCTTGATTGATTAGTAAAATATTCCACACGTGAGGTTTCGTGCTCAACAAAGTCTAATTCACATTATGAAGTGTTTTATGTATGTGTTGTGTGTATGTAAACTTGACTCGTCATATTGGTAGGCAATGGTAGTGGACCAGCCAGTTAGGAGGCTTACAGTGAGTTCTGAGGTAAATGAGTTTGAAAGGAGATAACATGTGATGAGCTCGACGCAAAGCAAGATGAGTAATACGATGAATGTTATCATTATGATTTATACAAAAAAAAAGTAGAACGGTAACTTATACGGATACGGATACGTACTTCGGAACTTTTTTATACTTATCTTTCCTATTTGGTATGTTTCCCTTTTACCCATGACAAGACCACTTTAGAGTTACACTATACGAAAATTAAAATAGTTCTTGCAATAGGCTATTTGATTGTTATAATATAAAAATATACATTTCTTTTATTTCACTAGTCTTAATATTTCTTTTTTGGAGCAATATGTAACAACGCGATATAAAAATATTGCATTATTCACTAAAATCCGTCTTCTAAAATAAGTATTTTCGATGTAACTGTCACGTGACTAAAAACGACCGTGATTGGCTATTTCTATAATGACGTAGATCACGCATAAACAGACTGTGTATCGCTTCGATCATTGGTGTTTAATGCGGAATTGACGTCATTTGTGCTACAGCCGCCATATTACAAGTCGCGTTTTCGCGGCACATTTGAATATTGCATTTTCTATTTCGACTTTTTAATAAAATAGCTAAAATGAAGACAGAAAAATATTTCTTTAGGGCTCCTTATAAACAAATTAACACCGTAAGATAGTTTTCAAAACTTTGTCAAATAGCCTATTAGTGCTGCCTTGACCATCATTATTAATTTGGATTCGACGAGAGTTCCACAAAGTTACGATCGTTTAGTGATATTTTGTGAAAAACCAGGGCAAACCTTAGTTGTAAGAATTCATACATAAGTGCGAACTCTTGGTGTTAATGTGCGTGCTGTCATCTGTGTATAGGAAATGTTCAGAAACGTTCTCCAAAACCACATTCACTGCTTGAGGAAGTGTAGAAATGTACCATCGATTTTGCCTGATTTTAAGTTTGTCTTTGTGCGGATGAGAGCCCTGCCCTGACCCTTGTGATTCGTCTTTCATAACCGGAAAGGTAAATGCTACGCTCTTAAAATGAGGGCTGCACGTTTTTAACTGCTCACAACATCCCAACCCTTGATGCTGAGAGGAACTCACGGCAGCCTCAGCAGCCTTCCATCTAGAAGAACTTGGTGACACTCGAAAATCGTCTATTCGAGGGCGCCCCTCACCAAGTTCAAATCCAGGGAGACTGTGCATTTTATTTTCCATATCACACGTGTCTAGCAGTTTGACATTAAGCTCCTCCTGTTCCGCTTGTTCAGGGATCTTCTTCAAGCGGAGGAACAGCCTCGCGTCGTATTTGTTCGATCTTGATAGCGCGAAATTCGGCCGGCCAGCTTTTATTGGGTGCATAAACTCACGGACTATAGCTGTCCAATAACTTGTCCATCTTATTTTCGAACCCAAGGCCTGCGAAAGTCCCGCAGGGTATTCTTTACCTTACTTTACTCCATCAGCGCCAGACACCAAACGCTCAGATTGAGTTGCTTCAGTCCCAACCATTGCCTTGTGGTGGCTGAGGTGATCGGGTTGATATGATAAATGGTGACCCCTGTCAGCCAGGTCTATGGGGCCAGTTTGCTCTGCATGTCTCTCATGAAGGTCCAGTCCCAGCCCCAGATGCGCCCCATTAACATCTTAAAGAAAATAGCCCTGCGCTTATCGTTATGTTTCATTTTCATGTTACGGTGAGCCAAATTCATCCAAGGTTTCATTTACTTGTATCAGGGTGATCGGTACACATTTTTTTTACATAATGCACTCAATGAGACGGGGCAATCTTTTATTCCGAGAAGTAATTAAATAAATATGAATCTCGTTGCACTTTATGTGCTTTGGTAGTATAGTAGTCCCTATGAACTATCGGTCACGTTGAAAATGATCAACCCGGTCCATCGTGCTGCCACCATCTGCAAAATGTATTGGAACGTTTTAAGTGATTGTTTGGCGTTGTGGTTGGAGACCCATAATCAACCATTCTTTATTTAACAATATTTTTCTCACTTAACTCCCAAAAGTGCTTAAGGGTTTCAAATAGCTAAGCTCTGGCTACTCCCTTTTGGGATTAATAGCTGTGAGTATAGGTAGGTAGTTTTTCTAGAAAATGAATTTCTTCGCAAGATAATGAATATAGGTATACACGTGCTTCAGAAATATAAACTCCTCAGCCAATTTGCGAGTTGAGCGGGCAAAAGATTTTAAATAATACATCGCCCTTCAATTACTTAAGCTTAAAAAGCTAATCTTAGCCGATAATACACAGCATTTAACAATATACACATATTACTTACATAAACAACATTGCTGTGTAGTGCCGGCTTAAAATGTCGCTACCGCTTTCTACCCACGGGTGTCGTAAGAGGCGACTAAGGGTATTGGTGCTTTTTATTGGATTTTTTGGCGATGCGGTTGGAGACCCATCACCAAAAACCTTTATTTTTACCATCTTTTCCCCACTCAACTTCCAAAAGTAGCTGAGGAATTTATAATTCCTTAGCTCTGGTTACCCCTTATAGAGAAACTAGCAGCCCGTCCCGGCTTCGCTCGGGCATGAATTATCATTAACATTTTGTTTTTTATTTTATTACATGTATTATTATTTTAATATATTTTTTTTAAGTTTTAAGCTATGTTATATTTTTTTGCTGTGTAGTGTCGGCTTAGAATAGCACTACCCCATTTCTTCTGGTGGGTGTACGTAACAGGCGACTAATGGTTTTGGGGCTTTTGAGGGATTTTTGGGCGATGCGGTTGGTGACCCATCACCGACAACCTTTATTTCACCATCTTTTCCCCACACAACTTCCAAAAGTGGCTGAGGAATTGCGGATTCCTTAGCTCTGGCTACGCCTTCTAGGGATTTATAGCCGTGAGTATATGTATGTATGTATGTTATATTTTTTTGTATTTATATTTAGATATATTTTTTTATTTTTTATAATGAGTAATTACATCAAAAGCCATTCAATTTATAGAGTTAGAGCTTCCCTGTAAACAATATTTGACGTTGTTGTATTTTGGGGCAGCAAAATAAATTGATGTTCAGGGGCTCCCACCCGCGACAGGCCAACGTACAGTTGACCGTGAGTAAAACAATTCTTTCGCAGGTCAAACCCTACTAATTTGAAGGTTTGGCCTTGGGACTTATTAATTGTTAAAGCAAAAGATGTTTTAACCGGAAATTGTAGCCGTTTAAATGGAATTGGCAGATCAGTTGGGATCATTGGTATCCTCGGTATATGAACTAATTGACCGGCTGCTGGGCCAGTGATAATAGTCGCTACAATCAAATTTTGCTTTTACTCTTTGATAAGCAGCCTCCCGTACCCCTTCGTGACGCCTGCAACAACTTACTATGCATAGCTAATCGAGCGGAGTTTTATCTATTTTTTTAATTCGAGATAACTTTCGAATGGAATGTTCGAATTGAATAATTCAAAAAGTAATATAAGGGTATTGAAGTAGTCTAAAATAATATATACGTTTTTTATAAGGATTAGATAGGTACAAATAAAGAGCCTTTTCTAAAGCAGGATTTTAATTTAATTTTTAAATAATTTTATATAATGACGCTTGTTGTGAGATAACTATAATAGTTAGAGACATGCTGTCTGGGCATTTTTTTTAGATAATAATGTGTTCTATAAAATTGTCTATACTTATAATAAATCTGTAGAGAGGTCAATTCTGTACATGAAATATATTTTCAAAATAACTATCAGGTGGTGATTAGGGATCGATACTGATGCCAAAAATGCAATCAGTAAAATTTTTGTCTGTCTGTCTGTCTGTCTGTCTGTCTGTCTGTCTGTCTGTCTGTCTGTCTGTCTGTCTGTCTGTCGGTTTGTATGTTCCTTATGGAAACAAAAACTACTCGACGGATTTTAACGAAACTTGGTACAATTATTTTTCATACTCCTGCGCAGGTTTTTGTATACTTTCCAGCAGAGAAGTAAAGGGGAATTTTGGGAAATTTAGGGAAAACGGGAGAAGTTACTCAATTTTTTAAGCTTCCGTCGCGTGTGCAGCCTTAATGGTTAAACTTACATAGAAATCATGTGTGGCAGAAATATTCTTCATAAAATTATCTAAAAAAAAATCCTCAACAGTATATGTCTATCTTTTATGGTTGACTCACAATAACGCGTGTAATTCCTGATAGCTTAGCAGTTCGAAACATCCTGATTATATTTGTTTAACCTTACGTTTGTAAACCTCTCATTCATCCCTAATTTAAAAAAGTTAACATTATTACCTATTCAATAAAAAAGAATCATAGAAATCGGTAGACAAACACCGAAATTATACATAAAATAAGCCATCGCGCCCGTGATCGAAACTAAATCTTTACTAATTTACATATAACATACTAGATGGCGCCAGTAGTTGCATCCTACATAACGTAATGATTTATTTTTTAGATTGTTATAAATACTTCATGGCGTTTTATTCCAAAATTTGCTATTAAACGGAAATACTGAACCGTTCATTAAAGCGCATTCAAAATCACCAAACAACTCTAAGGGAGTGCTATAAATTTAATAAATTGAAAACATTACGCTGAATTTCACAATGCTTGAGCAGTGACTGAAGAAAGCAACCTCAGATATTTAAAAAAACAACGCTACCCGTGCGAAGCTGGGACGATCCACTAGTAGTACATAATTTTATTCTATTGTCAATAGTTTTCGCAGCGCACGCGATGTAAGGATTTTTTTTGGTATTTCTTTAACACCTTGGGTTACATTTTTGAAGTTTACGTAAGGATCCCTAATTTTTTGAAAATGAAATATAGCCTATGTCACTCGAGAATAGTGTAGCATTAAAACAGTGAAAGAATTTTTCAAATCCGTCCAGTAGTTTTGGAGCCTATTCAATTCAAACAAACAAACAAACAAAAAATCAAACCTTTCCTCTTTATAATATTAGTATAGATATAGCCGTGAGTATATGTATGTATGTACTTACATCATACAAAATGCAAACACGCTGTTTTGTATATCGTTCCACACAATAATCCGAGTCGTTAAAAATAATTAATGACGTCACTCATCCTGATTTAAAACGCAATACATTACTTCTGAAAAGTTAATATGAGGTGATAAAATTTTCACGTTCATAAATTAATCTAAAGCAAACAGGCGGTGTTTTCGAAATATTTCCGTTCCATTTGCTACGTTCCGTAATTTATTTATATGGTTATGAGTTCATTTGGTTGAATCATAATTTTATTAACTGATTTTGCTATGGTTTATGCACTATCACATTAATGCAATCAGTCCTGACAAAAAGTGTGTACTTCAGAACGAAAATCAAAAGCTTTATTTTTTAACAGTGCTGTATAGTTTCGGATAAGAATAGCGCTAACCCCACTTTCCGCGGTTAATTTAAAAGAACACTTAGGGAATTGGCGATTTTTAAGTGATTATTGGGCGATTGGGTTGGAGAATTATCAGCAAAAACCTTTATTTTACAATCTTTTTTTCACTCACGTTTCAAAAGCAGCTGACGAATTTATTATTCTGATTCTCTGGCAACCCTTTCTAGGAATTTTACCCGTGAGTATACTTTATGTATGTTTTTTTTACAGCAACCGTAATAGCCCAGTGGGTAGAACACTCGGTTATCGTGTAAACGACTAGTGTTCAAATCCTGGGTCGGGCCTACACCAATTTGTCTTTTCTAAAGATATATGTGTGGTTAATTTATCATTGTTGTTAACGGTGAGGGAAAACATCGTGAGGAAACCCACATGGCTAAGTTGTACTTAGTCATGTGACAGTGTATTCGTACAAAACGCCGATAGGCCTGCCCCCTATCACGAGAGTACACTGTCCATGCAAAACGTGGGTACTCTGAACACCAGGTGATAAAGTCACGTGATGTTCAGAAGTATTAGTACCTCTGCCAACCCCTTCGGGGATATTCGGCGTGAACGTTTATGTTATATTATTGTGTTTTTTTTACATTAATTTCAAGCAATGCAACTGATAGTTAATAATAAAAATACGAGTACATCACATTTTGCTATATTAGGTATCCTACTGGAGCACAGTGCCTCACCAAGCTCTCATCACGCCTTTCTGTCTTCTGCAACTTCTAAAGAAAGAAAGAAAACGCGTTTATTTGCCATTTTATAAGCCACAAAAATAATATTAATAGAAAACATGGCACTGACTCAGCGCTACTGCCTGGCTGTTATTGCTGCCTCTTGATGAATATATAAATGTAGTGGTGGAAGGTTTGACATTGCTGGGTTAACAGGTGTTGGTGTTGTCTTCATGGCTCCTGTTATCGCTATCTAGGCTGCTCGTTCGTTGCATTAATTCCAAGGTTTTTGGCTGTTGCTTTGTATGGTTCTGGGCCATCATACTTGTGCTCCGTATGGCTTGATCAGCATTATGCATTATCCCTTTTTTTTCCTCACGGATACCATATGAGGCAACTTAGGATTTTGGTGCTTTTGAGGAGCTTGTGGAAAGATATAGTTGGGAACCATCAGGAGACCCATCAGTAACCATTCTTTATTCTTCAATTCAACCTCTAAACTTTGGTTCTAGTAAATATCTTATTCTGAAAGCGGATTGCAAGATTTACCGAATCGTTTACTTAACGCCACGCGTCGTAGCAAATTAAAAAAGACACAGATATGTATAGCGATAAGACCGCCAAATGTACTTTTCTACAAACTGTTTTATTATTTTATTATTATATAAAGTGATTACATAAACATAACATAACATAAACGTTCACGCCGCGCCGTTTATCCCCGAAGGGGTACCAATACTTCTGAACTCATATGGCAGCGCCATCTAGTGTCCAGAGAAGGTACCCACGTTTTGCTTAGACAATATACTCGCATGACAGGGGGCAGGCCTATCGCCGTTTTGTACGAATACACTGTCACATGACTAAGTACAACTCAGCCATGTGGGTTTCCTTACGATGTTTTCCCTCACCGTTAAAAACCATGATAAATTAACCACACATATGACTTTTAGAAAAGACAAATTGGTGTAGGCCCGACCCAGGATTGGAACTCACGCCCTTCTGTTTTCGGGCGGATGTTTTACCCACTGGACTATTATGTCGCATAAAGTGATTAACTTGTGTTTAACGTGCAATGAAGAGTATTTTTATTCTATTCTATTGTGTTCACTTTAATGTATGGAACTCGATCGAAAACGAAATATCGATTGAAACTCGCAATCTACTTACTGGTATAAAGGTATGATGTGGGAAAAAGCAAGGTAATTTCCTTTGATATTTATTGTGAATGAGTTGTCATAGTCGCAAAGTAGCGGTGTGATCGAAATAGATTCAAGTTCAGATAGTGAGGTTGGCGGTGTGCCAACCTAGATTGGGTTGACGCGGTGCAGTAACATACTGCCGGGTTCGCTTACTTTGTAGCATGTTTAAAATAATTTAATTAAAATAATGTTGGGACGATAAGTTTTGTATTTACTAAATAATTAATTCCTTAAAAAAATCATTTCTTTCGATGATTTTGATTATGAAACCACACTTTGCCTTCGTCATTAAACATTACTGCAAGAGTTTTTAAACTGACGACACACCACTATAGCTAATAGCACTACCCCATTTTTTTCCGGTGGGTGTACGTAAGAGGCGACTAACGGTATTTGAGTCTTTAAGGGATTTTTGGGCGATGCGGTTGGAGACCCATCACCAACAACCTTTATTTTACCTTCTTTTCCCCACACAACTTTCCAAAAGTTGCTGAGGAATTTTAAATTCCTTAGCTTAAATTCTGGCTACCCCTTCTAGGGATTTATAGCCGTGAGTATATGTATGTATGACACACCACCTAAGCAGGTAAACAGCGAATTTCGACAAAATGCCTGCGATATAAGTCGGATCTGATTTGCTGTAAACGCAAAAAAGTGAATGATTTTATATATAAATAACAAAATCGATACGTTCAGGCAGAAATGAGAATCTGACAGATCACTCATACAAAATCTGTCAGCTTCTCACTTCTCATATGACACTCGCTCTCATATACCTCAAATTACGCGGGCTGGTACTCGATGCTTATGACCATCATGAAAGGTTTGGTAGAGATCGGTCCTGCAGTTTAAGAGGAGTAATGTCACAAGCGAAATAAACACATCGGGGGTAAATGGAGTCTCGCCACAATAAGATTGTTTGAGTTGTCAGTATGTTACTGCAACGCTTCTAATCTCATGTTTTGTCACAAAATTGATACGAGAGTCTTCCGGACGCCTGTTGCTCTAACATTTCAAAAGTGCCGGTCTCTTACACTGCCATTATATTTATAACATTAGTTTTGTTAGTTTTCATGTATTTTGGAGATATATTTAGTGGGTCACAATGCTATTACAATATTGTTTAAATGCTGTTTAAAATAGAAAAATACTGATTGTACATAAAATTAAAGCTAAAGAATTTCCACAATTTCTGATTAAGTTAATATCTTTAAACTATAATTGTCTAAGCTCTACGTTTTACAAAAATATCAACTAAGATTGGGGCGTTCATTTTGCTTCTATTATTTTTAATTATAATCAACCCGCGAAATCCCATCCCTTTTATTCTTCTCTCTTAAACTTAAAATTTAATTTGTAAGATCTAACCCAGTCTGGAAGGATATTGCAGGCTTGTATCACCTGATGATAAGATGATTCCGTGCTTCGGAGGGCATGTTAAGCCGTCGGTCCCGGCTACTATTACGGTAGTAGTCGTTAGTCTGCAAACCCGCAATTGGCCAGCTTGGTGGACTTAGGCCAAATCGCCCTATATAGGGTAGGCTCGAGCCCCTTGGTGAAGACGTATATGGGTTGCGAGGAAATCCTAAGTCATAACAGTAAGTGTATTCGTAAAGTCATTTGATACTGCGTTGCGCCATATTAACACAAAACGACAATCGACGAACTCTCCGATCATGATATTTAGGACACTTAGTACCACTGCCAGCGCTTCGGGGGTCAGCGGGAGTCGTAATCAAACCATGTAGTCATCATCATCATTTAATCATAAAATTTAGTACATTTCCTTCATAGTTAAGCTTGTTGGTTAACGTTAGCGATACCTTTTAAGTTACACCAACGAATAATCAAATCATAAAAATATTTTCTTAACGCGTTTTCAGAAATTTAGTTCAATTCTCGTCACGAATTCTCTTGTAGGTCTCACGAAGTGGTAATTAGAGATGAGAATAATGAAGAAACCAGCCGGACCCATATCTAGCGATACTAACTTCGACGTCGATGGTCTGCCAGAGTGAGGCCAATTTTAATCGCATCTCGAGCGCTTTTATACGCTTTGTAGCACTCATAAGCATGGTAGGACATGGGACCTAGGTATGACATATTCGATGCCCCGTAAGCCTTCGCTGATATTGGCGGTGCTATTCAAATGCATTGTTTGACGTTCATGTCCATTTACACTGCACTTGCACTTAAAACAACATTATATTTAATCAGACGGCAACAGTAATAGAAATACTCACAGCCGTAAATCCCAGAAGGGGTAACCAGAGCTTTAGAGCTATAAACTCATCATCATCAGCCACTTTTTGAAGTTTATAGGAGAGACGATGGTCGATATAAAGTATCGTTGGTGATGGGTCTCCAACCGTTAGTCGCCTCATAAACGCTACTTTATTTTTACCATCTTGTCCCCTATCAACTTCCAAATGTGGCTAAGGAGTTCCTAGCTCTAAAGCGCTGGCTATGGCTATCCCTTTTGTAATTTATGGCCGTGAGTATATGTGTTCTAGCAGAATGAAATCTCTCGACTATTTGTACTTGTAAAACCCTCATAAACTGTTACTAAGATATTATGCAAATCTAGTGTTAAGATTTGAAATTCAACCAACTGTGAAGAGAAGACGATTCTGTAAATTAAATTATGCGTAAAAATATATTTTTGCGTCCAAGTTCTTTCAGAAAATACTCTTAAATAAAGTTAAAAAGCACTTTCTTTTATTCTTTATGGTCTCCTTATGGGATGAGGACTTTTTTAATACAAGTTTTATAGTACAAAAGATAATGACACAGGTGTTTATAAGTTTTTTTTGCTAACATAAAGTTAAGAATAATATGTTTGTAAGATTTTACGTAATAGTTAAAAAAAGAATTGTTGTAAATAAATTCATATTCAAAAACCTTTAATCGCAACGAATCTGCATGGAAGTTTAAAAGGGCGATAGCCCTTATATTTCTTTTACCTTACTATGAAAAAAAGATGGTACAAATTGACGATTGATAGTCTCTGCCTACCCGAGTGGGAACTAACGGCATGAGAATATGTATGTATGACAAAGAGGTAGAGGATTAATTATACTTTACGTGTTTTAGTATGATGAAAGCAAAGGCAACACGTAAAATTCGGCCAGTTTATGTAATGTTGTGCTTTGTACCATTTCTAACATACGCTCAGTGTGGTACCAAAGGAAACTGTTTACAAATGTAAATTAGCTCATGACAGATAGACGAATGTTTGGAGATGTTTCAATTTATCCAGACTTGTAACAGATGGCCTATGTTTTCTACTTTTATTATACTCTTAAATTATAGAGATCTCATTCAAATGGTTCTTGATTCTTTCGTACGTATCATTATACGCAAAAAAACTGTATCGTGTCTTAAAATTAGTGTATGGTTTTGTGAGTGTCGTACGAAATATTAAATTTAATCACATAGTAAGAACTTCCAACTTCCAAATGTGGCTGACGAGTTTCTAGCTCTAAAGCTCTGGCTACCCCTTTATGGGATTCATAGCCGTGAGTATAAGTAAGTAATTAAGTAAGAACACTTAACGTAAAAAACTTCGAGTGTTAATACATTTAAAATGACGAGAAGTTAATACATTTATTAGTACAATACAGCTTATTATGAAACTGTGATACTATTATATACTATATACCAGAGCGCTAAAGTATGGTTTTAGATTATTGCAACTTGACTGGCTTAAAAAAGAGGTTATCCACAGAAACAAAATAAACGGTGTTATACGAAACTATTTGCTTTATTTTACCGTTTTTGTGCATACATACATGTACATACGTATATATAGTCACCCCATTATAACTCTTTCACTAGCTCCAATTTCTTACCATTAATCCTAATCACGCAACATATCATATTCTGCTCTCTTTCCAAATCCATGGTTTTATTTTTATCCACATTCACTCTCATTCCTTTTCTTCCAAAAGACGTTAGTATATTACATCATTAGTATACAAGTAGCATTTGATCGTCAGCGTATAGGAGGCATTTAAAGATTTATCCACTCATTCTCAGTCCATGATCACTTTCACGTTACTCTGTCGGACAGTCATCCATGAACAAATTGAAAGTCACGGAGAAGTTTTTTGTGACTACATAATAAATTACAAGTATTTTTTACTCATGGCAAAGACTTTTATGTATACCTACCCCTACCAGGATATGTGGCATAAACTCTATGTGTTTATTTGACGAGTAAACAATAAACATTAGCTTGCAATAGCTCGTAGTGAGCTTAGTAACGAACGGCTGTGAAGTTTCGCGGAGTGTAAATACATTTTTATAGTTCCTGCTAACTATTAAGGCGACTAAAATAGTTATGAAGATGATGTTTTTCTTCGCGTACGATTCACAGTTTTAATAGTATCTCATTAGGATCGTAAAAAATGCGTGATTACTATTTATATCGAGATGCTAATATCTCGCAGATTAAACTTTGAACGGCTTTACCATTATCTTGCTTGAAGGTGAGTTAAGATCCGAATTCCAATTTTAATATATTTCTTAATGAAAAAATATGCTGAATACATAGACACATACATATGCTCACGCCTCTAAATCCAAATATGGGGTAGGGTTTTTTTAAAATTATTTTGCCGTGTAGTGCCGGCTTAGAATGTCGCTACCCCTTTCTACCCACGGGTGTCGTAAGAGGCGACTAAGGGTATTGGGGCTTTTTATTGGATTTTTGGGCGATGCGGTTGGAGACCCATCACCAAAAACCTTAATTTTTACCATCTTTTCCCCACTCAACTTCCAAAAGTGGCTGAGGAATTTATAATTCCTTAGCTCTGGCTACCCCTTCTAGGGAAATATAGCCGTGAGTATATGTATGTATGTATATTTAGTCACTGTGATGATTGTAAATGATTGTAAAACGAAGGATGGTAAGTGATTGGTTTCGTGTAGGCCCCAAAACATTTAGTCCCCTCTTATGACACTCGTTGGAAGAAATGGTTTAGTGCTGTTATACAGTTACATGTATACTCACGGCTATAAATCAAAAATAGAGGTAGCCAGCGCTTTACTTTTGGGAGTTCTTCAGACAATTTTGGAAGATAAGCAAGGGTTAAATACTACTAATACTAAGGGTTTCATACCAAAGTGATTATTTGAAAAAGTACAAAACGTTATGGATACATATACTCACTATAGTATATATATATATATATATATATACTATATATATATCAAGCAACCCTAATCGACCTACGACCCCACACTTCTATGGTTTATTGAGGCTAAATCTGATATGATGATACTAATCACTATGGCCAAGAGAATTTTAGGTGCCTATGCCCACTACCTTTTTTGAGAGCTGGATCCGTTCCTGACATATATATATATATATATATAAATCCCTAAAAGGGATAGCCAGAAATTGAGGATAAAAACATTCCCCAGCCACTTTTAAAAGTTGAGTGGGGAAAAGATTGTAAATAAAATGTTTTTAGTCTACATTCATTTTTCGTTAACAGTATCGCCCAAAACTCACTTATAAAACCCCGATACCCTTAGCCACCTCTTACGAAAACCCAAGGGAAGAAATAGGGTTGTGCTATTCTAAGCCCACAATTAACAGCATACAACTTTACTCGTGAAATATAGAAATTACGGCGGCTTTGAATAAGGATTTTCAGTCACTATTGTCCTCGCTTTTGCGATGTTAAATTCAGGTGCAGATGGTGATGGTCTATCGGAGCGAGGCAAATCTACAATAATATCTCAAGTACTTCTGAACGCTTTGTACCACTCATAAGCACCTGTATTTGACATAGTCAATTTACCTTAAAGCTGCTCAAAAAAAAACTTGACACTGATCTTGTAATTTTGCGATACAAAATTTAAGACACACCAAAAAGTTTGATTGTCCACAGTGAAATTTGCAACACATACAAGATATGGTATACCAAACTAAAACAGCATAATATTTAATCTTTTTCACAGATGTAAATTTAACTCCGCGCAAAAATTGAAAACAGTTGTACCAACTCGTATTTAAAAAAAATCAAATATTTGAAATTGGAACTTGAAACCATAGACACTTCATCCATTCTCGATACTTTTTTTACTTAATCTAAATGTTACCTCACATATTCCTTTTCCTATGATTGCATCAAAAATGCTTTAGATGACATTTAATATTCGTACAAACTAGTTTTGAATGATTAGTGTTAAGATTTTTGAAGGTTTTATGTTTTTATATTCAATTTTTTTCTTTATTTAGAACTAGTTGACCCGCGTAATTTCGTGTTCGTTAGAAAAGACAAAAAATAATAGAATATAATAGAAAAACACTTTATTGCGCATCAAAAAAGGAAACTCATACACAAATACAAATTCAATAACAAAATCTCAATTGACGGTCTTATCACTAAAAGCGAAATAAATAATGGAAAGATCAATAAATAACAAAATTGTGAGGCATATAAAAAAAACTTAAATCCACAATCCCCATCAAAATTCGCAAAATCTATACAAATATACTTTCTATTTTACCTCTTTAGGGACTAATTTTGTCCCTCTTATCTATATAGTCTAAACAAATCAATTTTCATACGACTATTAGGTCTAAACTTAAGAAATGGGCACTAATATTTATAGGCACGGCTGCTGCAGCGCTCCATTATTTGTCATTAAAAGTAAATATACCTTTTTTACTGTGGGACATCCATATGAGATAGACATAAACCATCGCGGAGTTTTCTGTTCACCTTTTCAATCTACTAAGTAGGTACATCAGATATTTTATTTAAATCTCGTAGCACATTAGAAACCTCTTTTTTTTCACTATTTAATTATTTTTATTATACAAATAAACCCTTCTTGTCAATTACTCCATCTATTAGAAAAAACGCATTAAAATCCGTTGCGTAGTTTTAAAGATTGAAGCGACTTTGTTTTACACTACGTAGCGCGTAGTGATGAATGTTTGCAAAATTTAGCACCCCACTTTAACATACATACATACGTATACTCACGGCTATAAATCCCTAGAAGGGGTAGACAGAACTAAGGAATTAGAAATTCCTCAGCCACTTTTGGAAAGTTTAGTGGGGAAAAGATGGTAAAATAAAGGTTGTAGGTGATGGGTCTGCCACCGCAAAAATCCCTTAAAAGCTCCAATACCGTTAGTCGCCTCTCACGTACACCTACAGGAAGAAATGGGAAAGTGCTATTCTAAACCGAAACTACACGGCATATAATCAAAAAAATTGACCATGCAAGAACAACATTTTATTACACACTTCCTTGTATTGTATTTTATTTCAGTACAAAATACTATGTTATATTATCTTACAAAGTGTTCACCATTTCACGCTCTGATCTTTCAAATCAACCTCATTTTCATTAATATTACTCTTTCTATATTTATGAGTATATTTGTAGCTGTACAGTATCGGCTTAGAATAGTACTAACCCATTTTATTTCTGCTGGTGTTTATAGAGGTGACTTAATGAGTTGGGTATTTTTAGTGATTGTAAGACGAAGTGGCTGGAGACCCATCACCAAAAACCCCTTATTCTACCATCATTTCTGTATTGCAATTCGTAAAAAGAAAGAGGAGTTTTTACTTTGTGAGTACGGGAGTAACAGATTTTTTTAAAGTGATCTATTTCATGAGGTTTAGAAAAAAAAAGCTATTTTTAAAAACGCAGACGCTAATGCTTGCTGAAAAAAGAAAAACCAATTTAAGATTATAATTTGTGTTAATCACTCAATATATTAATAAGACTGCCTTATTCTTAAGTTAAAGAGACTAAAAAGTTTATAATATTTTGATACTTAGACTAATCGTGCGAAAAAACAAACTAGCCAATATTTTTCCCGCCTATTTTCTTCAGTCTGTGACAGTTGTTAGAGTAGGGCGGGCGCTTCCCGCGCTTATTTCGTGAGTGCCAACTAAATTCGCGCGTTTTTCAGAGTTTGTTTTAAAAGTGAATTTTGGAGTGTTGGTTTTTGTGTTGTTTAATTTGTGAAGTTTATGTTTTCTGTGAGATTTGGATAAAAATACTTTTTCATCATGACTGATGTGGCTGAAAGTGATAAGGAGGAGGTTGCAGGTAAGATTTAATTAATAATTGTGTAAATAAAACCATTTTTTTGTGCCATTAATTGTGCAAATGTTAATTTTTTCATTCTGTTTATTTAGATAAATACTTTCTTTACTATTTTTTATGGAAGAGAGTTGAACTTTTTAAAAATCGACCAATAATAATAAAATTACATATTTTTTAATATAAATACCTTTTACAAAATTTTCACAATAAAATATTAAAATATTACATTATTATTACAAAAGTTTTAATTATATTGAAGTCTAGGATAGTTTTGATTAAATAAAAATCAAGATTTTGGTGATTTAAATCAGGCAAATGTTTGTTTTTATAATTAATTGTAAATTCTTGATTGATATAGTGGCTTATTTTTAACTGATTGCAACTTTAATCTAAATCACTGCTGCTTTATCACTATTACGATATGGGTAAATCAATCTTAGCATTACAAATGTTAAATATACATAAAGACAGAATAGATAAAGATTACGAAAGAGAAGTTATCATGCACATCATTTCAGCCAACAGACGTCCACTGCTGGACCAAATTTCCTCTCTAAAGTTTTTACACTATGGGCACTTCTCTACCCTCTATGTTATTGGCTTCCCGTGACCTTCAGCAAGTTGTCATCAAATAGAGAATAGTTGGAAATGGCAGGCGTGTGAAATTTAAACTTAAAATAAAACGGATGCATAAACAGATAGGAGAAGTTTTTCTTATTCTGATGGAGACTACTTAACTCAACTAAAACGCTCATGCCATATATCCCCGAAGGGGTTAGCTGTGGTACTAATACTTCTTAACATCACGTGACATTGTCACCTGGCCACTATTTCACCACTCTGATAAGTCAGACAATTGTCAAGAAAAACTATAACTGCACCGATTTCATTTATTAAATGTTCGACACTTGTTTTGCTTATCCGAAATTTTTCCTTAAACGCAAATTCAGTTATGTCGAAGGATAAATTTATTCGTTCTCCATACATTCTCTAATATGCAAATTCATCTAAATCACTACCACTGCCACTACTTCTGCTTTCGCGGAGCGCCATTTTTTAACTTATTGGTGTATGCCGGGATTTGAACCTTTATCGTCTGCACGAAAGCGGTGTTCTACCCATTGAGCTATCACGGTTTTTATGTTGGATGAACAGCGATGGAGACTAATAGCCTTAATAAATGTACGAAAGTCTGCAATTGGCTCCATATTCTAATGGCTAGAAAGTGCTGCACACGAATCTAAGGGGGTGTAAAAACTTTTTTTAGATATCCTATTTTCAGTAGGAGGTTCGGAGTGCAAGTAGAGCCGTCAGTCCCAGTCTGTTAACTTGTATTAATATAATATAGGTATAATAATTAATAACCCAAATCGGGATAAGCTCGAACGCCTATGGGCTTTGATAATCTGCAGCTAGTACAATAATCGGAAAGAGTTCCATCATAATTTAAAAATACTTTTATAAAAATGAAATATAAAATTTCATGGCCCTGGCAACAAATAGAAATAAATTATAAAACTTTGGACAATCCATCAATTTCTATCTGAACGTACAAAGTGGCAATAGATAGTATTGGATAGTCTCTGCATAGCCGACGGCGGGAGTATATTATTCCAAGTACGTCCAACTAAATAAAATTGATACATTGTTACTTCCGTACAGGTTTTAGAGCGATTTTTTTCATAAGGAATGATTATTTTGAGTAGCTGTGTGTGTGGATTAGCATAGTACTAGCCCATTTGTAATACCAACTAAGGGGTTACATACTGCATATCTGAAACTTTTAAACCCGAATATTATTTAATTTTTACCGAAAACTAATCGACTTTTTTTAATTGCCATAATATTTTTTCACCGAAATTTCAAATACCATATTCTTACATTCTAGATTATCGATTGTTTTTTTTGTTACTTTACTATCATTATGATTAACCACTAGAACGGATTCCCACAGAATCAAAAGCCAGATATACCTTAATCCCGCTATATTGCTTTTCCGAATAATCACTATTCCAAAAAATCATTTTCCATACATTTGAAATACAGATGTACTGAATGATACCTACTGCTATGAATAATTTTGCACGCATATTTTATGTAAGTAGAATACCCCGCCCCCCGTCCCCTATATGTAGCAAGAATGCATGCAAGCTGCAAGCAAGCAAGTATGCATATAGGCATGCATCTGACATTTAGGTGCTCGCTCCGCTGCGCTACGCTCGCTCGTTTTATACATAATCTAACCTAACCTAACTAAATGTGACCTAACTTTTCTTTGTCTGCAGGGGGCTTTCGCCCCCCGACCCCCCCCGACATGCAGCCAAGCATGCAAACAAGCAAGCAAGTGTACATACAAACAGGCATGCATCCGCGTTTTATTTATACAATTTTTCTAACATAAATAATATTTAGTTAAAAAGATTTACGATTTGTAAGACTATAGATAAAGATACTTTCTTCTTTTAAACCTTTGGAATAATGAGATTATATTACAAGATCAAGACAATCATTCAACGCGTGTTTCGCTGGCGTAGAACCATTTACATGAGGTGTTGCTCTACGACCTTTCAATGAAACCGTTTTACCGATTTACATAATATAGAAATATATGTTTTGCCGTGTATATGGCTTATAATGTCACTACCCCTTTCTACCCACGAGTGTCGTAAAGGGCGACTAACTGTATATGGTTTTTAAACAGGTTTTTGGGTGATGCGGTTGGAGACCCATATACTTAATTTTTACCATCTTGTCGCCTATCGACTTGCGAATGTAGCTGAGGAGTTTCTAGCTCAGAAGCTCTGGCTACCCCTTTTTGGGATTTATGGCCATGAATATATGTATGTATGTTTTGTTGAATTTAAATCATATCATAGTTACTTATCATCCTGAGGAATTTAGCGTACAAAATCCAAGTCAGGTGTGTTTGTACTAAACTACCAACTAACGGAAGTAATTCAGTCCACCGAACAACACACCAAGTACATATACAGTATTAATAACACTATAGCTTCCATACACGAACATACAATAAAAATGCAAATCATTTCGTACCTCGTCGTCCGCCATACTAATGAATTAATGTTCTATATTTATATCCCTTGTGTTATTAGCTCTAGGGCATATAAATTCCTGACAAAAGATGTATCAAATTATATTTTGTCAATGAAAAATGAGAAACTTAAAAACGTAAGCGTCTCCGGAGTGTAAAAAAATTGAGGGATTAAACTGACATGTATGAGAATGATGATAAATGTGACAGGAGCAATAGAGGAGCAGTCTGGTATAGAAGCAAATTTGAAACGTCTGCCTAGCTAAATGTAAATGTATGACGCCAGTATCAATATTTTACGTGATTTGTCTTGTAATATCAAATACGATGCTGCCATGTTAGACCACCCCTTTCCTAGTCGGCAGTCGTACGAAGTGACTAATGGGCTAAGCTTTTTAGAGTTTTGTTGCCGAAGATAATAAGAACTCTTCTAGGTACGTCTTATACTTAAACCTTAAACCAATTTACCGTGATAGCCCAGTGGGTAGAACACCTGGTTATCGTGCAAACGACTAGTGTTCGAATCCTGGGTCGGGCCTACACCAATTTGTCTTTTCTAAACACATATGTGTAGTTAATTTATCATGGTTGTTAACGGTGAGGGAAAACATCGTGAGGAAACCCACATGGCTGAGTTGTACTTAGTCATGTGACAGTGCATTCGTACAAAACGGCGATAGGCCTGCCCCCTATCACGTGAGTACACTGTCCATGCAAAACGTGGGTACTCTGAACACCAGGTGACAAAGTCACGTGATGTTCAGAAGTATTAGTACCTCTGCCAACCCCTTCGGGGATATTCGGCGTGAACGTTTATGTTATGTTTATGTTTATTATGTTATGTTAAACCAATTTATTCTCCATCCAGTTATTTTACATTTTAAATTTTAATAAAAAAATATATATTTAAAAGTATCCATTAGTTTTTTTTTCAGAAGCCCTATAAAATATGTATATCGCTTATGCATGGCAGCAAATATTGGGTGTGGCAGAAGAAGCATGAGAGCAGAGTGAATGCAGTAGGGCAGATGAGGTCAATTTGTAATGTTAAATTATGTGAGATGATATTTAAAGTAAGATAGAAAAAGGAATGTTGAGATGTTTTGGGCATATCGAAAGGATGGATGATAGGAAATTGGTTAGAGGGATCTATAGAGCTAATGTGGAAGGTAATGTTAGTAGAGGACGACCACGGAGGACACACTTGGACCAAATTGAGAGTGTGCTTAAATAGGCAGGCGTCTGAAGTCTGAAGAATAAGAGAGTATGTATGATAATAGTAATAATCCCCACATGAGGTTTTCATGAACAAAAGATTTAAATTAAACGAAGCTAGAGAAATTTTCCAGGATCGTACGAAGTGGCGATCGATAGTCTCTGCCTAACCCAATGGGAATTAACGGCGTGAGTAAATGTATGTAAGTATGTATGTAAAATAACTCATTCTACTGCTTAAATGGTCTGGAAATTGTTATTGGAGGATATGATTGTATCAAGAGCAAACCATAATAAAGTATACATAAAAGAACTAAAAATAAATATGATAGAGGAAAAATAGGTGTGAAAGCATTGTAGCACCTTTATTATGCCTTAAAGGGGTAGCCATAGCTGAGAAATTAGAAATTTCTCTGCCACTTTTGGAAGTTTAGGCGACATACATACATACATACATATTCTCACGCCGTTAGTTCCCATTGGGGTAGGCAGAGACTATCGATCGCCACTTTGTACGATCCTGGCAAACCTCTCTGGCTTCGTTTACATCCATAAATCTTTTCATACATGCTCTTTTATTCTTCATACTGCGGACACCTGCCTTTTTGAGCACATTTTCTATTTGATCCAAATGCGTCCTCCGAGGTCGTCCTCTACTAACATTACCTTCCACATTGGCTCTATAAATCTCTTTCACCAATTTACTGTCATCCATCCTCTCTATGTGCCCAAACCATCTCAACATTCCTTTTTCTGTCTTTCTTACAATATCATCTTTTACACCACACCTTTCACGAATCACATCATTCCTCACACGATCACATAACCTTACATTACACACTTTTCTGAGGGATCTCATTTCTACTGCATTCACTCTACTTTCATGTCTCTTCTGCCACACCCAACATTCACTGCCATACATAAGCGTAGGAACGAGGACAGCATCATGCACAGCCATTCGGGCCTTTTCAGACACCGACTGACTAGACATTAGTAGCAAAATTCGAGTTTTAGCTTTTTCAGACCAAAAATTTACAGCTGTTTATTAATATTTGCATATTGGAATTAATATTTAGGTATTAGAGGTTTTAAGCGATAGTTGTGCGATGAGTCTGGAGACCCATCACACACTATCCTTTGTTTTAATATTTGTTGCTCACTGAACTTCCATAGGCGGTAGAGGAATATCTAATTGTAAAGCAATGAATTCTCTTTTTTCAGATTTTATAAATTTAAAAACCGTGTATGCATATGTCTGTGTATATTACCGTTTAGTGCCGGCTTAGAATGTCACTAACCCTTCCCACGGGTTTCGTAAGAGGTGACTAAGGGTATGGGCCTTTTTTTTGGGCGTTTCAGTTTGATTCACTTTGATTGAGTTGTTTCTTGGCGATGCGTTTGAAGACCCAACACCAACGATACTTTATTTCTACCATCTTGTCCCCTATCAACTTCTAAATGTGGCTGAGGAGTTTGTAGCTCTGAAGCTCTGGCTATCTTTTTTATGAATGTATGTATGAATGTGTGTATGAATGTGTGTATGAATGTATGTATGAATGAGTCACTCTGTTATATATTACCTTCGGGACGCAGATGCACAAATTCAGATCAATTTAATTTGTGGACGTGCGACAGATATAGTTTGATATAAAGTTTTACGAAGTGTATTTGTACAAATCGGCGATAGGCCTTTCCCAACTATCACGTGAGTACACTGTCTAAGCAAAACGTGGGTACCTTCTCTGTACACTAGATGGCGCTGCCATGTGAGTTCAGAAGTATTGGTACCTCTGCCAACCCCTTCGGGGATAAACGGCGTGAACGTTTATGTTATGTTATGTTTTACGAAGTCTTGTCTCATCATGGGTACCTGCCATAACAATATTTTGGTTTAAACTGAAAAGTTAGTGAAAATTGAAGTAGAATAGTAAAGTTGTAGAAGTTGGAATTTAAAGTGAGTAATTGATCATTAATTATTATAATGATATGTTCTTTGACATTGGAGTTTACTAATTCATTTAAATAAATGTAATGTAAGTCATTAGAAAATGTATGAGTATGAACGCGTGTTAAGTTAATTATTACCAATCTCTTAATATAAGCAGATAGGGATTTAGATTTTTAATGCAGCTGCATTGTTAAATCCCACAAAAGGGTAGTGTTGTAAAATTGTAAGTTAGGAATTCGTGTGCAACTTTTAGTGATGGTAAACTATGGTAACTAAATTTTAGTAATGGATCTCCAGTATAATAAAAAAAAAGTCTTACTTTCAATATAATACCATCAGGATATTTGATCCTAACTAACCAACATAACATAACATAAACATAAACGTTCACGCCGAATATCCCCGAAGGGGTTGGCAGAGGTACTAATACTTCTGAAAATCACGTGACATCGTCACCTAGTGTTCAGAGTACCCACGTTTTGCATGGACAGTGTACTCACGTGATAGGGGGCCGGTCTATCGCCGTTTTGTACGAATACACTTATTTATTTATTTTATTTATTTAACTTAAGGCACACAAACAGTACAATTGCATTAACCCTCTGCGGCTGACGTGGCTTAACTTTTACTATTCAACTGATGTGGTAGTCCACGAGACACCATTTCAACAAGATATATACATCATAAAATTAAGTATGCAATTGAGTTTTTTATATTTATTAAATTTTTAGCCTATTTTATATATAAAAACATAAACATAAACGTTCACGCCGTTTATCCCCGAAGGGGTTGGCAGAGGTACCAATACTCCTGAACTCACATGGCAAGCGCCATCTAGTTTCCAGAGAAGGTACCCACGTTTTGCTTAAACAGTGTACTCACGTGATAGGGGGCAGGCCTATCGCCTATTACTTGAAATAAAAAAACCAGTAAGTACTTTCATAATTAAACAGCGTTTATTTACTTAATACAAATCAGTCTATAAATTTCTTCTTACACATAATGTCATAGAAAAATTACTAAATCAACGTTTTTTTTAACTTGATATTAAACATTTCAAAAGTTAACAATTATATTAATCAGTCTACAAAATATGAGATACATTGGTTGGTTAAGTTTAAAACTAGAGACTTTCAAAATCACAGCTTTGTTTGACAATTATCACACAACGGCTTGGAGCACTGAAGGCAAATTGGCTTCGAACAATCACAGCAACGGTATTTAATTTGCCTTTTTATTTTTTTTGGACAAATAGAACATATTTTTTTACCAACTTTGTGGAACAGACCGTACAACTGCTGGTGGGGGGGATATCCTTGCCTAGAACTCTAGTGATAGTCATTCGGAGCTCCCTTGGTAATCTTTCATTGTATACTCGCTTTATCATATAAATCAGCACCAAATCTCTGGCCATATGCAATAAAAAAGTTTTTCTCCTCATTTTGCTATCACTCTCATTACAACAACAAGCAAACATGGATCTTCGACTTCGTCATCAATACCGCTGAAGTCATCCTTAGTTTCCTCTCCCAGCCGCCTCGATACTTGCTCTTATATTATATGACTTACAAAAGTTCCAGTAGATGTTCTCTTACGAACAAAAGTCCTTGGTGTGTAGTTATTACTAGGGCCATCCATCTAAAAAAAATATCAGTATTGATATGTAAGTAGGTATATAATTCTAATAAGGAAGGAATTTGAAAATTGGCTAACATGAGGTTCTCATGAGCAAAAAGATTTAAATCGGCTATAAGTAAAAATATTCTAATTGTAGTATAATTATAGATACATTTAATATTATATTATTATTTATGTACAACCGTGATAGCCCAGTGGGTAGAACACTTGGTTATCGTGCAAGCGACTAGTGTTCGAATCCTGGGTCGGGCCTACACCAATTTGTCTTTTCTAAAGACATATGTGTGGTTAATTTATCATGGTTGTTAACGGTGAGGGAAAACATCGTGAGGAAACCCACATGGCTGAGTTGTACTTAGTCATATGACAGTGTATTCGTACAAAACGGCGATAGGCCTGCCCCCTATCACGTGAGTACACTGTCCATGCAAAACGTGGGTACTCTGAACACCAGGTGACAAAGTCACGTGATGTTCAGAAGTATTAGTACCTCTGCCAACCCCTTTGGGGATATTCGGCGTGAACGTTTATGTTTATATGTATTATTTATTCAGATTTAAACTTATTAGCTGACGTGGTTGTTTAGGAGACACTATGGAGATATTACCATTTGCCTGAGGTGGTAGTATAGTAGACACTTACCTGAACGCTGACGTAGTAGTCTCGTGGACACCTTCCTACCGCAACACACATACGCACTCACTGCGGCCGCCTTATTCACACTGAGCCCCGCGCGGACCCGCTACGGTAAGGTACACGCAACGGCGGCGCTCAAAGTTTAAAATTGCTAATAAACAAGGGAATTTTATATTTCGCGGTGTCTGTTGGACTACCGCGTCAGTCGCAGAGGGTTAATATACATAATGGCTTTTCAAAAAACATAAATTGTCACACTGTCACATGACTAAGTACAACTCAGCCATGTGGGTTTCCTCACGATGTTTTCCCTCATCGTTAACAACCGTGACAAATTAACCACACATATATGTCTTTAGAAAAGACAAATTGGTGTAGGCCCCAACCCGGGATTTGAACACTAGTCTTTTTCACGATAACCGGTGTTCTGCCCATTGAGCTATCACGTCGTCTCACCAAATCCGCACAAATATTGCAAGTGATTCTGTAAGTGCATCAACGCGGAGGAATTAATGGCATGGAAGAGTAAATGGCGTCCATTCGCGGGCAGCCTTACCGAACCAACTTACCAACTTACTTAGCACAACGCCCCGAAATATTGAACACACTACTTGCTATGAATATAGACTTGTGCGATAGCAATGTTAGTAAGTTCACAAAGAGATCTTGGCAAACTTTTATTTCTACAACATGTAGCAGATTGATTGTTATTATATAATTGTACGCCGAAAAAAGTTAGTAAATCATTATTACTTCAACACAATAGTAGCATTAAACATAATTTGCTATAAGTGAAGAAATTAAATATTAAATTACATATATGTTAGAATTAGTTGTTTTTTTAATAATGTTGATAATTTAATATGAATATATTTTATAAGTTTTTATGTATTTCGATGCCATTGCATTAGCTGCGCCTGTAATGATGATTATCATGTATGAATAAATAAATAAATATTTTTTTTATTGCTTAAAAGCTTAGAACGATTTGTGGCCAACTTACTACGGTCGGTCACCAAATGCTGTCATTTTTCTTTGTTATTAAAACTATATATAAATTTTATGGATGCATTTTTATTTTTGAAGTTTAATGTTTAGTTTATTTTTGGAAACTAAATGTAATGTACTAATGTTTGCTTTTAACTGTTGTGGAGATTTTGAGAGTTTTTAAAACATATGAGTGTAAACTACTGAACGGATTTGGAAGGTGCGAAGAAATTCGTTTAAATTACCCGGTTTTGTGAATAGTTATCTTTGGGTTTTATCTTTCATTTCACTACTGTTCATGCAGCCATACAGCGGCGTGAGCCATACACACAAAAACTTATCATACCAGACTGACAGTCATTTTCGGAAAAGATGCCTATTTAATTTTCTGCTTTACCTAGTGGCACCCAGTTATGCATTTCTACGAGTATGTGTAATACTTCTATGGTATTTGTTATTAATATAAACTTCTTGCAATCCACCCACAGTATTCATCCGCTAAAATCATTAAAGTTATTCATTCAATTTGATGTTCCAATTCTCTATTAGGTCTAAAACAATATCACATTTCGGTAGCAGTTCCCGAGAAAATCTAATAGCGTTTCATTACACTGATTGTGACGAAGAGTTCCGCCAATTGGCTCCCAAGGTGAGATGGCAACTGTTTCATATATGCTAGGAGCTGGAATTTAAATTAAATTTATGTAGACTGAGACGTCGTGACAAAATGTACATACACACAAATGCTTACACCATCACATTGGTGTAGGCAGAGACTATCGATCGCCATTTTATACGATCCTGGAAAACCTTTCGTGCTTCATCTACATTATATAATATTTTTATAAATGTATGTAAATAAATTAATTCTTTAGACTACGGACGCCTGCCTTTTTGAGTACAATTTCTATTTGATCTAATACTTACAGTTATCTTAATGAAGGATCAGTTATCTTTTGAAAATTTTTAAGTGAAGAGCATGATTGAAAAAATTGATGGATGTAAACTAAGCTAGAGAGGTTTGCCAGGATCTTACAAAGTGGCGATCAATAGTCTCTGCCTACCCCAATGGGAAATAATGGCGTGAGTATAGGTATTTATGAAGTAAAGAGAAGACATAACTCTTACTCCACATATCTCTGGATCAGCAGAGGTACTTTTTCTTAAATTGGTGTTAAAAGTAAAATTTTACTTTGAAAGATTTCTATGATTCCCCTTCTTGGTAACAAACTTAATAAACCATATATTTTGTTCGGAGCAGACTCAGAGATGAAAGCCCATTTCAGGACTCAATTAACTCTCAGTATCACGAGTGTTTATTTAATTATTTATGTATGTTGTTCTTCCTACTGCGCTACTAAATGTTAACCGTAAGAAAAGTCATGAAATAAATGATCGTTTATAATAGCATTGCGACGAATAGGCCATTAATCACTTCAATTGCCCTATATCCTTTAGTTAGAAGACAATCATCATCAAGTATTGCTATACTAAGCTTACAAATGCTAAAACTTAGGAATTTATTTTTGGTATGTTCGTTTGTATATTTAAACTACAAAGTAGTACGGCCGTTTTCTTTCATCTTCAGCAATTTAGTCGGATAATGGAAATAGCAAAACAGTAACAACCTGTCGATGAAAAGCAATAAAATAGTGATTTTATTACAACGGAATGGTTTTAGTTTGTATTCGTTCGCTATTTGGCAATGAATTCTCAGTTACTGATTTAGGCTTTAATAATACTTGTTTTTATTTAAATTAAGACTTATACGTTTAGGCCGTAAATTCACGAAGTGGTTGGCAGAAGTACTTATATTTCTGAACATCACGTGACATTTTCACCTTTTCAAAATGTAGGTGTTTGGAACACCCACATTTTGCTTGGACAGTGTACTCACGTGATTGGAGGCAGGCCTATTGCCATTTTGTACGAATACACTGTCACATGACTAAGTACAACTTAGCCAATTAGTTTTTTTTTTAATGTTTTGACTCAATGGTTAAAACTCTATCCAGTTTTTTGATCTAAAACTCTAACGTTTGATCTTTACTCGTGTTTCATTTCATTTGAGCTTTCAAGATCGGTTTGTAAGATATTAAAGTACATCTTTTCAAAAGGAAACATTACAATCTTTACTCTTTGATTACACTTTTTATTAAAAGCGCAAAATAAAAATATACTCACGGCCATAAATCTCATAAAGGGGTAGCCAGAGTTTCAGAGCTAGACACTCCTCAGTCACATTTGGATGTTAATAGGCGACAAGATGTTAGAAATAATGTATCGTTGGTGATGGGTTTCCAACCGCATTGCCCTAAAACCACTTAAAAAAGCCCCATGGCACCTTTAGTCGCCTCTTACGACACCTTTGAGTAGAGAGGGGTAGTGACATTCTAATCCGGCACTAAATGGCACAATACTGAGTCGCAAGTAAGGGGTAGCACATGTGTGCTTCAGTTATTACACATTTTCTATTATTGCCTTAAAAGAGACACTACACAACACAATGCTAGAAACTAATAAACCAAATATAGCTCTGTTAATTGTCACCAAACACTATTTTCTTATAGCCATACGTCATAAACGCGCTCAGCTTTGTCATAAATTCTGGTTTGCAGCAACTAATCTGTCGCGTGTACCGTGTACGGTGTCTGTGTGCTAATGGGCTTATTTACTACTGTTGCTTTTATATTACTTTTATTGTGGACTCAGTCCTCACGCACATATTGCACGAAAGCTCTGTGATTAGGAGTTCGTAAAAGCTTGATGGAATAGCGTTTACGTTTAGACTTGTTGAAAGAACTTGGTCGAAGGGACTACACCAATCAAAGTTCATACAAACTGGCATCAAAGTATATTTTGAAGAGTGTTGAGCCCAATTGGTTTACTGTGTAGTGTCGGCTTAGAATAGCACTACCCCATTTCTTCCGGTGGGTATACGTAAGAGACGACTAAGGGTATTGGGGCTTTTAAGGGATTTTTGGGCGATGCGGTTGGAGACCCATCACCAACAACCTTTACTTTTACCATCTTTTCCCCACTCACATTTCCAAAAGTGGCTGAGGAATTCATTATCCCTTAGCTCTGGCTACCCCTTCTAGGGATTTACAACCGAGAGTATATGTATGTATATAATATTAAATATATCGTTGAGTTTGTATCCCATAATACAAGTCTTACTTAGTTTGGGGCTAACTTGATCTGTGTATAAAATGTCTGTATATAATTTATTTAAATATACACACATCAAAAGTGTCTAGGGCTCAACATATATTTTTGCAATAACTTTTCTCCTGATTGATATAAATTAAAATTTTCTTTAAGTGCTAACAACTAACTGTAATAACAATTTTCTTTAAAATTTTATTGGGTAACTTAAACAATTAATAATCCGTGTTTTTACCGCGAACACTAACAACACAAGAACATCGTTTTGGCATACTCAAAATGAGTTCATCTAAATCACGGTGTGGAATGGCCGCCCATGTCCGTTGCAACAACAAAAAAAGGTCTTCTTGCGACTGGATACCCTCCATATTCGGCAGAGCTCTTCTCTGTAGCATATCCCATGCATGCTCCATCGGGTTCAAGTCTAGCGACTGAGCAGGCCAGAGCAGGACATTGATGTTAGCTGCGGCGAGAGTCTGTCTTACAACTTTTGCGGTGTGTGGTCGTGCATTATCATGCATTAACTGAAATAAGGGACCGATCTGCACTTGTAGAGGAACGATGACGACTGATACAATCGTCTCAGCATAAATTTGAGCGTTGAGGTGGCCTCTGATCCAAATGAATTCAGTTCTTCCGCCGATCCAAATATCCGTTCATACCATGATGGTTCCATTACTATAAGCATGGACTTCCTGGCAGGATTTTAATCGCTGTTGGCGTCAAGGGGTTCGCCAGCGTCGTATATGTCTTGTATCCGGTCTCATACCAAAACGAGACTCATCAGAAAGGCGCAAGAAGCGCCAATGTTCTCCTGTCCAATTTCTGTGTTCAAGAGCCCATTGATATCGAATCCTACGATTGTGCATTGCTATAGGTGGTACCCGTAGCTGTCTTCGGGAATGAAGGTTTACTTCATGCAAGCGGTTTCTGACTGTTTGGCCGCCAATTAAGTTCCCCGAAGAGCGATGAAACCTCACGGCTTGTTAGCCAAATGCTGTTGCATTGCGGTTATTTTTGGAGCTCTTCGAGCTGTCATTTGAATGTACCGGCTTAGAATTTCATTACCCCTTTCAACTCACGGGTGTCTTAAGAGGTGACTAAGGGTATGGGGCTTTTTTGTGGTTTTTATGCGATTCGGTTGGAGACTATCACCAACGACACTTTATTTCTACCATCTTGTACCCCTATCAACTTCCAAATGTGGCTGAGGAGTTCTTAGCTCTGAAGCTCTGGCTACCCCTATTTGGGATGTATAGCCGTGAGTATATGAACGAATGAATGAATATAAATTAGATTACGCTATGAATGCTTTAATAACCACAACGGAATAAACAACCGGAAACAATTTTAGCCATCATTACAGTTGCGTGCATTTGCATGTGAAGCTGATCTAATTTGATACATTTAATCAAATCAAAAATGACATAATTCCGAGACATATTCAATCCTATATCAAATAAATTCAGCAGGTCAATTCCCTTCACGTATACTTGGCACTGGCAGTGAAATCTATTGGCAAGAGAACCAACGCGGTAGTGCACTGTACTTTCATATGCACCTATAAATAATGGTACCTTATCTGATGTTCTTGAATTAATGAAATCGTGTGTTTATGTTATGTTTATTTTGAAACTTGATTGAATTAACTGTTTTTTATTGAAATTAGTTCTATGCTTTATTTAAATTGATTCTTTCACAACAATTCAATGCTCACTGTTCAGGTTTTGTTTTCAATTTTACATAATCAATCGCAACCGTCGGTGGTCCGGTAAGCTCTAAAACAACCTAAAAGTGTGCTAAATTCCTTAAAAATGTATGATGTACATCCACAATATAATAAAAGATATGTTTCATGTTCAAATCAGAGGTTTTATTCGTTGTTAAAGGCATAAACAAAAATCAGCGTCTAATTAAACAAAGAATTCTAACTAAAATTATGTAAAATAGTAATTAACAATGGATTAGAATTACCAAATCTTTATTCTGCAATCACCTCCGACTCCAAAAAACCATATTGAAGACTTCGAATCCCATTTCATTTCTGATTTAACTTCTTCCGTAACATCCCTGATTTCCTAATTAATTGCTAACAAGTAATTGACAAAGCAGCAGCTCATTTAGACTCGTGCGGTACCCATGGGAAGGGGTGGGTTGTGTCACTCTAATTAACACACACGGTACTGTAGAATTTTGGACGACTTATTGATACTGTATATTAAAGTTTTAAATGTCATAAATACATATAATTTCTTGATTTTTGAGCGCGATTGTGTTACCTACTGTTGTTGAGGTACTATCGATTGATTTATTATTGGTATGGTTTTCCCTATGTAGTAATTTTCATTTTGGATTTGTCTGTTTGGCACCGACTTCAAAAAGAAGAAGTTGAATAGAGTTGTACATAATAAAATAAATAAAAATTATTTTATACTTTTCAGTTGGATTTTTGAAGGCGGTTCTTTTTTAAATAAAAAATAATAATATTTAATTTTTTGTTTAGTTTTTAATTTGAAGTTTTTGTTTTTCTTTTTTATTTTATACTTTTTTTGAGACGGTTAGATCACTAAAACCTTGTCCTGAAAGTAACAAGTAGTTTTCTGAAAATCGCATCCAAATAGCTTAAGCGAAACGCGAGATAATCGCCGACCAACATACATACATGCAGGTCAAACACAGAACCTCCTTTCTTTTAGAGTCGGTTAAATCACTTAACCCATCTTCTAAATGTAACGTATACTTTTCTGAAAACCGCATCCAAATAGCTTAAGCCAAACGTGAGATAATCGCGGACCAACAGACATACATACAGGTCAAACACAGAACCTCCTTTCTTTTTTTGGTCGGTTAAGGCACTAAAACCTTCTCCTAAATGTAACGAATACTTTTCTGAAAACCGCATCCAAATAGCTTAAGCCAAACGTGAGATAATCGCGGACCAACAGACATACATACAGGTCAAACACAGAACCTCCTTTCTTTTTTTGGTCGGTTAAGGCACTAAAACCTTTTCCTAAATGTAACAAATACTGTTCTGAAAACCGCATCCAAATAGCTTAAGCCAAACTCGAGATAATCGCGGACAATTATACATACATACATACATACATACAAACAATCGAACTGAGAACCTCCTTTTTTGAAGTCGGTTAAAAACAATTTTGCACATGTATTTTCGACAATTTGTATTTTACACGGATTTGGTGCCCCGAGGCAAAATTTACATTGCACGTGAAGCAGTGTATCTGACATATTTCTGGTAATATTAACACACAGTTTTCGTTTGATAGGTTATTTTCAATATAAATTTCATATTTTAAAAGCCTTTTAAAAAATTTCATATTTTAAAAGCCTTTTAAATAAATTTTGTGATTTTATATATTTGCAGTTATTTAACCTCGTAACGCCCGTATAGAAATTGTTATGACTTGTAAGTTCTATCCAATGTATCTCTAATGGAACAAAAAAAATATGTGCTGACTGCCCATTATTAAAATTAATGATATCTTTAACAAGAACTATTCCTATGGCTTTATTTTTTTTAATAGTTACTATTAGTCACAGGAGTTTTGTTCCTCTAGTGATACAACGGGCGTTACGAGGATAGTTAGAGGCTATATATAGGTAGGCCTCCCTGTATCACGTGAATTCTGAGTGACTTTCCAAGCAAAGGAAAGTTCTAAAATGACATTTGATGATCAGAAGTGTTAGTTCCTCTGCCAATACTTTGGAGATACACGGCGTGAATGTTGTGTTGAGTTAAAAGATAAAGTTCACCATGTTTTTTCAATTTGCCGTGTAGTGTCGGCTTAGAATAACACTACCCAATTTCTACCCGTGGGTGATCTTAAAAGGCGACTAAAGGTATAGGGGCTTCTTAAGTGATTTTTGGGCGATACCCGTCACCAAAAACATTCACTTATTATTACCATCTTTTCCCCAATCAACTTCCAAAAGTGGCTGAGGAATTTCTCATTCCAAAGTTCTGGCTAACCCGTTAAGGGATTTATAGCCGTGAGTATATGTATGTATGTATGTATGTTCACTATTTAAAACTTTAACATACAGTATCAATAAGTCGTCCAAAATTCTACAGTACCGTGTGTGTTAATTAGAGTGACACAACCCACCCCTTCCCATGGGTACCGCACGAGTCTAAATGAGCTGCTGCTTTGTCAATTACTTGTTAGCAATTAATTAGGAAATCAGGGATGTTACGGAAGAAGTTAAATCAGAAATGAGATGGGATTCGAAGTCTTCAATATGGTTTTTTGGAGTCGGAGATTGATTACTAAATGAATAAATAAATTCTTCATTGAAATTTTAAGTTGGATGTTGTGCACGTGTCCGAGTATCATATCATTAACATTACACGGCAGATCTACAAGTTTTACCCTCTCAGCATCACGGGAAATAGTTTTCTGTGGTTCATACTACAGAATTCCTGCATGTGAATCTGACATGACTGACTTAGCTTCGCCAAGTGGAATTTGTCACTTTATTTTTCCTCGCTAATAACTGTTGGATAAGAAACTAGCCACTATACCCCAATGGAAACGAATGACGTAAGAATACGAGGGGCATGCCAATAGAAGTTAGATACTCTTTTCTCATTTAATTGACACTGGCAAGCTATACACTATCTTATACAGATCCACAATCTTTTCTTGGCCGGCGGCGACTACTGGTACTATTGTCGCCATTTTGAAATTTCGGCCTGTCATTGTTAGTTAGTTCACAAGTAAATAAAAATTATAGGGTGACCTACGTATATAATAAATTATCACTTTCATTAAGATTTCTTGTAGTGGAAACTTTTTTTTAAAGACAATTATTTTTATGATGTATCTTTGCTTATTAATAAACGCTTTTATTTCCAGTATTCAATATAAAAATTTATGAAAATTATTATTTATTTTATAAAATTTTATCTAAGTAGGCTAACACCGTCCGATAAGTTGTGCAAGCATGACTATAGCGGTGCGGGTTACGGGAAGTGGGGAAATGCTCCCGAATAAGATTTCACTTCGTATACACTGATGCGTGGGTTCTAATCCTAATGCGGGGATGTACCAATGTGTCATTTCTTAAGTCATAAGAGTCATAACTGTCTGACATATACATAAAAATACAAGGCAAATACGACGTGATAGCTTAATGGGTACAACACCGGTTAATGTGCAAGCGACTAGTGTTCAAATCCCGGATCGGGCCTACACAATTTGTCTTTTCTAAAGACATGTGTGGTTAATTTATCACGGTTGTTAACGGTGAGGGAAAACATCGTGAGGAAACCCACATGGCTGAGTTGTACTTAGTCGTGTGACAGTGTATTCGTACAAAACGGCGATAGGCCTGCCCCCTATCACGTGAGTACACTATCCATGCAACACGTGGGTACTCTGAACACTAGGTGACAAAGTCAAAAGATGTTCAGAAGTATTAGTACCTCTGCCAAACCCCTTCGGGGATATTCCTATCCTATATACTACTAATTAACTCTGAGTGTCACAAATAACAAATCCTTGAGTATAAAATAATGAAACAGTTTGCAGAGAAGTACAATTGGCAGTGTTATCGCTAAAAGCGATCTCTTCCAGACAACATTTGGCAGGTAAGATCAGCAAATTTAGGATACACAGTCATTCGGGTAGACATACCAGACAAGGGCTAAAATAAATAAATATAATTAGCTTACATTAAAACGAACTTGTTTACTTACAATAATAGTTATTACATACATACATACATATACTCACGACTGTAAATCCCTAGAAGGGGTAGCCAGAGCTAAGGAATTAGAAACTCCTCAGCCACTTTTGGAAAGTTGAGTGGGGTAAAGATGGTAAAATAAAGGTTATTGGTGATGGGTCTCCAACCGCATTGCCCAAAAATCTCTTAAAAGCCCCAATACCGTTAGTCGCCTCTTACGTACACCCACCGGCAGAAATGGGGTAGTGCTATTCTAAGCCGACACTACACAGCAACTACTTATTAATTAAATGAATATTGTATAAATTGTTTTATTAAGACATTTCAATACTTACATAAATAAATTAGCCTGTAAGATGTAAAATTATTTCCCTTATAAGGGTTAATTTTTATTTACTGGCAATACTAACATCGATGATAGTGACGCCCTTACCGGTCAAGAAAAGATTGTGGATCTGTAGACTGGTTTTTTATTGACATATTTGAATATAGAACACTCTTCTTTTATTTATTTTTACTTGAATGAGCATAATTTTTCCAAGAATCTGGCGGGAATTCACTTGCAACAATGGAGCTCAGTCGACGTGATTTTCGGGCTATGATTTATTATGACTTTAAAAAAGGTTTAAAGCCTCAATAATGTTTTGAACTTTTGGCTTCTACTTTTGGTGAGTCTGCTTGTTTCCGAGCAACAGTATTGGTTTGCTGAATTTAAAAGAGGACGGGGATGTCTCGAAGATGAAGCGAAGGCAGGACGGCCGCCAATCGCGGTCACGCAAGAAAAAGTTCGTGCAGTCGAAAAACTTTTTCGCGAAAACCGACGAATTACATATTTAGAGCTAGAGCGAGACCTAGGAATTGGAACAGCAGCAATGCAAACCATAATTCACGGACTGGTGACGAAACATGGCTATATAACTATGATCCCGAATCAAAGCGACAGTCGACTGTATGGTGCTTTGAAGACGAGCCAACTCCAACGAAATGTCGCCGTGCACGAAGCACACAGAAACAAACGGTCGCCTCATTTTTCTGCTAATCTGGTCATATTGCTACTGTTGTGCTAGAGAATGAAAGAACGGTGAACTCCGAATGGTATGTGACAGTTTGTGCTCCAACAGTAATATCAGCTTGGTGTGACAAGCAACCGAAGTCAGGAATCCGGCACTTTCTCTGGCAACACAACAATGCGGCGCCGCACACGTCTGCCAGAACACTAGACTTTTTCCATTTTAATCTCGAAGTGATATCTATAAATGAGATCAAAAGCTTAAGCCAATGGAATTCTCAGAAAAAATATTTCTTATCGAATATTAAATTTGCCGCCGTATTGAACCCTATACTTTTTACCCGAATAATAATTGATTGCGTGAGTTTAAGTTTAAGTTATAAGTAAGTAAGTAAGTAACGTACAAGAAATAGTAGTAATCCTAAATAAAAGCGTGATTATAAAATATATTTATAAAGTTTGTAAAGGCTTTAAAAGGTGATACAGATAATATGGGATAACGAGGGTCAAATAAAAATGTAAGATCCTTCAAAGTATTATTATAATAATGCTTATTTGTGACACGAGTAACCTAAATTAAATATAATGGTAGCTCAATGGTAACTTCACAGCTTCTTTGGTAAAAGACATGTGTGATCAAATCCAGAGCCTGGATTTAACCAATCTCTTGTCATAAGTCATATAATATGTGGTTAATTTATCAATATTGTTAACGATGAGGGAAAATATCCCTATATGGCTGACTAGTAGTATGAGTAAGCATACAAAATCGTTGATATTCGCCACTTTTCACGTGGTGCATCCACGTCCCATCGAAATGTGATTCCTCCGGACACCAGCTGCCACGAAATGTTCACTTATACTTCATAAATACCTCTGCTACCCTTCGGGGATTTTCAGCGTGAATGTGGAGATTAGTAATTTTTTTACAAATAACTACAACAACATGCTTACTGTTAGTCATTTTCAATTCATAAAATGTAGGATTATAAAGGCAGCAAACTTTATTAAAGCTAATAGTACTGGTACAAACGAGCAATTTGACATTGAGCGTGTTTCATGTGCCACGTCTATTAATATGCTATAGAGACAAACTCGAATTAATTGGAAGACGGCAATTGGATCAACTCGCGCAAGTGTTGTATTTAA
Organism: Bedellia somnulentella; assembly: GCA_963576735.1. Classification (NCBI taxonomy): domain Eukaryota; kingdom Metazoa; phylum Arthropoda; class Insecta; order Lepidoptera; family Bedelliidae; genus Bedellia; species Bedellia somnulentella. The sequence continues at coordinate 2,480,990 of OY755183.1, forward strand.
TACGATACGTGCACGCAATGGTTGTAGCGATTCACCCCGGCTTAAAAAAAAACATACATACATACATATACTCACGGTTATAAATCCCTAGAAGGGGTAACCAAAGCTAAGGAATTAGAAATTCCTCAGCCACTTTTGGAAAGTTGAGTGGGGAAAAGATGGTAAAACAAAGGTTGTTGGTGATGGGTCTCCAACCGCATCGCCCAAAAATCCCTTAAAAGGCCCAATACCGTTAGTCGTCTCTTACGTACACCCACCGGAAGAAATGGGGTAGTGCTATTCTAAGCCGCCACTACACAGCTAAAAAAAAACACCTAAATAAATTTAGATGTGTTAGTGTGAATCCTTAGTACATTATCTTGCTGCCGTTGAAAATCTCGTCAATTTTTTCCAAACATTTTATAGGATTTACTCATAGTAACAGACAAAAAAATATTGTATGCCTGTTTTTATACATCAACATTTCACAATTATAAACATACAGTTCAATTTTATTTATCTGTATAGATACTTATATATATATCTATAAGGATATCGGTGGCTGGAGACCCTAAAACCAACCATGCTTCATATTACAATTTATTTTCAGCTCAACTACGAAAAATGGTTGAGGAGTGTCTTATGTTCCTTGATGTAATGTATGTACTATATGTGTGTACTTGTAATAGCAAAGCAAACATTAATGAGAGAAGCGCACAGATCAAGTTGCCCTATAAGTAATTGTTTTGTTGCTGAGTTCCAAATTTAAATAGCTCATTAATTAAAAGAACATTCTGTATTTAAAACTTATAACGAGGTATGTAATTAGAACTTTGGGCTCCTAATTGTCGCTAATTGTAAAATTTTTGACTTGCAAATACGAATTATTAATATCGTGTCTCTTTGCAAAGAAAGACGTCAGGAGTGTGATAAAGAAAAAGGGATATTTATAAAGATTATTTAATTCAATACAGAGCGCAATTTTGGCTATTCTCTGTCTTACCCATGTTAGATTTACAAATATTACAAAACATAGCATGAATCAAAAATGTCGGATTAGTTCTCTTTGAGGTAATCATAGACCATCGATCGCCACTTTATACACCTTCCAAACCTTTCGAGCTTTCGAGAAATACCTTATTAAGATAGTCTAGTAAAAAACCTCTTTTATAGATTCATTTTATATTATTGCTTAAACCTTTGAATCGTAAAATAATATATAAAAAGTATAATTTTAAATGCCAAACTTTTGAAGTAAAAAAACAATAGCTAAAACTAATTGACTCAAAGCGTTCAATCGAAAAATGATTGATGGAGCCAACAATACATTTTAAGCGGTTTATTTTATGCCTACCCTCATGAAAAATTGATGGGCGTCCTTTTCAAATAAAGGATTATATTCATTTCAGTGGGCCCAGCTATTAGATTATGTTTGAATTTTAAATACAGTGGGATACTTCCAAGCAAACCCGAATATTATAACCTGTTTGTCTTAAAAAAAAGGGTATTGATGAGTTTTCTTACGAGTTCTTTTTACACTCAGGATCACGACACAATTCACCTTCCGAATCTGAAGTAGAATTGGACTCAACCACTTACTTGTACGCAAGTTATGTGTGACGTTCAAAAAGAGAGAAATAATATATTAACTCTTTTTATATTTTTATCTTTTTTTTTTTTTTTATTTATTTATTTATTTATTTATTCCAAAAAACATAATCATTACAGGCATAAACCTAATGCGATAACATTTTAAATTAAATTTTAACATATTAAATTTATGGTACTCTCTTACTTATTGTAACATAGATATTTCAAGGCAACGATTGTGAAGTCACCCAGATTACATGCAAAAACATCCACATCTTCTGCAATTTTGAATGTTTAACTACGTCTTATATTGATGAATAACTTATTTCTTACTTTCTAGTACTTGATTGTTTATTTTCGGTTGTTTTTTCAACTATGAAGTCGGTTTTCTTTTTGATAAAAAATATTTTATTTTACTAGTTTTAGAGGTGGGTAGACCTGGCAAAGATGCCTCTCGGATCAGGAAGTGACGGTTTCTGTATAATTCTTCGTATTTCCGATATTTCTTTTATTGTGCGAATTGAAGATTTTGGCAAATTGCACAGTATTAAATAGGCTCAACCAAATGTAGCTGTACTGTTCTTGAAATCCCTCAAAAGACGATGGTCTATCATTATACATCTTGACTCAAAAAAGACTCAAACCTTCACGCCCAATATCCCCGAAGGGGTTAGCAGAGGTAGTAATACTTCTGCACATCACGTGACATTGTCACCTGTTGTTCAGAGTACCCACGATTTGCTTGGACAGTGTGCTCACGTTATACAGGGCAGGCCTGTCGGCGTTTTGAACAAATACGCTGTCACCTGATTGTGAGTTTCGACAGTCCCCTCAATTTCCTGGGATGCCATCATCAGATCCTGGTCTCATTGTACTTTCTCGGTAACAGCAACATAACAAAACAAATGTTCTATAAACCTGTACTTCTCTTCATAAAAGCTACGAAGAGGAGCGTAAATCTATTTAGGTATATTAATAAGGAAAGAACTATTACCTAACTCTTACTGATCGAGGATCTACACCTTCCATCATCAGTCCAGCAGCATAATATTATGATTTCCAGAAGCAAATGCCAGTATAACTTCAGAAAATATGTAAAACGCTACCGCGTACCCATGAGCCTATAAAATTTGCCTCGATTTCTCCAGGATCCCTTCATCAGACCCTGATATCCTCATCATGGTACCAATCCGTGAGTATCTTCTTTTAAATAAAAAAAACATAATTTAGAATCGGTTCATAAATGGCGAAGTAATCGGCGAACAAACATAAAAAAATATACGGTCGAATTAAGAACACTCCTTTTTTTGAAGTCGGTTGAAAAAGAAACTCTATTATCGAAAAAAAGGTCTCAAAGAGATATTATTTCAAACCTAAGAATTTAAAGATTTTTTCATTATATTATTAAACATTTCCATTAAACAAGATAACTTCGGCATTATTTTAATTCACATCTGAGAATTACATCTATAACAATTTCACGGTCACGGGGTCAGTGACGGAGTACGGTAGATTCGATCGAAACTTTACCTAAATAATAAAGTATAAAAAAAATGGTTTTGAGTCGGCAACATCTATCCTCAAAATTCGGATTGTCGAAGGATTGTCGAGTATTTTGCTAAATTTTAATGGTGCTGACAGAAAAATTTCAGTCGCCATTTTGACTGACACCCCATGACAGAAACGTTTTGTTTCATAATATTTTTCAATCGTTTCGCAAAAGACATTTTTTTAAAGGAGGTCTCGATCGAGTCTACCGTACTCCTTGATGAAATTACTATTATAGGTACTCTTTTCTTCAGTTGTAGATGTTGCAAAAATATCAAACTCGGTAAGGTCGGTAAGCGACTCAATATTTTTTCTCTTTAAACCGACATATAATAATAAATGACCACATGCATTGCCTGTATTGAGGTATCATGAACACATATAGAAACAGACACGTTTTTTTACTGTTACACGAATGTAAATAGTAGTTGTTTTTATTTATATTTTCAGTTTTCCATTAATTTAAGGTGGATTATTTGGGAATGTTAGCAATTATGATTGGTGGCATAAAAGTTATACTTTGTGATCAGGTTAGTAGTGCTTGCAGTTAGTATTACTTTGAAGTTGAAACGTTGAAATATATTCTTCTCAACTCATATATAAGATTTACCAGATTAAAAAAACTGGCAAAGTTACAGGCCTAAGAAGTATAAAAGTTAATAGACTGTAGTTGCTTTGGTCAAAAATTTACAGGCTTTCTCGACCAATCATAAAAACTATGAACGAAGCTATACTTTCTTACCTTTAATATTCCTTGTGAACCGATGACCACAGAAGATGACATTTTGTACCTTGATTTGTATTGTGATTACGAGTTAAATTTCACCCTAGCGAAGCTGAGTTTTCATCTAGTTTAGATATAAAAGTGTGACAAGAAGAACGATAACGATATATAACCTCTTTTAAACTTTGTTGATTCTTTCTCAGTTGAGATATCAAGGCTGTAAATATTTATTCCACCAAATATCACAGCGCATATGTGTAGCCTGCCCTGGACAGGGTGATTTGGCCATAGTCTAAAGTGCGAGTTCATGACGATGTGTGCTCTCTAGAGCAGCAAATTATGTTTAACACAATCAATACTCAGCTCTAAGACTCAAAAGTTCACGCCGTATTTCCCCAAAGCGGTGGCATAAATGCCAATACGTCTGAAATCACGGAACATTGTTGTCACCTGGTGATCAAAATAACCAATTTTGCTTTGATAGTGTAATCGAATGATAGAGTGCATGCATATCGCCACTTTTATATTCATATTCCTGTAACTCAAAATTATGCTTGAACTTTAAATACCGCCAAAATGTGCGTTTTGCTATCAATAGATGAATATTGGCTGGCATCATGGTGATTAAATAAATGTATTATATAATTTTCTAGAATAGGATAATAAATAAATAGGAACTAACGGCGTGAGAATATGTATATAAGTATGTATGTATGAATTTAATAGTTGCTAATTGCTGAGTGGTGTCGGCTTTGCTTTGCAGTGTCAGTGGCTTAGAATAGCACTACCCCATTTCTTCCGGTGGGTGTACGTAAGAGGCGACTAACGGTATTGGGGTTTTTAAGAGATTTTTGTGCGATGCGGTTGGAGACCCATCACCAACAACCTTTATTTTACCATGTTTTCCCCACTAAACTTTCCAAAAGTGGCTTCGGAATTTCTAATTCTCTAGCTCTGGCTACCCCTTCTAGGAATTTGTAGCCGTGAGTATAATGTAAGTGTGTATGAATTTGATATATTCTTGTACAATCCGATAAGAGATTACGTATTGACATCTTTTACATATCTTGGAAGATAAAATAGTAATGATATAAGCATGATATCGGTTAACTGTCAATTTCTGACGAAAATAACACTGAGATGATAGAACAGGTGGAAAATATTATATCATTGGAACCGACTCTACGAGATGTATTTATGAGATTATATTGAAATATATCTAGATTGCTTGCATTAACATTTATGCTTTGCTTTTCAAATACACGTTTTCGTTACACTTTCCATCCTTAGTAAATATTTTTCCCAAATGTACAAAATCTTTGACTTGGTCCAATTTCTTGTCTTTAATTTTGACCACGAACATTTTCATATTTTTCTCATATGAGACACCCTGATTGGTCTGATCTACATTGAGCCTTATTCCTTTTCATTTTAAAGAAGTAAAAAGTTAAAAGAAGTTTAGGCTGTGTAGTGTCGGCTTAGAATAGCACTACCCCATTTCTTCCGGTGGGTGTACGTAAGAGGCGACTAACGGTATTGGGGCTTTTAAGGGATTTTTGGGCGATGCGGTTGGAGACCCATCACCAACAAACTTTATTTAACAATCTTCTTCCCACTAAACTTTCCAAAAGTGGCTAAGGAATTTTAATTCCTTAGCTCTGGCTACCCCATCTAGGGATTTATAGCCGTGAGTATGTGTATGTATGTATGTATGTTAAAAGAAGTACGCGCAATATATACGAGAGTGTCACTACTTACAACATTTCCGACGATGCTGCGAGTTATACTTGATCATCTGCATATAAGAGGCCTTTAATTATGAGCCCACTGATTCTTACTTTATTATTACTTTCACGCAATTTCGTCAAATATTGAGACAAGAGCAGATTGAAGAGCCTAGGACAAACTACACACAGATACCTGTTATTTCTTGGTTATTATTTCAATGACTGATCAAAGCTTAAGTTTTCTTAAATGTATCTACGGCACATTTTACTTTTTATAATCATTGCTTATAGACAAATTAGTTTTGCAATACTGGGGTATTTTGGACCACTATAGATTATATCAATACACAATTTCCGTGGCTGCTGGCCAAATGCCAAACCTTTTCTGTAAATATCAGAATCGTAACTCGAACTTTGTCTTTTAACGTTTCATAGTTTAATTAGGTTAAAAATGTCTAAAACCCTTTTTAAAAGTTTAAGATCTATATTAAAAATAAGTAAATCAATTAGTATCACGCTTCATAAACCTCTCCATTGAAGGTCTAGAACCTATTCCTAATTATAATGCACATGCTTTGCATTTTGATAGTACTGCTAACGGGATAAACTTTATGAAATACAGAACCCTGTTGTCTGCAAAGTCGCACTAGCCAGCGCGCCTGGTCAGCGTTGGGAGTATTTAATACGAGTATTTATCCAATTTCCGTAAGTATATTTTCGAAAGCGTTAAATTAAATACCAGGTGAAACATATTGAATTCCTTCAGAGAAATACATCTTAAACTTTGAGTTAGAACTTAGAAAGCTCTGAATCAACTGTAAAGTTGTTAACTATTGAAAAATCTTGGTGCAGAAACTCACAAGGGGTTAGCAATACAAAGTTATGTGGCAGTACACCCTTTCATAGTTATGGAGGGTTATCAAAATATTAAATTTACAAAACCATCCAACCATGTTGCCATAGCTGTGTTGTGTCGGCTTACAATAGCACTATCACATTTCTTCCGGTGGGTGTACGTAAGAGGCGACTTACGGTATTGGATTGGGGCTTTGAAGCGATTTTCGGGCGATGCGATTGGAGGCCCATCACCAACAACCTTTATTTTACCATCTTTTCCCCACTAAACTTTCCAAAAATGGCTGAGTAATTTCTAATTCCTTACTACTCCCTTCTAGGGATTTATATCCGTGAGTATATGAATATATCCAACCATGGTTTTTGAGGGAAACGAAGATGTGACTGAATTCGTGATTGCGATTGATGGTAAGGATGTGGAAAAGGTGGAGGATTTTGTATATCTGGGAAGTTTGTTTACAAGGGATGGAAAATGTGATGAAAAAATTGAAAGAGGAGTTAAAAATGTAAATGGTGAAATGAATAGCCTAATGACCAGTCAATCAGTGTCTGAAAAGGCCCGAATGGTTGTGTTTGATGCTGTTCTTGTTACTACTCTTATGTATTGAAACGAATGATGGGCGTGGGAGAAGAAGCATGAAAGCAGAGTAAATGAAAGAGTAGAGATGAGGTCCCCCAGAAAAATATGTAATATTAGATTATGTACTTAGTATTAAGTTAAAATTTAACGTTCAAAAAAACAAAGATTTGATATAAATGATTATTTTATTTTTATGTTAGTAGAGGACGACCACGGAGAACACACTTGGACCAAATTGAGAGTGCGCTCAAAAAGGCAGGCGTCCATAGAGAATAAAAGAGCATGTATGAAAAGGTTGATGAATGTAAACGAAGCTAGAAAGGTTTGTCAGGATCGTACGAAGTGACGATAGAAAGTCTCTGCCTATCCCAATGGGAACTAATAGCGTGAATATATGTATGTATGTATATAAATTGACAAGCTATTTTGTGGTACTTAAAACAAGTAGTGCTGCCGTGTACCCTGCTGTGTAGAATCATTTTTTTCTCTGCCTTCCCTTTTTGGATATAAGTCGTAAATATAAAAAGAGCATTTAACAGTCACTGGGAAACAACGATTTCAGTGGTAAACAGCTTAGTTTGTTGTTTCAAATTGCACACTGGACATTTCTACGACGTGGAAAAAACAATTTACATTAGTGGTTTTCCATTACTATAAATTGAAACTGAAGGACCGTTTTATATTATAGCGGTAACTTAATTTCGACGCTTTTTGCTTGGCAAAGCTTGTTTAAAATGTAGTGTGAAATATTTAATTACAAATACATATACTCACGGCCATGAATCCCAAAAAGGGGCAGCCAGACCTTTGAGCTAGGAACTCCTCAGCCAGATTTAGAAGTTGATAAGGGAGAAGGTGATAGAAATAAAGTATCATTGGTGATGGATCTCCAACCGCATTGCCCAAGGGGTAGTGACATTCTAAACCAGCACTACACGAAAAAAATGTTGCTGCATAATGTCGGCTTAAATAGCACGACTCCAATTTGACCTGTGGGTGTCTTATGAAAAAAATGAAAGGTTTTGGAGCTTTTCAGGCTTTGTTAGACAATGAACCTATCGCCAACAATCCTTTATTATACTTCAAATTTAGAATATTAAAGCTCTGGCAACTTTTTAAAATTTGTTATAGACATTAAATATAACGTATGATGAATACTTATCTATACTACCCATACTCACAAGGAATCAACCCAAATCTACAGTTTCCAAATCCGAAAATATGTATATATAGCTGCTTTCGGATGTTGAGAAGAAAAAGGCAAAGAAAAGAAAGAAGTGAGTGAAGGAAAACATCGATAGGAACGGCACGGTACAAAACGGCAAAAGGCCTGCCCCTATCATGCGAGTACACTGTCCAAGCAAAACGTGGGTACTCTGAATACCATGAGACAACGTCATGTGTAGTTCCTCTAAGTATACCTCTGCCAACCCCTACGAGACGTAAACGTTTGAGTTTCAGTTGATTTGAGTTTTTGCATGCGAATGTTTTGCCGTGTCAGTATGAAAAGTCCTAATCGTTAAAAGTAGCGGGCCGAGCGTGACCGCTGTTAGATATTATACTCAGCTGGTATTGTTGCCTCTGTATTGTCGTTGGAGTTAATTATTAATTGAACTGTTAGTTGGAATTGGTGCGAGTAGGTGTTTTAATTTAACAGTCAGTTGTAATGCTGTGTTTATTTTAATTGAAATGCTTGTGTTCTGGTTCTGGGGAATTTTAATTCTAAACTTATTTGATGAAAAGAATTGCTGAATTGCTTCGCACGGGTGGGGTTAAATCTTTTTACTGCTTACCTAATTTGAATGTTTTTGTGCATGAAAACCTCATGTAGGGATTATTATTAATAAATAAAGAATAAAGGAAAGAAAAAAGTGTAAAAAGAAACAAAGGATTGCCACGGTAGCTCAATGGCAGAGCGACGGGGGCGTATACCCGAGGTCGCGGGTTCGATTCCCGCCTGAGTCGAAATTTTTCTTTCCTTTATTTATTCTTTATATATTTACTGCTAACCCCCTACGATATTTATCGGGATGATATATATCCTATGTCCTTTTCCTGTTTCTAAACTTCCTCTCCAAAAATTGTCAGCCAGATCGGTTCATCCGTTCTCAAGTTTGAAATATGTAACTAACACCACTTTCTTTTTTATATATAGACTAGCTTTTTGCCCCGCGACTTCGTCCGCGTGGACTTCATTTTTTGCATCCAGTTTACATAATACCAAAATACCGAAACACTGTCTCAACTTCTGTTTTTTATATTTATAATCCCGCGGGCGTTGTAAATGACATAAAGGACATTGAGGCTTTTTAAGTGATTGTTGGGCGATGCAGTTTGTGACCCATCACTAACAACCTTTATTAACCTATCTTTTATCAATATATTTCCAAAAATGGATGAAGAATTAGTATCTCCGAAGCTATGGCCACCCTTTTATGGAATTTATGGTTGTTAGCATTTATTCATGAATGATTGATAGTTGGATTTCATAAATTCAATCCCACCAAAAACATTTAAAATGTAAAAAATGTTAGCCAAGCAAATACAATACAAAAATTTATAATATGTTAACTAAAAGACTTCGCAGACAAAAGGATTGATATCTGAATGGTTGCCAAGCACTGCAGATAATCCTGAAATACAAAGTAGATAACAAGTTAAATTAAAGTTTTGATTTAACTTGGCTCGTTTCCACATACGAGTTATCATGATAATCAACTTATCTGCTAGGTACATTTTAATTTGATTTTGTGGTGAAAACTAGCCAAATTAAATCAAAACTTTAATTTAACTTGTTATCTACTTTGTATTTCAGGATTATCTGCAGTGCTTGGCAACCATTCAGATATCAATCCTTTTGTCTGCGAAGTCTTTTAGTTAACATATTATAAATTTTTGTATTGTATTTGCTTGGCTAACATTTTTTACATTTTAAATGTTTTTGGTGGGATATCATTACTTTTTGTTAAGAAATAAGTTGGTATTTTTTTTTCTGCGTTTGATTTTATACCTACCTTACTATCTATCTACTATTTTAATCAAACAAATCAATGAATTTGGCAAAAGAAACAAACCTACAAACAACCCAATCTAAAAACAATCAGCAAGAAAAAAAGCAGAATTTACAACACCACCGTTACCAGCTGTAACTCATACGACGACGAAGCATAAAACTCAACCTTATAGGCGGGATTTCGCTAGACAACCGAACAGCATGGGGTCGCTCGCGCGTATGAGCGCGGCTGGCGCTCGCTTTGGTACGTTCGCAGATCCCGTCATTCGACAGAAGACGAAGACTTGCCAATAAAACATTTACTTTTAAATAAGACAGTTATTACATTTACAATTATGTATGTTAAGTCGACGGTGGTTGGTTGCGTAGTGCGTTCTCCCGCCAGCGATCTCCGCGCCCCGCCGCGCCTGCGGATTGCCTTTACACGCGGATCAGGCGTAAACATCCTCCGGGACGTTGAAAGCTTGATGTAGTTAGCTTTTAATATTCTCGTGGGGTAGTAAACAAAGCCTATTTACTGCTCTACGTAACACCCCTTTTGATGTGGTTACATCAGCAACCCGGCTAACACCGTCCGCTCCTGGATAGAGGCGTGACACACGTCCAAGGCGCCATTGAAGTGGAGGCAGGTTGTCCTGTGACGGTCGCCAAATGTTAAGGCAAGGAATAATAAAGACAAGACTTGCCAATAAAACATTTACTTTTAAATAAGACAGTTATTACATTTACAATATGTATGTTAAGTCGACGGTGGTTGGTTGCGTAGTGTGTTCTCCCGCCAGCGATCTCCGCGCCGCCGCGCCTGCGGATTGCCTATACAAGCGGATCAGGCGTAAACATCATGGAATTTATTATGAAAATGTTCTTGTGAGGGAAATATTGAAAAATCTTAAAAATTCTCCGTTTTCAGATTTTTTCCTTTGTTAATATTTGATCACCGACCTGGATGCCGAATTTCAACTTCCTGGGATATCTGGAAGTGGGTTAGCTTTTTGATCTATATGTCAGTGAGTCACTAAAAAAATCGCGATTTTTGGACGTTTATATCTTAATAACCCTTTGTTATGTATTTATGGAAATTAAGCTACTAGTTTGTATCCTTGATATCAACAAATGAGCCAAATTTGGTTGGTTTATGTTGATTAGATTTTGAGTTATGATGGTGTAAAAAGTCGCTCCAAATGGTTCGTGTAATATACACATACGGTGCGCGCTCGCCGCCTTGGCTTGGCTTGACGCACTGCCGTGCGTCTTGATCGCACCAAGTTTTATTATAAAATGTAAAAAAACTCTATATTAACTTTCATTTGCTATATCAACCCGTTAGGGGATGAGTTCCAAAAATTCCTTTTTAATTGTTCATAAGAATCATGAAACAAATATACCAAGTTTTTATGTTCAGAAATGAGAATATCTCTAGTAAGTACAGATACGGATAGTAGTTTGGCGCTGCGGCGACGGCCCGGTGCTGCCCCCTACACTGACCGTTGGTGATAGTGGGAGAGCTTGCAGCGATTGCTCGGCAATATAGGGATGATTAGTGGTGGATCTCCTTCCAAAATAATCGCTAAATTGAAGGGATAGTGCTTGTTATTATTATATATAGTGTTATTTTAAGCTGACAAAAAATTTTTTTACAAAAAGCTTGAATTACCTGAGATACGAACCCGGGACGATTGATTCATAATAGTTCTAATTAAATATTCATAGTAGTTAGTTATACCGCTACGCCACGGAGACGTTACCGGGGCGGTGTCAAATTTTTATTACGCTTTATTTCACATTAGTCTTACTATTGATAAACAAATTTGTCATTTAAATTGATGAAACCCCTTCATCTTTCCAAAATGAACATTAACAAAGTGTCTGATGTGAATTCCATCGATGATAAAAATAATCGCTGCAATATTTTGAGCCATATATGAGTTAAGGTTTTTTGATGTTCCTATGAGAACTCTTGCGGATTCCTTAGTTTCAAGGAATCGTCGTCGTTTCATTTAGTTTCTATATTTACATGTTAATATTCGTTTGCAATATAAGTAGATGTAAAAAAAAATGTATACGATAAAAAAATAGTACATCATGGCTCGGGAGTTCCTTATTTTCGGGGATGCATTACCGTACCATTAAGCTTCTAAATTTTGATTTTTATATTAGTTTACAATATTTTACGTTGTTTTAAACGATACACAGCGCCATCTCCAATGCATTTAGTAAGCAAACAATATTTTTGATTTCCCGTGGGAACATATTTTTTCCGGGATAAAAAGTACCCTATTATTTAATTTAGACTTCTAACTACACGTCTGAAAAATTTCAAAGCAATCGGTTCAGTATTTACGGCGTGAAAGCGGAACAAACAAACAAACAAACTCACTTTCCCATTTATAATATTAGTATGGATTCAGTATCTTTTTGGTAGTGTTCATTTTTCGGACATTTTTATATATTCTTGAAGTGTTTATTTCAATGCCGTGAACTTACGACCTTTATAACATAACATAAACATAACATAAACATAACATAAACGTTCACGCCGAATATCCCCGAAGGTGTTGGCAGAGGTACTTATACTTCTGAACATCACGTGACTTTGTCACCTGGTGCAACCGTGATAGCCCAGTGGGTAGAACACTCAGTTATCATGCAAACGACGAGTGTTCAAATCCTGGGTCGGGCCTATACCAATTTGTCTTTTCTAAAGACATATGTGTAGTTAATTTATCATGGTTGTTAACGGTGAGGGAAAACATCGTGAGGAAACCCACATGGCTGAGTTGTACTTAGTCATGTGACAGTGTGTTCGTACAAAAAGGCGATAGGCCTGCCCCCTATCACGTGAGTAAACTGACCATGCAAAACGTGGGTAATCTGAACACCAGGATCTTTATTAGTTCAGATTAATCTAAGGCCTGGATTCCAGGATTAATATACGACTTATTTATATTTCTGCAATATAGTGTTAGCAGTTTTAATCTTTTCAGTAAATCTTCCTATCCTAGCAGCTTCGTACAAACGTTCATAAATAAGAGAACACAATCTCACAATACAATACCTTCTTGTTGTTTGCCCGTCCGACCCTAATGAAGATTTATTTTGGTTTACGGTCTACAGTTCACTGCACATTGAGAGCATTCCTCTTACATACATGGTCTTTATTTTGCAATCTTTGTCCGATTCAACTTACGAAATTGGCCGAAGAATTATCTTTAAGTATATATTATTTCTGTAAGCCTCTTTCTTGCCCGGAAGCCTGTGACGCGATGAGTTAAGCTAGAAATTTTCAGGTATCGTTTTGTACAATTCGCGGCCGTGGTGTGCACAAAATTCAGACATCTGATGTAACTGGATTAAGTTAATTGTTTTGTTACAGAATTTCAAAGTTTCGATTTTGGCCCATAGACTTTGCTTGAGTGTCATAAGCGCGCGAAAGCTTTAGTCGATCAGAGATGCGCTGTTATTGGTCGGAATTTATACAAACCGGCCAATCAGAAAAAATCACTAGAAATTGAAAAGAGCTGCGCTGTGATTAATCGGAAAATTTCAAAATAAACTCATTTTATGGGTTACCTACTAGTTTATTCTGAATCCCTATCTACCTTCTTCTAGGATTCATATTAAAAGGATCTTGAATGAAACATGTAATTACGTGGGCGACAATTGCTTACACCACCATAATTGTGCGAAGTACATCTTCTGCAATCTTACCATGAACAGTTTACACTACATATAACACTCGTAGTCGTAGGATATATTTTATTGAAGCTCAGTAAATCTGTATTTTTTGAAACAATAACCAAATCAAATATTTATATTTTCACCAAGTTGTGCCGTGTAGTGTCGGTTTAGAATAACACTATCCTATTTCTACCCGTGGGTGATCGTAAGAGGCGACTAAGGGTATGGCGGCTTTTTAAGTGATTTTTGAGCGATGTGGTTGGAGACCCGTCACCCCTCACAGCCCATATATGTCCCCACCAAGGGGCTTGAGCCTACCCTATATAGGGCGACTTGGCAATAGTCCAACGTTTATCATAAACATAGACCCGTCATCAAAAACATATATTATAACCATCTTTTTCCCAATCAACTTCCAAAAGTGGCTGAGGAATTTCTAATTCCAAAGCTCTGGCTACCCCGTTAAGGGATTTATAGCCGTGAGTATATGTATGTATGTATAAACCAAGTTTTTAAATCATTTATTATTGTTGTCCTACTGTAATATCCATTTTGTTCATATAATATAGACCATACTCTTTTCTTGTGATTTCAAAATATTTAGTGTTTATATTTATAAACTAGTGGATCGGCCCAGCTTCGCACGGGTAGCGTAGTTTTAAAAAATATCTGAGATTTCTTCATTCACTGCTCTTTGTGATTTTGAAAGCACTTTTATGAACTGTTCAGTATCTCCACAAATAAGATCTAAAAACCTACCGCGATGTAGGATGCGTGCTACTGGCGCCATCTAGTATATAATATTTAAATTAGTAAAGATTTGGTTTAGGTCGCGTGCGACTATTATTTTTCATGCATAATTTTGGTGTTCCTTTACCGATTTCTATGATTCTTTTTTATTGAATTGGTAATAATGTTAATTGTTTTAAATAAGGGATGAGTGAGAGTACTATAGTCCGGTCAATTTAGGCCTAAAATAAGGAGGAAGGTTACATAAATTCATAAGAAGCTGAAAATTGGCACAATTGTTCAAAACATGATTATAAATGAAACCTCAAAAGTCCCCATCGTTCCGAGGTGTGCTAAAAATTTTACACGAGGTCAAAGGTCAAAAAATGTGTTTTTTGCGATTTTAAGCGAAACGGTGAGTTTTTTCGCAAAATCACCCCAGTACAAAATTGTAGATCAGAAAATTCTCTGCAAAAAAGATAACAATATTTTTTTTCCTAAAAGCCACCATTTTGAAGATATAACGCGTTGAAAAGTTCGATCATTGGTAATCTTCATACTTTGCACATGTACGCCACGTATGAACATCACTTATAAGTTTTACTTCCACCAGTACCTGAGAAACTTCTCAACTCAATATTTTGCAACTGTAAAAAAGGTTGTAATGCTAAATGTGGATGCAGAAAAGTTGAATAGGCGTAAAGGGGATACCACGTTAAAATAAAACGCGCTAAGTACACTACCTCATAGGTGGCGTGGAAACGTGTGCAAAGTATGAAGATTACCAATGACCGAACTTTTCAACGCGTTATATCTTCAAAATCGTGGCTTTTAGGAAAAAAATGATTGATGTCTTTTTTGCAGAGAATTTTCTGATCTACAATTTTGTACTGGGGTGATTTTGCAAAAAAACTCACCGTTTCGCTTAAAATCGCAAAAAACACATTTTTTTGACCTTTGACCTCGTGTAAAATTTTTAGCACACCTCGGAACGATGGGGACTTTTGAGGTTTCATTTATAATCATGTTTTGAACAATTGTGCCAATTTTCAGCTTCTTATGAATTTATGTAACCTTGAATGTATATATTGACCGGATTACTATAAACGTAAGAGTAAACAAATATAAGCAGAATGCTCCGAACTGCTAAGCTTTGAGGAGTTACACGTGTTATTGTGAGTCAACGATAAAATATAAAGATATGCTGTTGCGGAATATTTTTTAGACAATTGTATGTATGATAGTTCCGTCATACGTGTTTTCTATGTAACTTTAACCATGCACACGCGACAGAAGCATAAAAATAGTAACTTCTCCCGTTTTCCCAAAATTTCCCAAAATTCCCCTTCACTACTTTGCCGAAAAGTATTCTATAACCTGCCCAGGACTATTAAAAATAATAGCACCAAGTTTCGTTAAAATCCGTCGAATAGTTTTTGTTTCCATAAGGAACATACAAAACGACAGACAGACAGACAAAATGTTTACTGATTGTATTTTTGGCATCAGTATCGATCCCTAATCACCCCCTGATAGTTATTTTGAAATTATATTTAATGTACAGAATTGACCTTTCTACAGATTTATTATAAGTATAGATAATATAATTGAAAAAGAAAGTTACAGTAACAGCGTATCTTAACTTTACGCAAATAAAAATACTAATAGAATAAGATGACTGAAAATTATTATTTACGTATTGCGAAGTTTGACGCTAGAAGGTTGGTCGGGTGTACCTCATAGGTGTCAAGTTTAGATTACGAAGGCTTAAGTACGAGTGGTGTAGTTTATTTGTTCTTTAAATTGAGGTGATTTTGTATTACGGTCGGCAAAAAACAGCTTTAGCCCATTTGACCCGCGAATGTTGACTGCATTTGAAAATATCGAATAGACGTGTTGTTACTGCCTATTTTCTGCTATTGCTGACGTAATAAAAAAATATGCGATCGGGTTGAAAAATAGTGTCATTCGTGAAAGGTGCGGTGTGAAAGATGTTATTGTTAAAAAAAAGGTAGAAAAAAGGATCTAGGGATGGTTTGGGCACATAGGAAGGATGGTAAAAGTGAATTGACGACAGAGATATATATAGAGCCTATGTGGAATGTAATATCAGTAGAGGCCACGACATATAGATCAATCTTAATTTATTTGACGCAGAGTTAATATCTCATTTTGTTTTATCAGACAATGAAAACTTATAAATTTTGATTGATTTTATAAAGGAGGTGTTATTAGTGCCTTGAATTATTATTATAGTAATATATTACTTTACACCGTGTTTATACTAATAGTATATAAATCATATGAACTTTTATTTTTTTCAATCTTTAATTGATTAATTATGCCTTTTTGTGGCCATTTCAAACCTTTTTTAAGTAAAATATTATGATTTCTTAGCAGATACCGACAGTGGATCTGATAAAACAGATTAATAACAACAAGATTAAATGTATTTATATGAAGATTTACAAAATCTCCATGATGAACGATGCTTATTTAATATATCTTCTCTGAAACTTTAATTATACATACATACATACATACATATACTCACGGCTATGAATCCCTTGAAGGGGTAGCCAGAGCTGAGGAATCAGAAATTCCTCAGCCACTTTTGGAAGTTGCGTGGGGAAAAAATGGTGGAATAAAGGTTGTTGGTGGTGGGTCTCCAACTACATCGCCCAACAATCCCTTAAAAGCCCCAATACCGTTAGTCGCCTCTTACGTACACCCACCGGAAGAAGCCGACACTACACAGCGAATTTTAAACTTTAATCATTAACACAATAACATAGTATTCAGCTGGACACCAGATTTTTGTCCTATTACTAACAAAATAATTATGCTGGCTTATTTTCTTCTGACTGAATTGATGTTGAATAAAGTTTTCATTAAAATTACCTAAGGGTATTATTCCAAATCAAGCAAGACCTTGTAAAAATATTTATGTACTAGTGGATCGTCCCAGCTTCGCACGGGTAGCGTTGTTTTTTTAAATATCTGGGGTTTCTTTCTTCAGTCACTGCTCAAGCATTGTGAAATTCAGCGCAATGTTTTCAATTTATTAAATTTATAGCACTCCCTAAACAGTGTAGTTTGGTGATTTTGAATGCGCTTTAATGAACGGTTCAGTATTTCCGTTTAATAGCAAATTTTGGAATAAAACGCTATGAAGTATTTATAACAATCTAAAAAAAAAAACATTACGTGATGTAAGATGCAACTACTGGCGCCATCCAGTATGTTATATGTAAATTAGTAAAGATTTGGTTTTGGTCACGGGCGCGATGGCTTATTTTATGTATAATTTCGGTGTTTCTCTATCGATTTCTATGATTCTTTTTTTATTGAATAGGTAATAATGTTACCTTTTTTAAATTAGAGATGAGTGAGAGGTTTACAAACGTAAGAGTAAACAAATATAATCAGAATGTTCCGAACTGCTAAGCTATCAGGAAAAACACGTGTTATTGTAAATCAACCGTAAAAGATAGACATAAACTGTTCAGGATTTTTTTTTAGATAATTTTATGAAGAATATTTCCGTCATACATGATTTCTATGTAAGTTTCACCATTAAGGCTGCACATGCGACGGAAGCTTAAAAAATGGAGTAACTTCTCCCGTTTTCCCAAAATTTCCCAAAATTCCCCTTCACTACTCTGCTGGAAAGTATACAAAAACCTGCCCAGGAGTATGAAGAATAATTGTACCAAGTTTCGTTAAAATCCGTCGAGTAGTTTTTGTTTCCATAAGGAACATACAAACCGACAGACAGACAGACAGACAGACAGACAGACAGACAGACAAAAAATTTACTGATTGCATTTTTGGCATCAGTATCGATCCCTAATCACCCCCTGATAGTTATTTTGAAAATATATTTCATGTACAGAATTGACCTCTCTACAGATTTATTATAAGTATAGATTTAAACCACCAAGCCGACAAAAAGATAATGATGCATGAATCATTATTTATTATTTTGTCGTATTTTTTGTCATTTGGTTAATGAGAATTACTTACACAATATTTTCCATGTTCACAATTATTTAAATCATCGTTAAGCATCACTTGATCTTGATTAATCCAATGAAAATGAAATAAAACAAATATGTATCCAAAATAAATAATATGTGTGAGAAAAGCTATAATGAGAAGACTCATAACACTATGTAATGCTTAGTTATATCAGAAGGGCGAGCACGAGCGGTGTTTAAACTAGTTATCGCGTGCGATAAAGCAGCCATCTCTTACACACTTACTTAGTATCGTATACTGCCATCTCATTCTAACCGTTATCGTGTCGATAAAATAGCGCTCGTGCTTGCCCTACAGGAGGCAATGTATTCGTATAAAACAACAAAACACTTTCCGTTACTGGTACTTGGTACTGTTTTACAAAACGAAATGTGGAGTTAATAGGTACCTCTGCCATCCCCTAGTTTTTTAATTATCAATTTCAGTACTAATTTATTTCATCTACTCAACACTATAATTATAACCTTTGTCCACAGAAGAAGAAGAAGACTTAGGAACAGAATTAGAGTTAGAAGCTCTGTACAGACGCTACTGCGTGCGACTAAAACACGCGTTGTTTGTATCTGCGCTGTGCGTGACGCTGGTCTGCTGCGTGGTGTTGCTGACAGCTATCACTGTGTCATATGTACGGGATGAAGTGAGTATAACATACATATACCATATATAGTGTAGTGTCGGCTTAGAATAGCACTACCCCATGTCTTCCGGTGGGTGTACGTAAGAGGCGACTTACGGTGTTGGGGATATTAGGGGATTTTTAGGCGATGCGGTTGGAGAACAACCTTTATTTTACCATCTTTTCCCCATGCAATTTTCCAAAAGTGGTTGAGGAATTTCTAATTCCTCAGCTCTGGCTACCCCTTCTAGGGATTTATAGATGTAAGTATATGTATGTATGTATGTGTGTATACTGGCGGCTATAGCTGGCAAAAGGGGTAGTTAGGCTTTAGTGTTACTATTAATGTAATTCCTTAGCTACTTTTGGAAGTATCTTCAATCGCATCGCTTAAGCACTTCTCAAAAAATCCTGTACATTTAGGCGCCTTGTACTTTATTTATTTATTACGAATGGCCAAGAGTGAAAATAGTAAACAATCTTAAAAAGTACTTGAATTGAAATGACACTTATCAACTAATTATACCAATTATATGCTAAGCACGTCATTCGTTTTAAAAATTGAAATTATTCATAATATGACTAACATTACAGATATAACATTCTAAAAAATCTGTACTACATCTGCGGGAAGGAATAGGGTAGTGCTATTCTAAACCGACATACACAGCTAGCAGTAAGTAACAACTACATATAATTTTATTCGGAAACTATCAGAGTCAGCAGTAACTGTGGCTAAGGAATTAAGGGCTTTTTTAAGCGATTGTTGGGCGAGATGTGTCTAACGAGAAGATCCATTACTCCGCACTCTTCTATTCATATTTGAAAATCTATTTTCTAAGACCTATTTCTAGAAATCCGCATATATAATGTAAATGGGATACCAAAAGAAGGTATGAATATTTGCATATGAGAGACAGTTTTTAGAATTTAAATCTGCTTGTTCATGAAAACCTCATGTGGGTATTATTTATTCTTTATTTATTAGTAATAATACCCACATGAGGTTTTCATGAACAAGCAGATTTAAATTATGTGATAGTTAAGCGTTTTCAACATTTGCATTCTATCTGAAAAGGTAGACAAGTGGCCTTCCGAATTAGTAAAAATCTTGTAAAACGTGTAAAAGAAATAAAGGATAGAAGAATTTCGCGCTGGCAGCCATTGACACGGTAGCTCAATTGGCAGAGCGACGGGGGCGTATACCCGAGGTCGCGGGTTCGAATCCCGCCTGTGTCGAAATTTTTCTTTCCTTTATTTATTCTTTATTTATTAGTTTTTAGAATGCTGGTAGATTATACACATGGGTGTAATCATACAAGGTAAAGGTTAGAGATCTTCAGAATAGTGAACGAGGACATGATGATTTGCCTTGCTAATGGTGTTGTGAACAAAATAGCGTATCGGTAGAGATAATGCGGACATAGACATGACATGATAGAATCCAGATGTTGTTGTCGTAGTTTGGTCGATTATCGACCTAACGTACATTTATCCCATTATTTGGGATATTACAGACAAAAATTCCTAATTTCTCTAATTTTTCGATTTAATCCAATTCTACTATCATAGAAGTAGTAGTTGATGTCCCTTAAAGGAAGATATTTACCAATAAGACCAAAAATTGTCTAAGTAAAAATTAATAAAGAACATCTAGTGACATTTTATCATCAAGTTTAGGATACCTTTTCTATGACAGGACAACGTAACCACGTGATGAGAGCAAGCCTATCGTCCTTCTTGCAATTTAAAATTGTGCACATTATCAATATTGTCATACTTCGTATGAAGGTTATAATTAAGAGAAAAAAAACAGTTAATTGCATTTTGTGCTTATTTTATCATATGCTGTGTAGTGCCGGCTATGCTGTGTAGTGCCGGCTTAGAATAGCACTACCCCATTTCTTCCGGTTGGTGTACGTAAGAGGCGACTAAGGGTATTGGAGCTTTTAAGAGATTTTCGGGCGATGCGGTTGGAGACCCATCACCAAAAACCTTTATTTCACCATCTTTTCCCCACGCAACTTCCAAAAGTGGCTGAAGAATTGCTAATTCCCTAGCTCTGGCTACCCTTTCATGGGATTTATAGTCGTAAGTATATGTGTGTATTTATCATAAAATAAAATAAATTTGACAACTTGTAATCTTGTATTAGTCACGGTTCTGTGAAGCTAAATGAAATATGTGAGAAATATCTGTATTTGAAAAATAAAAGTGTACAGGATTTTGTTTCCAATCGCATTTTCTCGTTGGTAAATATGGAGCAAATTTGCAAAATATTCATTTGTAAGCAAAAGAGATACCACATCTTTACAGATCTTGCGATACACGCGACTGAACATAAGCGATTTTTCATATGTGCCCTTATGGATATATTTTCAAGCAATTTGTATTCTCATCTAACTGTTTTTATAACTTGTTATTTATGTTCTTTCTGAGCTGTGCAGATTTCTTAACGATTTTAAGTATTGATAATAGATTACTGTTATAATAACTGTATGTCTATATCAAGAAATTACTTACTGGCTTACTAATACTCACGCCCATTATTCCCATTGAGGTAGGCAGAGACAACCGATCGCCACTTTGCACGAGCTGAACAAATTTTTCTTGCTTCTCTTACATTTATTATTATACTCATACATACTCTTTTATTATTCTCTCTTGTTTACATACATACATATACTCACGGCCCTAGAAGTGGTAGCCAGAGCTAAAGTATTAGAAATTCCTCAACCACTTTTGAAAAGTTGAGTGGGGAAAAGATGGTAAAGTAAAGGTTGTTGGTGATGGGTCTCCAACCGCATCGCCCAAAAATCCCTTAAAAGCCCCAAAACCGTTAGTTGCCTCTTACGTACACCCGTCGGTAGAAACGGGATAGTAGGTAACATTTCGAAAATTCGAATATCTCAAATCCGAAATTCACTATTCAGAAAACTGTTCACATAATTTACGTATCACAGATGCTTTATTTTCCATAACTTCATTAGTACATAAATACACTTTCTAGAAGTATCACTTCCCAGAAAAACTAAAACCAGATTATTAAAATGAATTTTTTGCTTTTACCAACTACATCTTTTACTATAATCTCATTATTCCAAAGGTTTAAAAGACCGAAGCAACTTTATCTATAGTCTTACATATCGTAAATCTCTTTAACCAGATATTTTTTATGTTAGAAAAATTGTATAAATAGAACGCGGATGCATGCCTGTTTTTTTTTTTTTTTTTTTTTTTTTTTTTTTTTTTTTCAAATCAAAATATTCTTTATTAAGCCAAGTAGGTATTATACATTTTTTCGGCCCCCTGTTAAGCTATACAAAGCCTGTGTTAGGGGATACCGTGATTCCGTATGTGAATTACGTTACAAGGTTTAATATAAGTAGTAATTTTTCAAAAACATCAGTTTGCAATACAAATTAATAATTAAACATGTGTAAACTTTTTACAACTACCTTAGAAAAAAAAAATAATGTCAGTCGTCCATTTCTTATCAGTTCAATAATTAAGTTGCACTTGCGAAAGTCGCCTTTAATCTCAATACAAGTAAGTGGGATTTGCTATATACCATTTGTTAGGCCCATTGAAAACAAAAGAACAAAGAAGCTAAAGTATGTGTACTGAAACTGTGAACAACTAAAATTTATAATATTTGTTTTGTATTGCAACTTTAGTATAATTATTATTTTTAGTTTCTTAACTAGTTTTAAGTGGTAAATTTAATTGTGACTGAGCGTGCGTGATGTGTTTGTTTGTGTGTGTGTGTGTGTATGAATGCGTGTTTGTGTGTGTGAGAGTAGGTCTATGTGTATGTAGTGCGATTTTGGATGTGTATGTGGGATGTATATATTTATATATGTTAAGTGAAAAGTGATTCCGTTTGGTTATAGTCTAAACTTTTTAGCCACGTTGTTATCTTAATTTTGCATTGTTTGTAATTTAATTGATAAATATTTAAGATCTTATTTATTTTGTTATATAACTTTGCGGATTGGCATTGATATTGCCTAGTCGCAAATACAGTGCGTGGAGATTTAAACTTTATTACGCTATAGGGATTGCGCTTTTGCAAATATTTTTCATCTAATGCAATTGTTTTTTGTCTCTTAAGAATACACTGCTGAATGTACAACTTTCTAACAGTTAGAAGGTCTGCTTCAGAATAGAGCTGGTTTGTACTATATCTTCTATTCTTAAATAATATTATTTTAAGGAGAGAGCGTTGAGCGCGCTCGATTGATAAAAATTTAGTCTTGAAAGTCCCTCCCCACACGGATATACAAAAGAGCAAAACAGACTGTATTAGAGTGATATAAATGTATTTCAGCAGCTGGTAGTCTGCTATGTTGCGTAAATATTTAAACAGCCATATTAACTTTCTGGCTCTATTAGCTACTGGATCCAATTGAGGATACCAAGATAGGTTCTGATCTAGAGTAACGCCAAGATATTTTATATTACTTACTGGTTGGAGAATAGGGCAAGAGCAGTTGATGACGTCATTAGAGTTACAAATATGAGCTTTGATATTTAAATTAAATTTAGGCTTAGAGCATTTTCGTATTCTAAATGCTATAAAATTTGTTTTGTTTGTATGTATACTTGCTTGCTTGTTTGCATGCTTGGTTGCATGTAGGGGGGGTGCAGGGGGGCAGAGCCCCCCTGCTTGGGGGGGTCGGGGGGCGAAAGCCACCTGCAGACAAAGAAAAGTTAGGTTACATTCAGTTAGGTTAGGTTAGGTTAGATTATGTATAAAACGAGCGAGCGTAGCGCAGCGGAGTGAGCACCTAAATGTCTGATGCATGGTATAATACTAAGCGGGGTATACTATTAGTTAAAATATGCCTGCAAAATTATTCATAGCAGTAGGTATCATTCAATACATCTGTATTTCAAATATATGGAAAATGATTTTTTGGTATAGTGATTATTCGGAAAAGCAATATTGCGGAATTAAGGTATATCTGGTTTTCGATAATTCGGAAATCCGTTCTAGTGGTTAATCAAAATGATAGTAAACAAAAAAAAAAACCAAACGATAATCTGGAATGTAAGAATTTGGTATATGAAATTTCGATGAAACAATATTATGGCAATTTAAAAAAAAGGCGATTAGTTTTCGGTAAAATAATATTCGGGTTTAAAAGTTTCGGATATACAGTATGTAACCGAAATTTATGGTTGCATTTATTTCTCTGGACAACCTGTAGTTTACAATAACGAAGAACCCAGTATCACTGATGTTTGAACGAGACCAAATGATAAAAAGATATTCCAATTCCAAACCAACACAACACAGCGCTCTCACTAAACGAGAGACCAGCAACGTTTAGTTTAGTTTCTCGAAGCCTATGATCTCTAAATTCAAAGGCTAAATTCCTAATAATTCGCCATATTTGCGACATAAACTGTAACAAGCATTAAACATTTCTCTTTGATGATCACGGCCAGAATGTAGATGCGAGGTCATGCAATATATGCTGATATAATCGAATACAGTGAAAATGTTATTAGTCCATCGACTAAGTGATGCTCATGAAGTAATCTTCTTGGCGGAAGAGCTATTGGATTAGTTGGCCAGATAAATGAGTTATGGTGTACAAGTAAAAGCATACAGTTTTTTATTGGGACAACGAAAGGGTTGGGGATTTTAAAGTAATAATAACTTTGACTATAAACACTATAGACAGAGTCATAATACAACGGGAGCGTACCTCTTTTAGAAAGCAATATTTTTCCCTGTAATGTTGCGATCACTAGAAAACAATTACCCCAAAATACTATAATCACCATTCTAAAAGCTACTTTTTAATTTAAAATTGATTACGTCAATTTATTGTTTAATTAAAGGTTTACTGTTTACTATATTATTTCCTAAAATCATATAATTATACATACTTGCTCCTAGTATTATACAATCTTTTTTGTTTAATTTTACCATTTATACTGATGTTTAATACACCGTGAAATCTGAAGCATTGTACTAACTTTTAGGGATGAATCTTCCCATGATTACGAATAAATTTTTGTACGGGACTAACCTTGTTACTGGACAAAAAAAAACAGCTGTTCCATAATAGCAAGTTATGTTTGTATTTTGAAAAATAAAAGTCATTTTATAAAGATATTTTATACATGAGTTTTATTGCATTATTTACTATTGACCTTTAAACAAAATCAGTTTCGTGTGAAAATTTTGAATTTTTTCGTCTATTTCAGTCACATTTTTCAAAAGATGATGTATTCGTACATCTAAGTATTTTAAAGCTATAGCCTTTATTAATAGCACAAGGTGGTTTTTGAAGATGGCTCTGATGTGGTCGTTTAATGTCGGAAATATTCTTTTACCTCAATTATTTTTCAAAACAACTGCGACCATTTGACCCAAAGCTTTGTCTTTGGACAAAAACGAGTAGCCTTTCAATTTTATAGTATGCCTCAAAACTTTGATTGGTTTCCAATTTCATCTTTCAGTGGCCGCAATCAATTTTTCTCGTAGATTCGGGTCTTTAGGAAAACTGTAATCAATACGAAGAAATTAAATAAATATAACAAATTTATTACTTACTAATTCCGTAGATGACAATTGGAAATCATTCAGCGTCGCTATAGCGCGACGAAATACATAATATACTCACTCATTGAGTTTCCGTTTACTAATTTAAAAATTTTACCCTAACAACAGGGTAGGATGAAAACGTGAATTATGGCAACACTGAGATACTGCATATTTTTAGGTTATGCTTTTAATAAAATTGCTCAAAATAACTAAAAAAAAAAAAAAATTTAAATTTAACACTGTTTATTTCAAAAAATATTTACAACACTTGGCCAGACAGTCTGAAAACCTTTTAGATTTTTATTAGACTGTCAGCTCGGCTTTTTATTTAAATACATATTTATGTATACTTATATTCTAAAAACAATACATTAAACAAATAGAAAAAAGACATGTGCATTTATATATCACAGCATTTAGAAAAATGTTTTTTTAATATAGATAAAACCTGAGTTTTATTTTTATTTTGCAGTTTCGTTACAATAGTTTTCGGTAGATTGTTAAGCATATTTGGCATGATGTAGCTCCATACTCTTTCTCCATACATATTATTACATTTAGGTTTTGAATACAGCGGCATATATGACAGAGATTTTAAATTATCATTTCTTTTGTTTCTACTTAGATTAAAGAAAATGCTAGTAATCTAGTTCAACGTAATTAACATTTGAATCACTTATTTTCTGATCGCGCAATACAGAAAAACATTAAAAAACTCACTCACTTGTGGAAAGTCAATCCTTCGATGTGTTTTTCGCTGCGGCTTCCGCAGCCAAGCACGCTACACCCAACCATACCTCACTAAATTATAACTTAACTAATGGAGTCTTTTTTGTCACAATAACAATATACAAATGAATAAAATCTTTCTCAAAATCAAAAGAAAACCAAAATCGCTCACAAGTCGACGCTTTGTTTGTCACAATTTAAAAGTGTGACATCAACAAAACGGGTTACGCGATAGAGATGACAATAAAGATTTGCGTCTCTTTTTAAAATATAAGAAATTAAATAAGGGCTTCTCTTTTTAAAATGGATGACGTAACATCGCTCTGTCTATAGTGTTTATAGTCAAAGAATAATAATATTTTTTTAGCTGACTACGGCAAAGCTAAAAAGGATTTTTCACTGTCGATGTATACGTATGTATAAACGTATATTATTATATGATAACCCTGAAAAGGTTAGTAGCCTGGTAGACTTCGCGGGAAAAATAGGGTAGAGCTATTTCAAGCCATATATGTAATTAATGCGACGACACGTAATAGCTCAATGGGTAGAACACCGGTTATCGTGCAAACGACTAGTGTTCAAATCCTAGGTCGGGCCTACACCAGTTTGTCTTTTCTAAAGACATATGTGTGGTTAATTTATCATGGTTGTTAACGGTGAGGGAAAACATCGCGAGGAAACCCACATGGCTAAGTTGTGCTTAGTCACGTGACAGTGTATTCGTACTTTGGAGAATGTGTACTTTATTATTATTATTAATTGAGTATCGTTGAGAGTCTTTAATGAAAACACTATTAAACTCGTGATGTTATTTATTACGTCTTTACATGAGTGCAACTTAAGCGATACTAACTATTAAAAATGCTTACACTAAAATATATAACAATTATGACAACTAAATGTGCTGCCACAGTCACCCCCTTCTACAAAAAACAAAATAAGACATAAATTCGAATACATAAACATGTATGGGTGAGCTAGCACTATTTAAAACTAAAATTTATTATATATCTACTTAACTTAGCGCACGACTCATTATTACACTCTGTCTAATATCACTAGCACTACACACTCCACTAAACGTTAGCGAAACCTGGGTGTGCTGCCGCCGTTGGGTGTCCGTTCCTTGCTGATGGCAGCGGGTTGACTCCCATTCCGTCCAGGTCCTCTCTAGATGTGAGTTTGAGGCGTTATTTGCCCCGTTTTGGGTAAAGATAACCTCCTCTTCCTTCTGCACGGATTTGGTGTTGCCCATGATTACGTTACAACTAAGTCTATTAATCTTGCAAAAATAAAAAACTTAATTAGTGTTTACTTTACAAACAAATTTTAAATGACTCCATAATTACCTAACACTTATAATATTGATTCTTAACAAAACGTTTATTACATCAAATGCTGACTTCGCTGCTCTAGTTTCGTACTCTGACCTTTAAACAAATGACAATAATAATTATTACAAAATGTATTTTTATGACCTACTATTTTATGCTTAGTTCTTAAAACTACTAACCCAATTACACAGTTACTAATTACGAAAACCTAACTATTTGCTTACTAAGCCGACCACTTCTGGTTCGATATTCATTTTTACATATAGGTATGTTTACATGTTTCTCGCTATCTTTCTGCGTAATATCTGGCGTTTGCTGATTATACAATTGAGGTTCGATTACATTTGAGTTTTGTTCTTTTTGTTCTACAATAATAAATGCTGGCTTTAATCTGTCTATCGAAACATTTACAATACGGTTAGGCAATTGCACCTTAAAAACTTTATCTGACCTATCTATTACCGAATACGGTCCTTGATAAGAAGCTGTAAAAGGTCTTTTTACCATATCATCTCTTATAAATACATGACTACATTGGCTTAATTCTGGATGGACGAACAGTGTGCGCGAGTCTTTATTAATTCTACTTTGCGGTTGCAACGTTCGCATTGTGTTACGTAATTGGTCTACGTATGTATTATCGTCGACCTTGGAGTTTTCTGTTTCGGAGTAAAAATCTCCTGGCAACCTTAAACTCTTACCCATGAGCATCTCCGCTGCACTGACATTGGAGTCACTGCGTCCTGCTGCCCGTAATCCTAACATTACCGTTGGTAATTCATCAATCCAGCTCCTTTTTGACGAAATTAACCTTGCGGTTATAGCTGTCTTCAAAGTTCTATGCCATCGTTCAACCATACCGTTACACTGTGGGTGATACGGTGTTGTCCTTTGCCTTTGAACTCCTAATAATTTCATAAGAGAATAAAATAATTCACTCTCAAATTGCCTACCTTGATCAGTTGTTATCTTGATAGGGCTACCGAATCTGCAAATCCAACCTTCATAAACAGTTCTTGCCACTGTTTCCGCTGTGATATCGCAAACTGGGTACGCCTCTGGCCAACGGGTAAAACGATCTATCATTGTAACACAATACCTGAATCCTTCATGCGTTGTTGGTAAAGGTCCAATTATGTCAAGATGTAGGTGTTCTAATTTATTACTTACCTCAAAACTGCCCAATTTTGATACAGTATGTCTACTTACCTTTGCTTTTTGACAATTAATACAAGTTTTGGCCCAAGTATTTACGTCTCTGTTCATACTTGGCCAAAAATATCGGGATGCTATCATTTTTCGCGTGGTCCGAATCCCTGGATGACTGATATTGTGGACATTTTCAAATACCTGTTTCCTAAATTTTATTGGTAAATATGGCCTGGATGAATTTGTAGACATTTCGCAGTAAATCGATTTATTACATTCTGGTGTGTAAACTTTCTTAAACGTTAGATTGTTTTGTTTACTCTGTAGGTACTGTCTAAGTTCGGTGTCATTTTCCTGTTCCGCGGCGACTTCTTCGTAATTTAATGCGAACGGACACGTAATGGATTCTACTCTAGACAGTGCGTCTGCGACAGGGTTCAACTTACCTTGTATATGTTGTATATCGCTTGTAAATTCGCTGATGTACAACAGCTGACGAGTTCTCCTCGGTAATTCCTTGTCGCTGCCTACCTTTTTTAATGCGTGTGTTAAAGGCATGTGATCCGTGTAAATTGTTAATTCACGTCCCTCTATCATATTTCTAAAATATACTATTGATGCATAGATAGCTAATAGTTCTCTGTCGTAGGTACTGTACTTACACTGAGTTTCGGATATCTTTTTTGAGTAAAATCCTAATGGTCTCCACTCTGTACCTATTTTTTGTTGCAGTACACCTCCAATACAGCTCGATGATGCGTCGGTAAAAAGCGCTAATTTAGCATTCGGAACTGGGTGAGACAATGTAACCGCGTTCTCTAAACTACGTTTACACTCTTCAAAACATTCATTTCCTTTTTCATCCCAATCTATGATTGTCTTGTCCCTTTTTTTTGAATTGTGTAAAAATTTATTTAGCTCTGCCTGGTGCTGAACTGCATTAGGGAGGTGAGCTCTATAAAAGTTAACCATTCCTAAAAACCTGCGCAATTCTTCTATCGTTTTGGGTTTCGGGAATTCTGATAGGGCTCTCACCTTTTCCGTTAGCGGCCTGATACCGTCTTTTGATACCTCGTAACCCAAAAATTCAATTTTTTCCTTTCCAAATTCGCTTTTACTTAACTTTATTGTTAAACCTATTTCAGATAATCTTTGAAATAAAGTTTTTAAATGTTGCTGATGCATTGTCTCATCGTCTGAAGCTATAATGACGTCATCAATATAACAGAAAAGGTGTGAACTTTTGTCATCCTTACCTTGCAGACATTGGATTCCTTGAAGTACCGTATGGTCCATGAATCTTTGAAATGTCTGAGCTGCGTTTCTCAGTCCAAACCCCATTTTCGGGAATTCGAAAAGTCCGAAAGGCGTGATAATTGCTGTCTTCTCAACATCCTCTGGTAGTATGCTAATAAAATGGTAAGCTCTTGTAATATGAATATGAATAAATAGTCTTACCTGCCAGTCCGTACGTAAAATCTTGTAGCCTCGGCACTGGATAACGATCCGGCTTGGTGACAGCATTTAAACGGCGGTAATCCCCGCACGGTCTGAGCTGTCCGTCTTTTTTCGGCACGACGTGCAGTGGACTGGCCCAAGGACTTTTCGATGGCCTGCAAATACCTACCTCTTGCATCATCCTAAATTCCTCTTTTACCTTGAAATAACGATCTGGATGAAGGGGTCTCGCTTTTGCAAAAACCGGCGGTCCTGTTGTCTCTATGTGATGGTATACGTTATGCTTAGGTGTTTCCCCATAGGATGCTGGTTTCGTAATATCAGGAAACCGTTCTAATAAAGCCCGATAGGGATGATCGTCCTGAATGGTCTTGACAGATGGCTGATCAAAATTAACAATTTTTCCTTTCGATCCTAAACTAGTAACTGTGTCAATTAACTGTCTATTATATAGATCGACCAAAAGTTTATATTTATATATAAAATCTGCCCCTATTATCGGTTGTTTTACATCACACACAATGAACGTCCATTCAAAAGCTCGCCTTAATCCTAAATTAAGCTCTAATGTAACTGTTCCATATGTTCTGATTTCCGTATTATTCGCTGCGTACAGTTTATAATGAAAATTGATTTTTTTGCAAGATTTTACATAATTTTTGGGCAAAACCGAAATGTTAGCTCCAGTGTCTATAAGGAAAAAAATATTGTTCTTACGGTCGTTCATCATTAGGCGGTAGTTGTTAAGGGGTACGGTGCCTCCCGCCTCCGGCTGTACCGCATCTAGTTTCCCTGCTGGTTGGATGCTGCCCGCTTCGGGTCCCAGGCGCACGGTGCTTCACACCTTGTGGCTCGACTCCGGTAGCGGTAGTGGAACCTGCATAGCCAGTTTGGATGATCCTGGTTCCTCGCTCGACTCCGGGATCTGGACCTGCCTCGATGACCATTGTTGTTCCGGCGATGACCGGCTCTGCCGTTGACCTGTGCCCGTAGAGCTGCAACCTCTAGAGTCAGGTTTTGCATCATCGTAAACATCTGTGCCAACGGAAAGGTGGTCATGTTTGGCTGCTGGCTCTGATGACCGCTGGATACTTCAGAAATTTCCCCGTGTGCGACGCTTTCGACAACCTTATCTGCAATCTTTGCTAGATTGTCTAAATCCTGGTCGCTGCTGACTGCAATGACCGCTCGAACCGCTGCTGGCATCCTAGATAGCCACAAGTTCTTTAGGGTCTGCTCTGAAACTTGTGTGTTGCGTCCCAAATCTCGCATCTTTCTTAGGAGTTGAGATGGTTTCTGGGATCCTAACTCCATCTCGCCGACAAGTTTTTGGAACTGTCGTTCAGCGCTTTCCTCAAACACTTGGAGTAGCCTCTCCTTTACTGCCTGGTATTTGTTGGAAGTAGGTGGTGAAAGAAGGATGTAACTTATCTGTTGGAGAGCATCTCGACTTAACTTTGACACCACCACATTGAATTTTACGTCATCTCCTTGTTTTTGTGGCAACATTATCGCTTCAAACTGCGCGAACCATAGTCTCGGCATTTCAGTCCAAAATTCTGGTATTCTCGAGGTAACGGTGATTTGAGCTAACTCAGCAGAAGCAAAATTAGCTGAACTGGTACCTGGTATCCCTATTGGTGTCGACGTTGCTCCTTGCTGCTGAAGCTGTCCTTGATTTGCTGCCCCCAATGTGTTATTCATCATGGTATCTTATATCCAATTTTCTGAACTAAATAAGATGCATGCACTCGCGGCAGTAGGCAGTGTTCTAACTAGGTCACACGACACGTAATCTTTACGACGCTGATGATTCACAATTATTACAAAAGTCAATTTATTAAGTATGTACACAATTTCAAAAACATCACGGTTCTGTTTTAATCACGTCGGGGTAACCACTTTGGAGAATGTGTACTTTATTATTATTATTAATTGAGTATCGTTGAGAGTCTTTAATGAAAACACTATTAAACTCGTGATGTTATTTATTACGTCTTTACATGAGTGCAACTTAAGCGATACTAACTATTAAAAATGCTTACACTAAAATATATAACAATTATGACAACTAAATGTGCTGCCACAGTCTTCACGATGGCGTCCTTCAAAGCACAAGGAGTCATTTGGATTGGCCAGACAAGTACGAGCAGCAAAAAGGATATCAAAGGACAGCAGACAAAAAGCGCTTCGAATCCACGGCTCACGAAACACGACTCGCAGCACGGCAGCAATGGGACACGCAACGGGGCACCCACACCGTGGCTGTTGGAGTCAGCATTGAGGTTCCGGCACACATGGCCGTCGAGCATACACACACTGGCACGAAGATATGGAGTCAAAATTTCCTGTTGGAGGGGGAGTAATGTAGCGACGCGCTGTCAGTACACAATGACGCGCACTACATAGAAACGCTGACAGTGCAAGAAGAATCACATTCCACAGCAACACGTAACGAAGTAATATACGTCACACGCGTCATCAAGACTCGCCATACAAATCGTACATCGCGCAATCGAAGTTTCTAAAACATTTACTATATATACAAGTTCCAACTTAATACAGTTGGACCGCGGTCCCCAGGCATACCACCGCCTGGCGGAAGATCTTCCCTTTTCCTCCACAGTACAAAACGGCGATAGGCCTGCCCCCTATCACGTGAGTACACTGTCCATGCAAAACGTGGGTGCTCTAAACACCAGGTGACAAAAGTCACGTGATGTTCAGAAGTATTAGTACCTCTGCCAACCCCTTCGGGGATATTCGGCGTGAACGTTTATGGTATGTAATGTATGTTTATGTAATTAAGTATGCTCTATAGAATATGACTCGTATTCTTAACTCAAATCAAGTTGGGTTTGGTTTTTTAGACTATTCTGCTACTTTTAACTACCTATCTCTCTCTCTCTCTCTCTCTCTCTCTCTCTCTCTCTCTCTCTCTCTCTATAAATATATATATATATATATATATATATATATAATAT
Source organism: Bedellia somnulentella (assembly GCA_963576735.1). NCBI lineage: Eukaryota > Metazoa > Arthropoda > Insecta > Lepidoptera > Bedelliidae > Bedellia > Bedellia somnulentella. Next base: position 2,514,289 of record OY755183.1, read on the forward strand.
TAATTTAATATAGATAGTTAAAAGTAGAAAGTAAAAAGTAGATATATATTCAAAGTTCAAGCGCTTCGGTAGTCTCAATAGTTTCCGAAAATAATGCTGTGACATACGCACAGACAGACATGACCAATCTTATAGGGCCTAGTTTACTGCCAATTGGCTACAAAATCCTACAAAAGCAATGTAATGCAATATTCAAAGATGTCATAATACAGAGAAATGTCAGTTAGACAGTTGGATAGGATAAGGAATTATAAATTCCTCAGCCACTTTTGGAAGTTGAGTGGGGATAAGATGGTAAAAACAAAGGTTTTTGGTGATGGGTCTCCAACCGCATCGCCCAAAAATCCAATATAAGCCCCAATACCCTTAGTCGCCTCTTACGACACCCGTGGGTAGAAAGGAGTAGCGACATTCTAAGCCGGCACTACACTGTTGAAGTTAGTACTGAAAAATTCTATAATATCTGGAGTTTTTTAAATAGCATTTTCCTAATTTATCCGGTACTTGTCTTTTAGGGTTACTAAGTACCTTTGAAACTCTACTCAAGGCTACTTCTGACAGAAGTGTTTGAGCAAAAGAAAATTTAAATAATTTTTAAAAAATAAATAATTAATTTGCCGTGTAGTGCCGGCTTAGAATGTCGCTACCCCTTTCTACCCACGGATGTCGTAAGAGGCGACTAAGGGTATTGGGGCTTTTTTGTTTTTTTTTTGGATTTTTGGGCGATGCGGTTGGAGACCCATCACCAAAAACCTTTATTTTTACCATCTTTTCCCCACTCAACTTCCAAAAGTGGCTGAGGAATTTATGATTCCTTAGTTCTGGCTACCCCTTCTAGGGAAATATAGCCGTGAGTATATGTATGTATGTATGTTAAATTTAAATACTGTCTATTTTTTTTTGACGTTGGAGCCGTGAGAATATTATTTATTTTGTCAAATTAATTTAAACATTGTCGCTAAAAATTCATAGTAGTTTTGGATGGACGCCATACTTTTAATACCCCAAATGGGGTAGGCAGAACCAAATGTGACTTACTTATTACATTTGCATTATTATTATATAAAGTGGGAATTGTTATATTTTATTCTCATTTGGAGTACATATGTTAAAACTTTTTATGCTATACCTAACGACCTATGCTAACCTAACGATTAAAAAGCACTAAAACAAAATCCTTTAATCACATTTATTTTCCTTGTTCTAGATACCCCAAGAAGATTCCTTACAAATCAAAGGCTTGTCGGCTTTGTCAGTGATAGCAGTGGTACTGTCCATAGTACTTGGCCTCTCATTTCTACCAGCGGCCCCAGAATGGGAGGCCTTGGCTCTGGCTGGTTCAGTGCTGGTGACCCTCAGTTTGGGAGTTGGAATACTATTGGCTACTCATCATGCGCCATTACCTCTCTTTGCTTTGATATTGGTAAGTAGTTTTTAAAATTAGGATATAATTTAAAGCCTTGTATTGCAAACAATAACTTTATTTCAATCATATGAGAAAAAGCGGTTCATGCCTGTCATACATTCCAGTCTAATTTTTTATCTTTTATAAAAATTGGTTCTGACTTTATCTTTGGCTTAAGCTTTTGTAGCCTTATTTCTTGTTCATATTCTGAACACCAAGACGCATGCATGGCTTTTGGTAGTAAGAAGAACTCCCGCCTCTGCCAACCTTTCGAAGATATATAGCGTGAGGCTTACTTGCTTAAGTTTTTAAACATGTTTGTGTAAGTAATATATGTAATTTTAGTCCATGGTGTAAACACACTGCATGAGAATTTCCAATAAAAAGTTAAATATACAAAGGTACACACTAGGTATTCTTATGTTATTAAAACAAGATCACCATTTTCTATAGTGTCTGGAGAGGTGTCTGTATAGGTGTCTCATTATTATTGTTAAAAGTGGGTTCGAACCAAACAAGTTCGAGATGCCTTTTATTTAGACCTACGCTTCCGAATAATGGGAGCTTGAAGTTAGAAACGACTTGTTTATGTATATTAAAATGCGGCATCCAAAATATAACTTCGCGTCTGCATTCAATTATACTCATAATGAATCTTACTAAAAATGAACACATAGTTTTTACAAACATGGACTGTCATACGCTTCTTCGTAATTAGAATCCACGGCTATTTTGGGTTTCGTTGACTAGCTCCAGAACGCGAAATTTTCATTTATTTTCATTAAATTTTAATGAAATGAAATGCATGTGGTTTTTGCTAGCATCTAGTTTTAAAGTGAGAGTTTCGTAACTAGACGGACGGTGAGTGTAGTTTTAGCTGGTTTCCACGTTGCAACTTATTGTACCCGTACGTGGTTAGTTTTACATGCAGTGAATATGCTGAAATATACTGTGATATATAACCTATATATCCAACAACAACCCTCTATTTAAATGAGTCTGATTTCAGTTTAATGTATCAATCTTATAGCATATAGCAATTTGGCACGCCAAAGTCGTCTGTCCGCAACAAGGGTCTGCAAATACTACCGTGAACAGACTATCTATGAAATTCTAACTTTTTTAAATTGACTTGCTGTATGGTGTCGGATCAGAAAAGTACACCTTATATACCTGTTAGTGTTTAAAGCGAATAAAAGTTTTTAATCATCATTAAAAACGATTGATGAGCGAGGTGGCTGAAATCCATCACCAACTATCGTAATTTAAGACACTAATACGTCCGAACACCGCGTACATTTTGTCACCGCTGTTCAGGGTACCCAAGTTTGGCTTGGACAGTGTGTTTACGTGCTAGGGGATAGGCCTATCGTCTGTTTGTACGAATACACTTTCACGAAACTAATTACAATCCAGCCATATAGGTTTGGTCACGATTTTCTTTCCTCACAGTTAATTAACAACTTTGATAAATTACCCTCATAAAAAATACTTATAAAAGGACGCTTCGTAGCGGGTGCGATTTAGGATTTAAACTAACGTCTCCTAGACAAGAAGCGTTGTTATTCCCACTGAGCTATGAAGCTGAGTGTTATGAAAATAACTCATTTATTTAGCTTTATCGCACAAAGGTACGGCGCTGTGATTTTATTGTCTACTCTCAACAAAGCACCCGGCTTTAACAAATATTTATCAAATACGGGTACTCAAATTCAGTCTTTTGTATGTAAGTTTTGTACCTTTGAAGTAACTGTCTTGTTAGTCCATTTAATCTCAAAACGGCGGGGTGTCTTTTAAAACTTGGGCAACATCTTTATATCTGACGCTGCATTACAATGCTACGAGTATTTTCTGCAAAATCAATACTCACTTATTTCATTTTTAAAATATCCTTTGGTTACAATATTTTATATGGTATGGTTATAATAGTTTATTCACCCGCGTTTTGTATATACATGGACAATGGCCATATCACCCTATTTAGTATTAGATAGAGGTAGATAATACTCGTGCTTCAATCGTTTTATAGATGATCAAATCATGTTTACTATTTTAGTTCATCAAAGTAAATGATTGCTTGTTGATTAGATAGTATAGATACAGTCAAACATAGTGTGAAGACAAGGGGTTAACAACAACAAGGGGTAAAGCCGAGTCTTATTAGTTTACATTGCATCCCTTAATCTAGCTAGCTATATACAGGACGTCCAAACGGCTATGGCATATCATTCTAAAACGTTTTAATCTGCATTTCCATCATTCAAAGACTCAATAAGAGATAAAGTGGTATTCGGTTTTCTAAGAATGTACAGCGCCTGAAAATAAAAATTAGGTTTTAAGTTAATAAATGTTTTATTGTTTTATTTTACTGAAATAAGGCACATTTTGAATCTGTAAGAGTATAATTTCAGTAAAATGTCGGTTCTTATGAAGTCTTGGTACTTTTCTCTATGTGGTATTTCCGTAGAACTCCCTGTATATGAGGAGCTTGTGGTGTGGACCCTGTATATGTCTATACAGGTTGATGACTTGTTAACCTTGCAAAAATTTTTTACGTCATGGAAAACATCATTGTTTATAACAACGCATATGATGGAAGCATGTTTAATGGTTATTTTTGTTATGTGTTACACACGGATAAAATTTACACCCTATATGATGGAGGCTAAAGTGTCATATACAAACGGCTGTAAAATCCCAAAAAGAGGTAGCCAGAACTTCAGAATTAAAAGAAATCAGCTACATTTGGAAGTTTATATGATAAAAGATTCAAAATTAATAATTATTGACGATAGGAATGATAATTGGATAGCCATATCGACCCGCAATCACTTAGGCCGCATCCGCAGGGAAAAAAAAAGTTAATCTAAGTATAAATGTAGAAAATGTAACAAATCAAATGTCCAAAGCTATTTGAAATCGGGATTTATAGATTCTGCGTGCACAAAAAACAAATAACGTGAGCATAACTAAAGTAAGTAGTCCCTCGCGTAAAAGGTTAGGAGCCAAAATGAAAGTTTAATTTCATTCGTTGGATACCGACACATTTCACCCCAGAATCTATTTCCCTCGAGACAAAACTGTTCAATAATGTAAAAGAAAATGTTATTGTGGTTAGAATCTAGTTTTATTATACATATCGACTATTGTCTCGTAGCGGGAAGTTAAAGTCTCAGAAATGTATATTGCATTTAGAAATACCTTGGATGACACAATTCAATTAAAATAAGGAAGGCATTCAACTGTGAATATATGAGGACACCTATGAGAGTATTGCTTTTTTAGAAGGTTGAACTAAGTGACAATTGAAGGATTGTTGGCAACTCTAATTATATTTATGTTTCATTCTTTTTCTGTAGTGTCGGCTTAGGATAGCACTACCCCATTTCTTCCGGTGGGTGTACGTAAGAGGCGACTAATGGTTTTGGGGCTTGTGAGGGATTTTTGGGCGATGCGGTTGGAGACCCATCACCAACAACCTTTATTTCACCATCTTTTCCCCACACAACTTCCAAAAGTGGCTGAGGAATTTCTGATTCCTTAGCTCTGGCTACCCCTTCTAGGGATTTATAGCCGTGAGTATATGTATGTATGTATGTACTCTTTAAAACAACGAAAGATATTGTAAAAACCGAGCTTTAGTTACTGCATAAACAAGGAAAGGAAACCATGAAACAAATAGCAATAATAATGAAATATGTAGTTAAAGGATTTAAATGTCGGGCTTTTCGAGATGAGTTACTTTCACGAATAAAAACTCAATTTCTTTTAAAAGATAGCAAAATCAAAGAAAAATATATTTCTGTCTAAATCCTAAATATCAGAGAGACAAGAAGATTAATTAAAGTTTCTTTGCGACAGTAGGCATTTTAAATACTGCCGACACAAAAATAGCTTGTCTTACAAATATGCCTTAATTGGGAAATTTCTCAGAAATCCTTTGGATTGAATATATTTCAAAATAGCTTTATGTAATTTTTAATCAAGCTGCTTTGTTATGGTTTTATATCTTGGTAAAATATTTCTTCTTAACGATGAAGATGCCTGTAACTTAACGTTATTGATCAAAGCTTTGAAGTGAAACATGTAACTGAACATACCACAAAACGGCAACCTTTCCTTTGTGCCATGTATTTATCAAGACTTTGTTTTCTAATTCTTTTAATCCATAACTGAAAGGAGAAAATACGAGACGAACTAAAACTAGCGATTTCTTTTTTATTAACCGTCTTTCCAAAAGCCTAGGACAGGTAGCGGATACTATGAGTGATATTAGTGTGTAGTGACGTCAGCTTATAAATGTAGTACTCTTTGAAAATTTATCTGTCATTTGTATACACTATTACATACTATACATACCGTCATCATCATCATCATCATATACTCACGCCGTTAATACCATACGTGGTTTAAAATGAGGAAATGTTGTAGGCTTGCTATGATAACGAATCCTAACTGATTTTTTAACTATGTATCCATTCAGAATTGTATGTATGTTGTGTAATTGTATGTCGCAGGAAAATCGTCAAACTCGTTAACTTATAAGTTTCCTAGGAAACTTGTAAGTTGACGGAAATCCGTCAAACAGCATTCGGATTTACATCTTACCTGACAGGTTTTAGGAAATTTGTAAAATCTTTACTCAACTTAACTTATAAGTTAACGAGTTTGACGATTTTCCTGCGACATATATAAACTGTGGAATAAACTGCAGTTCTGATGCTAACGACGAAAATAATATCAATGAACTAGGTAACATCTCAATGCACTTTTACCCATGCATCTTGTAAGGGCTGATTCGATCCATGATGTAGTATAGCATTCTGTATTTTGTAATTACGTATAAGTTCATAACATAACATAAACGTTCACGCCGAATATCCCCGAGGGGGTTGGCAGAGGTACTAATACTTCTGAACATCACGTGACTTTGTCACCTGTGTTCAGAGTACCCACGTTTTGCATTGACAGTGTACTCACGTGATAGGGGGCAGGCCTATCGCCGTTTTTTACGAATACACTGTCACATGAATAAGTACAACTCAGCCATGTGGGTTTCCTCACGATGTTTTCCCTCACCGTTAACAACCATGATAAATTAACCACACTTATGTCCTTAGAAAAGACAAATTGGTGTAGGCCCGACCCGGGATTTGAACACTAGTCGCTTGCACGTCAACCGGTGTTCTACCCACTGAGCTATCACGTCGTCTGAGTATAAGTTCAGTTTAGTTTAAAAGCCCCACTGAGGTGCAGTCACTGTTAAGTGTCGGCTTAGATTAGCACTACTCCATTTCTTTTCATGGGCCTTCGTTAGAGGCGACTATTTATTGGTTTAAGTGAATGTTGAGCAATGTGGTGGGAGACACATCTCCAAAAACCTTTTTTTAAATCTTTTACAGGCCGTGTAGTGTCGGTTTAGAATAGCACTACCCCGTTTCTACCGATGGGTGTACGTAAGAGGCAACTAACGGTATTGGGGCTTTTAAGGGATTTTTGGGCGATGCGGTTTGAGACCCATCACCAACAACCTTTACTTTACCATATTTTCCCCACTAAACTTTCCAAAAGTGGCTGAGGAATTTCTAATTCCTCAGCTCTGGCTACCACTTCTAGGGATTTATAGCCGTGAGTATATGTATGTATGTATCTTTTACATCTACTTCCAAAAGTCGCTGGGGAATTTGTATTTTTGAAGCTCTGGCTACCTCGTTTTGTTTTGGGATGTATAGCAGTAACTATGTAATAGTTTCAAAAGGGCGATATTCAGTTTTTATTTCTTAGTAAATCTGAAGCCACAAATATATCAGCGAACAAATGCAATCACAACTAGAATAAGAAGTAAAATGGAAACGTAAAATCTAGTTTTTACTTGCTCTTCGCTGTAATTTAAGAGTAAAATATAATGGTAAAATGCTTTTCCGCAGAGTATAACCACAAACCCAATTTGCTGAACGAGCTTGCTGTAAGAAATAGAAAAATGAAATTTAGCAGCTGTTGTATGCTAGGTTGGCCATTAAAACTGCGGTAGTGTTGAAAAATTAAGTGTTGCTCTCAGAGAGAGCCGACAGAGAGGTGAAAACTTGAATATTAACGAGAAAAGTTACTCAAAATTTGAAAATCAAAACTCACCACGCTAATATTGACATACATAACTCACTCACGCCATCAGCTTCCATTGAGGTAGGCAGAGACTATCGATCGCCACTTTATACGATCCTGGCAAACCTCCCTGGCTTCATTTTCATCATTCAATATTTTCAAACATACTCTTTATATTATTATATTAAAAAAATAAATTTGGGGTGTCGAACCAAACTATTTTTTTGTGAGTTTATTGTAGCCAGTTCGTCGAAACTAATTTTTGATTATATAATAAGACCCTTGATTTCTCTTCTAAATCTATAGTTAATTATTTTTAAATCATCTGTAATCAAATATGAAAACGTAAAGCCGCAAATTCTTCGTTGCAAGACTGGGTTCTTTCATTTTGGCAAATAATTTTGAAACTTAGCTTATGATGAGCACAAAAATATCTTTGCACTAGTTTTTGGACCTATTCATACATACATAGATACATATTCTCACGCCGTTAGTTCCCATTGGGATAGGCAGAGACTATCGATCGCCACTTTGTACGATCCTGGCAAACCTCTCTAGCTTCATTCACATCCATCAATCAAACAAAGACCTATTCAAATAAAGAAATAAATAAATATATCGTTCCCCTTTGTAATATTATTAGATTATCTATCCAAACTATCTTCCACCACGTTCCATGGCCACACACACATGTCGCTTGCATAGGGCTTAATTGAATAGCCGGATGAATGAAAACTAATTACCTAGCAGCACATAACATCGCATCGTCTATAGGCCCTCGTGCATTTTAATTACTACGTTGCATAATGTCTTGCTTCGTCGATGCAGCCGATAGGTTTAGCTTTTGTTTGCTTGTTAGCTTGCTTTGTAGTATCCGTTCATTAAAAGCATTTACTAGATTTAAGCTTCAAATGAAAAAGTTTGTAAGGGTTCACGATTATAAGCTCTGAAGTGGTGGTCAAGACTTGGGATATATGCTTCCATTTTATAATATTGTAGTAGATCAGGTTCTGTGTTGTTTTGGCTTATAATACCAAAAACCTATTACCCCGCGATTGGGGTACAAGATTACTCAGGGTTTTAGGGCTTTCTAAGTAATTTTATTTATTAACCATATTTTATTTTATCATCATTTACCCACTAAATTTTCAACCGTTGCTGAAAAATCTCGTATTCTGAAACACATATTTGTGGAGAAAAAGGGAAGATCTTCCGCCAGGCGGTGGTATACCTGAGGACCGCGGTCCTACTGTATTAAGTTGGAACTTAATTAAATATGTAATTGTACTATAACATTTAAACTATCTTCCACCACGTTCCATGGCCACACACACATGTCGCTTGCATAGGGCTTAATTGAATAGCCGGATGAATGAAAACTAATTACCTAGCAGCACATAACATCGCATCGTCTATAGGCCCTCGTGCATTTTAATTACTACGTTGCATAATGTCCTGCTTTGTCGATACAGCCGATAGGTAGTTTTTGTTTGCTTGTTAGCTTGCTTTGTAGTGTCCGTTCATTAAAAGCATTTACTAGATTTAAGCTTGAATAGTGAAACTTTGTGTGGGTTTACGATTATAAGATCTAAAGCGGGTAGCTGGCGCTTAGCAATCAGCGTTTTAGAAGTTAACAGTAGTAAATGTATTAAGTGTTGTGTCGTATCGGCTTAGAATACCATTAAAATTTCTTCCCGCGGTTGTGGTAAGAGATCTGTTAGGATAGAGGGACTTTGAGATAATTGGGGGGCCATGTGGCTAACGAATCGTCTTCAAAAGTGGCTCAGGAATTTCTAATCCAAAAGCTCTAGCTACCTTTTTAGAATTTATAACCGTGAGTATACATGTGTTAAAACCTCCAAACTGTGTCACTTACATAGAGCTTAATTGAATAGCCGGATGAATGAAAACTAATTACCTAGCAGCACATAACATCGCCTCGTGCATTTTAATTCCTACAATGCATAATGTCTTGCTTTGTCGATACAGCCGATAGGTAGCTTTTGATTGCTTGTTAGCTTGCTTTGTAGTATCCGTTCATTAAAAGCATTTACTAGATTAAAGCTTGAATAGTGAATGTTTGTATAGGTTGTAATCTCTAGAGTGGGTAGCTAGAGCTAGGGGTTGAACCATTTGGAAGTTAAAAGCGGAAAAGGTTATTTAGTAAAGTATGGTTGATGATTGGTTTCCAACTACATCGCCCAACATACGTATTTAAGTATTCATGACATTTGCTAACCGGCATTAGTAAGTAGCACGGAATATATCTATTTACACTTGCTAATAATATATGCTAATATTGCCGTGCAGTGCCGGCTTAGAATGTCGCTACCCCTTTCTACCTACGGGTGTCGTAAAAGGCGACTAAGGGTATTGGGACTTTTTATTGGATTTTTGGGCGATGCGGTTGGAGTCCCATCACCAAAAACCTTTATTTTACCGCCTTTTCCCCACTCAACTTCCAAAAGTGGCTGAGGAATTTTTAATTCCTTGGCTCTGGCTACCCCCTCTAGGGAATTATAGCCGTGAGTATATGTATGTATGTATGTAATATATGTGACGAATATAAATGGTGTTTCTTTTATAATCTTGGATGTTATTTCTATGTGTATTATGTACTATTGATGTATACTAATAACTTATTCGTTGAGTTAGTATCCCATTCCACAAGTCATTAAGTTGTACTTATTTTTGGGCTTACTTGATGTGTGTAATATGTCCGCATATATTTATTAATTTTGTATTCCGTAAATAGTGTAATAAATTTATTACAACCTGTTTTTTTGTGGATAAAAGTGGTTATTATAATATATTTTTTCTAATTTCATACACGTTTGTTCTATGTTTAAAAGAAAACTCATAGTATGAGATCCCACTGCATAAATCTGCAGGTATCTGTTAATTTGATGAAACTACATTTTTATTAATGATAATTGTTAGTAGAATACAGCTGGGTTACCTATAAAAATTTGGCCACTATTAGGTTTAACTAAATATATTATGATTATATGCCGACTGGGAGCTGGCAACCATTTTTATTTTTATTTCTGTAATCATATATACATTCGCCACTAGGCGCTGGGCGGGACGAGGTGCTCGTTGCTAAGGCCGACATGACGGCGGGGACGAACTTTAGCTGTAATGATATTAAAAAGACTATCCAGTCAATGTCCAAAGGAAAGTCGCTCGGTCATGACGGCCTCAGTATTAAGCATTTGCGTTACGCGGGCCTCACTTGCCAAGAGTTTTAGCGATGCTCTTCGGACTGTGTTTAAGTCATAGCTACTTTCCTGACGATATGATGCGAACGATAGTGGTCCCTATCGTCAAAGATAAAACGGGAGACCTGGCAGATCGTGGAAATTATAGACCAATCTCTCTTGCAACTATTATCGCCAAGGTATTCGATAGTCTGCCTAATCTTCAGCTCAACAAATTTATAGTACCCCATGACAACCAGTTTGGTTTTAGACAGAAACTTGGAACGGAAAGTGCAGTGCTTTGTGTTAAGCAGACTATCGCGTATTATATGGAGTGAAAAACAACTGTTTACGCCTGTTTTGTGGACCTCTCGAAGGCGTTTGACTTGGTCGCCTTTGACCAACTTTGAAAAAAGCTGAAGGAAGTAAATGTACCGGCTCACCACATAGCCATCTTAAAGTTCTGGTATACCCACCAAGTCAACAATGTAATGTGGGCAGGGAAGCTCTCAGAACCCTACAGGTTGGAGTGCGGTGTTCGACAGGGCGGAGTGATCTCTTCGACCCTTTTCAACCTCTACGTGAATGACCTAATCGGTGAACTCAGCGGCACCAGACTCGGTTGCCACGTTGACGGAGTTTGTGTCAACAACATAAGCTACGCAGACGATATGGTGCTGCTGAGCGCATCAGTGGGTGGTCTTAGAGGACTCCTGTCTATCTGTGAGAGATACGCGGCTCAATTCGGTTTGGTGTACAATGATAAGAAGACGGTGTGTATGTTGTTCGGGCCAGGAGCCAGGACGCGGGTCGAGATTCCCGTCGTAAGAATGAATGGAGTTCCGTTGCAGCGTGTTGACAAGTTTAGGTACCTCGGTCACGTCCTGACTCCTGACCTGAAGGACGATGAAGATATTGAACGAGAGCGGAGGGCGTTGGCGATCAGGGCGAACATGCTGGCGCGCAGGTTTGCACGTTGCTCAACTAGTGTTAAAACTACTTTGTTTCGAGCCTGTGGGCCAGATATACCCAAAAATCGTACAGCGCTCTCCGTGTTCAATATAATGACGCGTTCAGGATTCTGTTGGGGCTGCCCCGTTCCTGCAGTGCCTCGGGTATGTTTGCGGAGGCCCGCGTAGTCTGTTTCTACGCGACGATGCGGAAACGCTGTTGCTCGCTGCTCTGTAGGCTGCGGGCCAGCTCCAACAGCATCCTCAGCATGATAGGGGGTCGGCTAGACTCAATGTACATATCACACTGCGTTATTCTCCATGCTCCCAAACGCGTACATTTATTTTAAAACATTGTACATATTATTTATACTCTGTACATAACATATTATCTTTAATTGTGTCCATATTGTGTATGACTACTAACATTAGGTTAAGATTTCTCACTGTTACTAACACTTGAGTCATTGTTACTTGTAAATAAAGTAAATAATAATAATAATAATCATTTTCTGTTAAATGACGTTGGATTTACCCAAAAAACATATAGATGCAATTTTGAAAAAATATATAATTATTAAATATTTAGTTAAACCTGATAGCGGTCAAATTTTGATAGGCAACCCTGCTGCACTCTATTCTACTAACAATTACCATTCATAAAAATGTAGTTTCATCAAATAAACAGTTACCTGCAGATCCATGCAGCGGGATCATAGAAAATATAGATCTTACACCAAATTTTAACTCTTGCAGTTTTCAGATGTAGCTGAATAATGTATAAAAAGGGGATGTGTTCGCAACAAGAGAGATATGTTTAACCTATAGTCCCAGAAATAATCCCAGCCTTTTTGAAAGTTTAGGGGAAACTTTTGTCAGAAAAATGTACCCTTGCTATTGGGTTTTCAAGAGCATCGGCCAATTATGTCTTAAAATGCCAAGGTTTCTTACTCACCTCTCCTAATAAGACAACTTTCACACTCTTAAAGAGTAAAGGTCTCTGCCTACTCCAATGGGAACTAATGGCGAGAGTATATGTTATGTTATGTTCAGAGAATATTTTACACAAAATTAGTCATTACTAAACACCATAACCGTCTTTTTTGTATTCAGTAATCTTATTACATAAGATAAATCTACTGTGTTAGCTGTTCGAAGCAATGATTTTCCCTACAATCCCTACGACTGCATATATTTGCTAAATCACATCAATATCAATCACGTGACATAAGATTGACACGAGTCATCCAATACAGATCACATTCGTAAAATTGCTGAACCGTGTTATTTATTTGTAAACGTTTACTTAAATCCATATATATGTATTCTTAAAAGGTATCTATCTATCATTGTCACCCTTCTTTCTTCGCTTTTCATGAAACCATACACTAGATCAGGGGTCCCCAATTAGTTATGCTCGGGGTCCGTTTTAAGAAATGTAATGACCATCGCGGTCCGCATATTTTATAGAAAAAAAAATTATTAAAGAAATGTAGTTACGGAAATAACAAAGATATTTTTGACTTTTCAATGGGAAAAATGATTTTTTCTGTTGTGGACTATCTGTATGAAGTTTGGAGTATAATTGATGCACGCTATTGTCATTAAATCCTGGAGATGTTCATTAGTAAGTTGAGATCGAAATTTATTCATAATTAAATTCATCTTTGAAAATGTTGCTTCACAAATAAATAACCTGCATTTTGTGGATATTTGTCGACTTGACATTAACAAAGATAGTGCGGGAGATACATTTTTATTAAATTTCGTGCTCTGTAGTGAAAGTTGCTGTGTTCTTGCGGTCCACACAAAATGGGTTGGCGGTCCGGATGCGGACCGCGGTCCGCCATTTGGTGACCCCTGCACTAGATAATATAATAAAATAAACTCACTTATTTCCATATGAAAGCAATAGTCGTGTGTTTTATGATCGTCACAAAAAACTTACAAATATTCTTTATTTCGGATTTCGAAGATAAGGCAAACGTCAATCATATGTAGTACTAGTGGATCGGGCCCAGCTTCGCACGGCTAGCGTAGTTTTAAAAATATCTGAGGTTTCTTCAATCACTGCTCAACCTTTGTGAAATTTAGTGCAATTTATAGCATTCCTGAATGGTGTAGCTTTGTGATTGTGAAAGCGCTTTAATGAACGGTTCAGTATCTCCAAAAATAAAACCATGCAAACAAACAATCAGAGTTACAAACTTTGCATATGTACAGGGAGTATATATATACTCCCGGCTAACTTTAAAAATTTATCCTTATAGCATTCACGTGCGACGACAGGGCGCGATAGCTTGTTTCATGTATAAGTTTGGTTATTTTATACCGATTTCTATGATTCTTTTTTTATTGAATAGGTAATAATGTAAACTTTTTTAAATGAAAGATGAATGAGAGAACTATAAACGTAAGAGTAAACAAATATAATCAGAATGCTCCGAACTGCTAAGCTATCAGGAGTTCTACGTGTTATTATGAGTCAACCATAAAATATAGACATATCCTGTAAAGAGATATTTTTTAGAAAATTTTATGTAAAATATTTCCGTCATACATGATTTATATTTAACTATAACCACTAAGGCTGCACACGCGACGGAAGCTTAAAAAATGGAGTAACTTTCCCCGTTTTCCCAAATTTTCCCAAAATTCCCCTTCACTACTCTGCTGAAAAGTACACAATAACCTGCCAGGAGTATGAAGAATAATTCTACCAAGTTTCGTTAAAATCCGTCGAGTAGTTTTTGTTTCCATTAGGAACATACAAACCGACAGACAGACAGACAGACAGACGGACAGACAGGCAGACAGACAAAAATTTTACTGATTGCATTTTTGGCATCAGTATCGATCACTTATCACCCCCTGATAGTTATTTTGAAAATATATTTAATGTACAGAATTGACCTCTCTACAGATTTATTATAAGTATAGATTATAGATCAGTTACTATTGAAAGTGTGCTCAAAAAGGCAGGCGTCCGAAGTATGAAGAATAAAAGAGCATGTATGAAAAGATTGATGGATGTAGACGAAGCAAGAGAGGTTTGCCAGGATCGTACGAAGTGGCGATCGATAGTCTCTGCCTACCCTAATGGGAATTAACGGCGTGATTAATGGTAGTATGTTACTATTGGGATGGGCAGAAATTTTCGATCTTGGCAGACCTTTGTTTTCTCTTTATAATTCTACCTAAGATTGAAATTTAAATATATAAAATTTGGACATGTTTTGATAAGTTTGGGTACTTTGATTTAAAAATGTCTTGTCTCGTCAAAGGCCTCCAATTTTTAGGGTTCTATAGCAAAATGGTTAAACTGGATTCAATTACTGAGACTTTGATCAATGCCTGTCTGCCCAACTGTCTTTATGTTTACTGGCTGTATCTCCCATGATATGTAGAAAGTTTATATTGGCACAGATTACGCATTTACTAAACTATGTCTAGGAAAGCTCCCATACAACAAAGTTACATATTTGAATGAAATAAAAACAATATAGAATCTTGAAATAGACATAAACGTTTACGCTGATTATCCCCGAAGGGCTTGGCACAGGTACTAATACTCCTGAACATCACGTGTCTTTGTCATCTGGCGTTCAGAGTACCCACGTTTTGCTTGGACAGTGTACTAACTTGATAGGAGGCCTATCGCCGTTTTGTACGAATACACTATCACATGACTTAGTACAACTCAGCTATGTTGGTTTTCACACGATGTTTTCCCTCACAGTTAACAACCATGATAAATAAACCACGCATATGTCTTTAGAAAAGACAAATTGGTGTATGCCCGACCCGGGATTTGAACACTAGTCGTTTGCACGAGAACCGGTGTTCTACCCATTGAGCTATCACGGTTGCTTGAAATATGCATAGAATAGAAATTAACATAGAATTCGATATATTTCTAACATTTTCTTTCCACCCAACAGATGGTCCACACCATGATGCCCATAGCCCGGTCGATAGCGCTGGGCATGTCGGCCGCGCTCACCGTAGCATATGTGGCGCTCGCGCTAGGTCTGGGACCCGACCCTGGAGAACATCTGTTTTATCATCAGGTGAGACTTGAACTACTTCATTTATCATGGTTGTTAATGGTGGAGGAGAACTCCGTGAGGAAACTCACATGGCTAAGTTATGCTTAGTTATGTGACGGTGTATTTTTACAAAACCAAGCAAAACTTGGGTACTCTGAACACCAGGTGACAATGACACCATATACACAGGAGCATTAGTATCTCTGCCAGGGATATACGGTGTGGAGGTCTGAGTCTTTATGGTGTGTTGTATTGAACTAAGCTAAGCTAAGTTAAAAGCTATTCATTTTTTGCCTTTCGTAGAAAATTATCTCTACTCATACATACTCGTATATTCTATTAATGTCAAAGAAACTCTATTTATTGTTTTTGTCTTTTACTAGTAACAAACCACAAAACTCTGAAAAAAACTGAAAACATAAAACTTATTCAATCATTTTTTAAAATAACATATTTGACTAAAACTAAGAAAAATATCAAATTACAATTTCCGTTATTAAACAACGATTAATACATATTTTTGTCTCGCACGCACGCATGATCTGTCTACTTAAAGTATTATGTTATTTTTGCTACTCATATTTGTCACACCACACGCCACACGTGTAAGCAAGGCTTTTTGATATGAATCATGCCTTTGTCAGGATTTTATAGCTATACCTTTTGGCAACCCTACCTTTCTTTGAAATCACTTATTTACGCATATTCAGAACGATTTTAATGATGAGCAGCACGGCTTCCTCAAAAAACGGTCGACCACGACAAACCTACTACTAGCGACTGACTTTATTAGTGAAGGTATGGAAAATGGTGAACAAGTAGATGTTGTGTATACGGACTACCAAAAATGCTTTGATCGTATAGACCATCAAGTTGTGCTGAGGAGGTTGGTTGAATCTGGCATACATGGCGACCTTTTGAGATGGTTTGAATCATACATTCGAAATCGTAGCCAAGCAGTTGCACTTCAGGGGTTTATGTCAAGCTGGTCAAGTATTCCGTCTGGTGTCCCTCAGGGTTCGTTACTGGGACCACTGTTGTTTATTATTGTTATTAACAACATCAACAAATGTTTCTTACATTCTAAGATACTTCTGTTTGCGGACGACATGAAAGTTTTAAAATATATTAAAAGTATAAGTGACGCCCGCAACCTACAGTCGGATTTAGATCGTTTCCAAAATTATTGTCTCACAAATAAGCTTGACCTGAATGTTTCTAAATGTTACTGTGTGTCATTTTCCCGAAAGAGAGAACTCATTCAGTTTAATTACACATTAAATGGTCGAACCCTTACCAAGGTAAACTTTATAAGAGATCTAGGCGTTGTTGTCGATAACCATCTTTTATTTGATAATCACATCAACAGTATAGTGAACAAAGCGTCTAGAACATTAGGATTTATAATGAGAACTGCATCTGATTTCCAAGATATTAAAACTATAAAAATATTATACTGCGCCTACGTCCGAAGTCATCTCGAGTACGCTTCCTCTGTGTGGAACCCGCGGTATCAGATTTATAAGAATAGAATAGAAGCCATTCAAAAGAGATTTCTAAGGTATCTGGATTTTAAATGTAAGCAATCGATTTCAGGCTACTATGAGCGTTGCAAAAAATATCATTTCGTCCCACTCGATGTTAGACGTAACATTTCAGATATCTGTAACTTGGCTAAGATAGCAAATGGTTCGGTTAATTGTCCTGAGTTACTGTCCAAGGTACAGCTGCGTACAAATCCGATGGCATTACGTCAGCGGTCTTTATTACATGTGCCTCAGGCCAGAACCAACTACAGGCAGAATTCATTTATAATACGAGTTTCTAGGGAATATAATGAAATTCAAAATGATTTCGACATATTTAACTCCAGCATTTCAGCAATTAAGCGATTACTTGCCAATTCATTTTTTCAAAACATTTAAGTTAATTATTTTTATATTTTTCTTATTTAGCAATAATTAATTTAGTTTTTAGTGTTGTTACCGTTATTTCTATTGTTCTCAGTCTGTTATTTGAATTTTCTTTTAGTCTGTAAGTTGTTGTTTTCTAGTTTTTATTGTTATAGGTGGAGATTTTTAATTGGCATTGCACTGTTTACTTTATTGTTTAGTTAATGTATACGCTGTAAATCTTCCAAATAAAATAAAATAAAATAATAAATATTTTTAACGACGGTTAAGGGTGCACATATGTGTTAAGGATTAAATTGAATCTTACAAAATAGCCTTGCAGTGTCGACTTCGAATTACCCTACCCCATTTCTACCTGTGCGTGATCGATTAGATTCGATCGATTTTTAAGTGGTTTTTGAATGATGTGGTTTGAGACCCGTCACCAAAAATATTTATTTTATAAGATGTATGATAAGATTGATGAATGTAAACGAAGCTAGAGAGGTTTGTCAGGACCGTACGAAGTGGCGAGCGATGGTCTCTGCCTACCCCAATGGGAACTAATTGCAAGAGTATGTGTATGTATGTTTATTCCTAACATGACCAGGGTGACAGGTTGGAGACCTATCACCAATAAACTTTATTTTACCATCTTTACCCCACTCAACTTCCAAAAGTGGCAGAAGAATTTCTCATATCAAAGCTCTCGCTACCCCGTTTAGGGATTTATAGCCGTGAGTATATGTATGTTTGTATGTTACAAATAGCTATCGATATCTTCCTCAATCTATCTTACGTTATAATTTAGTTTTTTATAACGGGAGCTAGAACCTTAAATTTAAATTTGCACTTGATCTGGATTAAGTACTTCTAATTAAAATTAGAAAGTGGTCTTTCGCACTTTGCGCCAAAATTATTTTACTTTGAATTGTCTTTTTGAATATTTCATTATCGCTTTCATCTCTTTTTTTTCATCATCTTTTTAAGTGCTGAACTGAAACCAATTCAATAATTTTAGATTACATTTCTTATGGATAAATCATATTGAAGGAATAAGAAATGTAATAATCTTGAAGTTAAAAAATGTTACAATCGGTTTGAAATCGAAGAAAATAACTTTAATAAGGTGATAGCTCAGTGGGTAGAACACCCGCCTATCATACAGAGAGGCGTAGCGTAGGTTCATTTTCCAAATCAGGCCAACACTAATGTTACTTTCTAAAGTCAGGGTTAGTTTATCATGGCTGCTAACCGCCAGGGAAAACATCGCGAGGAATCCCTCATGGCTAAGTCATGTGGCAATGTATTCTTGATTTTAAAAAGTACTTAAAAAAGTTAGTTTCGATATGACAGTAGCACGATTGCTGAACTAATTATGAATGAACTATACAGAGTAACGTTTTCAAATACATCAATCAGCTTTGGCTGTAAACATATTTAACTAACAGGAGTCATATGTTTTGTAAGAGAAAACTTTATATACACATAAAATATCGGCTTAGGAAGATAAAAATAATAACATAATAGGAATCCAAAAAATATGATTTTTGTAATAATATTTTCTAACTCACTCAGCAATCACCAGGAAGATGGTTTAAAGGGGATTTATAACAATGAGTTAATGCTCAAAAAAGATTTGGAATGTAAACAACTCTTTTGTTTTGGGATCTGCATATCTATCCAAATTATAAGTTACATGTTCGTACATGAAATTTAAAATAATACGGATGAGTATCCGAATAGATATAGCGATAAACACATTTACCTAGGGTTTGCCTACATTTATAAAACTACTTAATTTCAGGTACAGAGTGCACTTAATGAGGTCGAGTTTAATTCCGCTTTACAATGCATGCCGTGTGTACGAACGTATACCTAGTATGCCTTATTATTCATTTATAAAGCGCCTGCAGGTGCGAGATTGGCGCGCTAGTAACACTTCAGCAATTACGCAACTTTGCTAATAAGATTACTGCAGGCGTTTATTTACTCCACTTGTGTTCTTAGTTGTCTAATAATAGTTTGTTACATTTGTTGTATATTGTGTAGAGATACTTAAGGCTTAGAAAAGTAGTTTCTCAAGTAATACTGGGGAAGAAAAGTTTGCAACTATCTCCCTTATTAGCGGGATTCTTGCATCTTCTTTGACGCTACCTGTATGCTACTAGTAGTAGCTATTAATAATAAGATTTTTCTGTAACTTGCCATGCCCATTTCTATTTGTTTAAATCAATAAACCAATGACTTCGTAAACACATTGAAACTGTGGGTCCAATAGTCTTTTACTATCATTCTAACTGAAAAAGTTGAGAAGGTGCAATGACTGCGAATATAAAGATTGCAAAAAATATCGTTGGTGACGAGTTGCCACGTTACTAGTTTAAACACTAGGGTCACCGAGTGGCAATGTCACGTGATGTTCAGAAGTATTAGTACCTCTCCCATTCCTTAGAGGATACACGGCGTGAACGTTTCACTCTTAAGTCTGATAAATCCGATTTGTTTTATCACCGTTCAAATAAAGAAATGCAGTGGTATTTTAAAGGCTATAGACTACAAGATGTTCTGTGACGCTTTATGTCCTATAACTGAATTAAAAGTTCACTCCGTAAATTCCTGAAGGGTTGGTAGAGGTATGATTTCTCAACATCATGTGATATTTCTCACCCAGCGTTCAGAGTACACACGTTTTGCACCGACTGTGTTTTCCCTGTGGATGTCCTAGCTGTGTAGTGTCGGCTTAGAATAGCACTACCCCATTGCTTCCGGTGGGTGTACGTAAGAGCTAACAACTTTTATTTCACAATCTTTTCCCCTAGCAACTTTCAAAAGTGGCTGAGGAATTTTAAATTCCCTAGCTCTGGCTACCCCTTCAAGGGATTAATAGCCATGAGTATATGTATGTGTTTTCCCGTGACAGGGGGCAGGCCCATCAATGTTTTATAGTTCTGGTACTTGTTTTGAAGTCACGTCTCCTGCATGAGAAGCGGTAGTGTTGTAAAACATGACGTGTGGTGAAAACTCACATCACCTAGACACCTATTATGTGACACTGCATTGAATAATTTATAAGGTGTTCAATCAATAAACTATATTTTTAATTTAATTTGCATGAAGGCTTATCGATTACCCTCGCCTTTGTCCTAATATTAGTAAATCGATTTTAGTGACTCGTCAAGTGTTCTATGAGAAACTTTTCATAAGCTATTTGATATTGTGTGATGTCGATCATGTTACAGTACATACATACATACATACATACGAGTATACTCACGGCTGTAAATCCCTAGAAGCGGTAGCCAAAGCTAAGGAATTAGAAAATCCTCAGCCATTTTTGGAAATGTGAGTGGGGTTAAGATGGCAAAAATAATGGCTGTTGGTGATGGGACTCCAACCGCATCACCCAAAAATCCCTTAAAAGCCCCAATACCGTTAGTCGCCTTTTACGTACACCAACCGGAACAGTACACTTTCATAGTATTTCATTGTTGTACATTAAATATGAAGACATATTTTCTAAAACGTGCCATGTTGGATTTCTCACAATATATCTTTATTATCAATAACATAATAAGTATAAGCATAAACGTTCACGCCGAATGTCCCCGAAGGGGTTGGCAGAGGTACTAATACTTCTGAACATCACGTGACTTTGTCACCTGTTTGTGACGTGGGTACGACGCCGTTTTGTACGAATACACTGTCACATGACTAAGTACAACTCAGCCATGTGGGTTTCCTCACGATGTTTTCCCTCACCGTTAACAACCATGATAAATTAACCACACATATGTCTTTAGAAAAGACAAACTGGTGTAGGCCCGACCCAGGATGTGAACACTAGTCGTTTGCACGATAACCGAGTGTTCTACCCACTGGGCTATCACGGTTGCTTATACACATTATACACTAATTTATAGACTAATTTAAAAGTTATATTATAATAACATATCACTACGATGAAATTTTCTGCAACGCCTGAGGCACCCACAAACTTCTTGGCTTAGAATGCCATTATTGTAATAAATTGAATCGCTTGAATATGAATAGAAATTGCACACCAATCTCATACATTCCAAACTTTATATCATAGTTTAACTTTCGGCATGAAATTCTTTTTCAGGATTTATAAGATATCTAGGATAACTTAACTTTTATAGGATCTTTTTCAGGATTTATGAGTAAATGCTCCTTAGCGTTGGATCGGAGTAGCGCTACCTTATCTCTTTCTCTCTTCATGTCAATTTCATTCAATATGACTTGGGTATCTAGCTAGGACTTACACATTGATTGGAAGTCAATGAAGTGTGCAATCATGATTAACATCCATCGACCGCTAACCATATCTATCTACCTAATAGTTCGTAATATTTGTTCGATTATACAACGTTACGTTAACGCTATTCTAAGCCCACATTACACCTTATCCTGCAAAACTGGTTGTATTATTATTAATTTTAAAACTATGATTTCTTTTTAGGAAGAATTCCATAACATATAAATCCAGCACTGTATGTAACACCCTCATATCTTTCACATTAACAACCAAATAACTTCTCAAATCAATACAAAGAAAACAACTTCAGGAAATATTTATTTGCTTGCTTTTATTTTATTTCAATAAATACATATTCATACATTGTCCCCAGCTGGTCTGCGAAGTAGCTCTGCTGCTATCCGCCTCAGGAATCGGTCTCTACTACCGAGCATTGACCGAACGAGCTCACCGCAATACATTCGCTGGCACCAGGACCTGTCTGGAGCAACGCGTGAAGCTGGAGTGCGAGAGAGAACAGCAGGAGAGACTGTTGTTGTCTGTTATACCGGCTTATATTGCTGCTGAGGTAAGTGTTTTAGCGTAATGAGTACTAAATGTTTTAGGGTTGTGCGTAAAGGTCGTGTCTGGTTAGGTTGGCAAAAGTAACGTGTTGTACAAAGAAATAATATACTCAAAAAACAGTCGAAAATCCATAAGGGGTGATACCGCTGGAACAAGGTTCTGTCTGGAGCAGCGCCATCATCTGGAGTGCGACAGGGAGAAGTAGGAGAGACTGCTGTTGTCTGTTATACCGCCTCATATTGCTGCTGAGGTTAAACAGTAGTTATTGTATTTATTTATTTACCCTCAATGGGAATAATGGGCGTGAGTTTAAGTAAGCAAGTAAGTTATTTGGCACGTACGTACATACATGTACCTTTGTTGCTCAGGCGAAAAGAGCATTGTCTTTGAGGCAGGAAAGCAGGGTTCGTATTCTGATTACACTAACGTGTACTTTTTCAGGCTATTAATACTAAAACAGGCTACTAATACTAGCTAGAGCTTCAAAATTAGAAATTAATCAGGGAATTTTGGAAGGTGCGAGAGAGATTGTAGAATAAAGGATGATTAAGGGGTCTCCAGCCACATCGGCCAACAAAAGCGGCGATAAATCTGCCCCCCCTGTGACTACTCTGTATTTTCCATTGTTATTTTTTGTTCTAGATTTTAGAGCATTCTCAGTCATTCGGGTTTTTCCACGATAGTTTGGTTCATCGGTAGTAACCTCACACACATAACTTTAGTAATGACACTGAGGTGCAGGTTTTAGGACTCTGTAACCGATTTCTTTCAATATCTTTTTAAACAGACCCAATATATTTTATCACTCTGCATTTATGCGCGTATGGTTATGATATCATGCGAAATAAATTATAAAATGTTTATTCAGTTGTATTTATATTTGTTATGTAGAGAGAGGTTAAAACTTGGTTGTCATGAAATATTAACATACTTTCAACAGGCAAAAAATACTGTTTAACTTTTCGTTACGGAGTTATAGCTAAACATATCGCTGTAACTATAAAATAAGCACTACATTTACGCCCAATTTAACCCACTTTCTCTTCTACGTTTCAATATCTGAAATTTTCAATAAAAAAGATAACATAAACGTCGAAAAAGACGAGGGTTACCATTTCATTCAAACCCTGGTACAAGGTCACCAACAAATCAGCTGTAAGCTAATAAAACCAATACTTCACCCTGAATTACAAAGTGGGTCAAGGGGCGCGACGCGACACGCGATATGCGAAACTTAGAAACAAACACTGAAATAGTAGTTCATTCCATAAAATGCGGTGGCCCTATTGTGAAAAGCAAGGTGAAAGTTATGATGATAGATATAAACTGTACTCACAGCTGTCCCTAAAAGATGTAGTCGGAACTGTGAATTAGAAACTGATCAGCGATTTTTGGAAACTGAAAGGGGAAAATATTGTGAAACAAAGCGTGGTGAATAAGAGGTGACTGTGTAGTGTCAGCTTAGAATAACACTAACCCTTTTCTGCCGGCGGGTGCACGTAAGAGGCTACTAACGGT
The DNA here is from genome assembly GCA_963576735.1 of Bedellia somnulentella. Classification (NCBI taxonomy): domain Eukaryota; kingdom Metazoa; phylum Arthropoda; class Insecta; order Lepidoptera; family Bedelliidae; genus Bedellia; species Bedellia somnulentella. Next base: position 2,538,248 of record OY755183.1, read on the forward strand.
TTGAGGCGTTTAAGGGATTTTTGGGCGATTGGCCACCAACAACCTTTATTTTATCACCTTTTCCCCACTCAACTTTCCAAACGTGGAATTTCTAATTCCTTAGCTCTGGCTACCCCTTCTAGGGATTTATAGCCGTGAGTATATGTATGTATGTTAATAAGAGGTCTCCAGCCAAATAGTCTAACAATCACATAAAAACCTTATAACCCTTAGGCAGCTCTTAGAATTCCTGTGGGACGAATTTGGTTAGCCAAAAGAGAAATTAAACTGCACTTTCATAAGTGGGTCAGGAATTCGTAATTTTTAAATTCTGTCTATATTTTTTATGGTTTTACAGCCATGAGCATTTGTGTGCATGAATGTAATCACTTATATCTTAATTTAACAAATTATTATCTCCATTTACTTACTTTCCCAATTATCAGCGCAGAAAACATATTTTATACTAATGTTACTAACTAGATCTTATAACGAAAACAAAATTATGAAGACACACAAATCTTTCCATAAAACGCCCTAGGAATAAAATATGAACAGAATAAGTCATTGCTGCGTGTCCTTCCAATGCTCACGTCACAGTTATTGTGTTATACGTCGATGTCACGTGACGAAAATAACAACACTGCTAAACAAAATATGCCAATATTTGAGCTTATAATTAACTTCTACGGTAACTTTCTTTCAGAATAGTGTATAAATTTAATATGTTTATACAAGTGGTACTTGATGACTTGATTGCCTATATAATTTGTAATCGTACCCTGACTAGGGTGAAGTGGCCTGCCTTTTGTGTGTAGGGAGATATTTACGACTATTTCCGAGATAGTAGGTAGAACCCACATCTTAACTTGTCTTTAAGCTAAAGCAGGGGGAAGCATCACAATTTACGAAAAATTTTGGTAGTGCAGTTTACAATGACCTACATATTCAATTCTTGAGTGTGTGCTCGGAAAAGCAACTCGGGGCCTCCAGGGAGTGCCTGTTACGAAATCGTTTGACAACGGAGGCAGTAAATATTTTATAAATGTTTCGTTTGTTAGTATGAGAGATATTGAGCCATAATCCCGAAACTATTGATTTAAAATTTAATGCATTTCAATAATTATATTATTTATGCTGGAAACCATCCTGAATGACGATTAAATGAAGTATCCTGTATTTTTCCTTATTTTTATCAATCCCGAGTAAGTAATGAAAATTATTTTTATTTAGATACCGTCCTCGCCAGCTTAATACCTTTTGTAGCCCAATGACTTTTAAACGATATTACATCTAATTTAAATCTTTTTGTTCATGAAAACCTCATGTGGGGATTATTATTACTAATAAATAAAGGAAAGAAAAATTTCGACACACACGGGTTCGAATCCCGCCTGTGTCGAAATTTTTCTTTCCTTTATTTATTCTTTATTTATTAGTGATATTACATCTGGTAAAAATCTAGTGCACTCTGCCAGCCATACCAGAATCTACGGCATCAGAGCAAAACATATTTTAATAATATATGTTATTTTTCGTATGTTTTCAGGTTGAACTAATTTTCTTTGTTGGAATACATGTAGATGATTCACCACTCTAATTATTTTGTCAACAGACTCTAAGTAGAGTAGTTTATTTACAATATGAGTAACGAGTTTTACAGTTAGGTGTACGTGTTATTTCTGAAAGTTTTTCGTGAAACGTTTATTATGGAACTCGGTTTTTGGGGCAAACTAAAAAGTGTTAGTAATGCTAGGTCACTTAAGTTAGATTTTCGCAATATTTTGTTTAGTCATTCCATTTGAAAACTATATACAAACTTTAAAAAAATATCAAAACAGGTGAAATGGATATATTTAGATTGTTTTGTTAAAAAAAAAACCTCATGTAGGGATTTTTACTAATAATAAAGGAGAGAAAATAAAAATTTCCCCGGTGGTCTCAAAGTTTTCCTTTTCTTCATTTAATAGGGATAATATATTTTAAGGGATTTTTGGGCGATGCGGTTTGAGACCCATCACCAACAAACTTTATTTAATCATCTTTTCGCCACTCAATTTTCCAAAAGTGGCTGAGAAATTTCCAATTCTTTATCTCTGGCTACTCCTTCTAGGGATTTATAGCCGTGAGTATATGTATGTTATTTAATAGGAATGGATATTATGTATATAGATATGTCGGCCAATTATTAGTTCTCTACCTACCCTAATAAAAATTACGTGACCCTATTAACACCATCGTACATAAAAATTTAGTTGAAGTTTATTCATACATACATACATACATATACTCACGCCATTAGTTCCCATTGGGGTAGGCAGAGACTATTGATCGCCACTTCGCACGATCCTGACAAACCTCTCTAGCTTCGTTTACATCCATCAATCTTTTCATACATGCTCTTTTATTCTTCATACTTCGGACGCCAGCCTTTTTGAGCACACTCTCAATTTGGTCCAAGTGTGTTCTCCGTGGTCGTCCTCTACTAACATTACCATCCACACTAGCTCTATAGATCCCTTTTACCAATTTTCTATCATCCATCCTCTCTATGTGCCCAAACCATCTCAACATTCCTTTTTCTATCTTTCTTACAATATCATCTTTCACACCACACTTTTCACGAATAACACTATTTCTCACTCGGTCACATAATCTAACATTACAAATTTTTCTGAGGGACCTCATCTCTACTGCATTCACTCTGCTCTCATGCTTCTTCTGCCACACCCAACATTCGCTTCCATACATAAGCGTAGGAACAAGAACAGCATCATGCACAGCCATTCGGGCCTTTTCAGACACCGATTGACAGGTCATTAGGCTATTCATTGCTCCATTTACCGCATTACCCTTTTTCACTCTTCTTTCAATATCTTCATCACATTTTCCATCCCTTGTAAACAAACTTCCCAGATATACAAACTCCTTCACCTGTTCCACATCCTTACCATCAATCGCAATCACGCATTTTGTCACATCTTCCTGTCTCTCAAAAACCATCGTTTTGGTCTTATCCACATTCACCCTCATTCCCTTTCTTACAAAAGACTCACATGCAATATTCATCATCTCTTGCAACTCTTCTGCCGACGATGCAAGTAGCACTTGATCGTCAGCATACAAGAGGCATTTAATGTTAAGTTTATTCATGTTACATAAATTTCATTATTCCGTTGAAAAGCAGGTAATATGAAGCAGAACTTGTTTTAAGGTATCAGGTTTTATAGTAATCAAAATAACTTTAGCTTGTTGAAGCGAAATACTTGTTGCAGAAAATGGGATACCATATATGAGAAACGTTGGTAAATTCTAGAAAAAGTATTACTTCATTCACTTCACTTACTTATATATTTCAGGTCAGGTTCAGGGTATATTTATGCGTACAAACTAGTGTACATATTCGGTTTATTTAAGGTAGTACCTTGCACTGGAGTATCACGATTGAAGCGATAATAAATATAAGGAAGCAATTCTGAAAATAATAAAGAAATTCATTGCAACGAAATGTTAAAAGTAGTGCACGGCACCTTTGATGATGCACCTACTGTATATCTGCCATAATTATGTTTGTGTCAGGAAATTTTAACATTAAATAGACGCAAACGATCACGCCGAATATCCCCGTGTGGGTTGGCAGAGGTACTAATACTTAAAAATGTTAGTACTCTATCACGTGACGTAACATGATGTTAATGTTCAGAGTACCGTTATTTTGCTTGGACAGTGTACTGATGTGATAGGGGGCAGGCCTATCGCCAGTTTGTACGAATTAAATAGATATTTTAGTATTTATTCATATAATTAGTATCAACTTTTATTTCACCATCTTTTCCCCACGCAACTTCCAAAAGTGGCTGAGGCATTCTAATTCCCTAGCTCTGGCTAGCCCTTCAAGGGATTTATAGCCGTGAGTATATGTTATGTTATGTTATGTAATTAGTATCAATCTGTAGGTATTCAATTCTGGATTTCTATTTTAATTGCTTCCTTATTCCTATTCACAAACTAACAGCTTATTCAGGTAGTAAACCATTATATGATTATCTTCGCTCCAAAATCTTAGGAGAAATATCCCGTTTTATAACTCTAATAAAACTTCAATGAGAAGCTCAATCAAAAAGCTCTTCACGTTGTATAACTTTTAATAGATTTCCGAATGAAGTTAATCTTCGAATTAATTTGGATTATTGAAAGATGTCAGTGTAAATGACAGCTGATAAAAGTTCATCCTATATTACAGATCCACAATCTTTTCTTGGCCGGTAAGGGCTGTCGCTGTCATCGATATTAGTATTGCTAGTAAATAAAAAATAACCATTATAAGGGAAATAACTTTACATCATACAGGCTAATTTATTTATGTATTGAAATGTCTTAATAAAACTATTTATATAATATTCATTTAATTAATAACTAGTTGTTGTGTAGTGTCGGCTTAAAATAGCACTACCCCATTTCTGCCGGTGGCTGTACGTAAGAGGCGACTAACGGTATTGGGGCTTTTAAGAGATTTTTGGCCGATGCGGTTGGAGACTCATTACCAATAACCTTTATTTTACATTCACTCAACTTTCCGAAAGTGGCTGAGGAGTTTCTAGTTCCTTAGCTCGGGCTACCCCTTCTAGGGATTTACAGCCTTGAGTATATGTATGTAATTTTAATTTTAGTGTAAGCTAATTATATTTATTTATTTTTGCCCTTGTCTGGTATGTCTACCCGAATGACTGTGTGTATGATCTTACCTCCCAAATGTTGTCTGGAAGCCTTTAGCGATAACACTGCCAATTGTACTTTTCTGCAAGCTGTTTCATTATTTTATACTCAAGGATTTGTTATTTGTGACACTCTGAGTTAATAAGTGGGTAACTACTTAAAATCATTTTTTTAATCCTGTAAATTAGAGGCTTACCTTGTTGTGTACTGTCTTTTACATTTCATATTTACACATAGATCCCCTAAAAAGGTGGCACAGAAAAAATAATTCTAAACATCAGATATCGTTTGGGTCATTCATTTTGCTGGGTCAGTGAATTTATGGGCACTTTTTTATTGCTGTTAACAGCCTTGTAACATATAACATAACATAACATAAACGTTCTCGCCGAATACCCCCGAAGGGGTTTGGCAGAGGTACTAATACTTCTGAACATCACGTGACTTTGTCACCTGGTGTTCAGAGTACCCACGTTTTGCATGGACAGTGTACTCACGTGATAGGGGGCAGGCCTATCGCCGTTTTGTACGAATACACTGTCACACCACTAAGTACAACTCAGCCATGTGGGTTTCTTCACAATGTTTTCCCTCACCGTTAAAAACCGTGATAAATCAACCACACATATGTCTTTAGAAAAGACGAATTGGTGTAGGCCCGATCCGGGATTTGGACACTAGTCGCTTGCACGGTCCATTAGGTACAACACCGGTTATCACGTCGTATTTGCCTTGTATTTTTATATATATGTCAGACAGTTATGAATATGACTTAAGAAATGACACATTGGTACATCCCCGCATTAGGATTAGAACCCACGCATCAGTGTATACGAAGTGAAATCTTATTCGGGATTATTTTCCCACTTCCCGTAACCCGCACCGCTATAGTCATGCGCGCACAACTTTTCGGACGGTGTTAGCCTACTTAGATAAAATTTAACAAAATAAATAATAATTTTCATAAATTTTTATATTGAATATTGGAAATAAAAGCGTTTATTAATAAGCAAAGATACATCATAAAAATAATTGTCTTTAAAAAAAAGTTTCCACAACAAAAAATATTAATGAAAGTGATATTTTTTATATACGTAGGTCACCCTATAATTTTTATTTAGTTGAGAACTAACTGACAATGACAGGCCGAAATTTCAAAATGGCGACAGTAGTGCAAGTAGTCGCCACCGGCCAAGTTAAGATTGTGGATCTGTAGCAGAATTGATTTTAGATTTAATAAAGTTCCTAGTGAGGTGGTAAGTTGTCAGATGTTTGACAAGGACGTTTTAACCTAAGTAGGATAGAGCACTCGCAAAAAAGCAATTTTTTGCCTGCTAGGCAATACTGCTATTATATATTTATTATATCCTTTTCATTAAATGTAAATATCATTATTGTCTTCTATAAACTTCACAGCTAATAATTTTAAAAGGTTTAGTTTGGTTATATGTTACCAATATTTTTGACAGCCATCTCCATCGAATCAAGGTAAATAATGGTGACCCAATTAATCATGTGTATTGTTTTCAGAGCTATATAAACACGGTGAGCTATTTTTGTTTGGAACACTTTTTGTCGCAGTACTCAGTCCTGTTTAGTTTAGTACGTCCATGGTAGGTGCAATCTATGGCGCAAAAGTTTAGCTACTGTTGTTTGCAGAGATTATCTATATATTATTATTAATTAGTATCTAAATAGGTTGGGTCTATTTGAGTTGAAGCTTTGGGGCGAGAGAGGAGCGACGGTCGGGGGTGGAGAGGCTAGAACTCCCATAACCATACTACTAACGCTTTACTTGCTGATAGACCTGAAATGGAAACTTTTATAGCTAGCACGGCCCATATTAAAAGTTTTATCAAACTCAAAACAACCGCTTAGTCAATCGACTGTAACACACCGGGCCCATGAACAGTGCTCTTGATCAGTCGCTTCGCGAAGATTTTTCTTTTAAATAATTGTAGAATTAAAAAAAAATAACTTAACAACTTCAAAATATTTCTAAAAATCACTGCCGCTAGGGGTAGGGTCCCCAAGAGGCTGACTGCTAGGGATTGCAAAATCCGGATTATTTTCAAATATTAATCCGGATTATGCGGTTTTTTCGAATTTTTTTCAATTCGTTCCACAAATTCTGTTATTATTACTATGTATTGTTAATATTGATTAAGTATTAGATCAAATAGGGGTTAATGTAAAAAGAAACACGTAAATAAAACAAATATATTAATAACTATAATTAATAACTAAAAATAATCATTTAAAGCGTTATAAAGTAATTAAAATCTTTACTTTTTCATTATGTAATTAAGAATAAACCTAGGCGCCGTGTATTCCTGAAAGTGAGGCAGGGGTACTAATGATTCTTAACTTTAAGTGACATTAATGTTACCTGGTGAGATTACCCAGATTTTGTTTGGTCAGTGTAATCACGTGATAAGGGTTAGGTGCACTACTGTTTTTATACCAATACTATGACCAATTACCAATAGACATAGTTTCATCACAATGTTTTCTCTCACCGTTAACAACCTCTTTGCGTGAAAGACGGAAGTGCTACCCACTGAGCTATGGCGGTGGTTTTCTACAAACACAAATGTATATTCATTTTTGTGTTTGTGAGTGTGAGGCAAGGCATCGTATTACTTTTATCAAAGTATGAAAGTATTTTTAAATCTCTTTCAATTTAATATAGTCTTATAAACTTGTGATAATCTTGTTGATGAATATTAACCATGTATGTGCTGAGGCCAACTGTCACTAGTAATGTGACAATGTACACGATTTTGTATTTTCAGTTCAGCAGTGTTATACTAACGCTAATCTTTGCCTCAGGGGCATTTTACGCAGAGTTTTGCATTAGAAACATCACTCACATCATGTCAACCCTACTTTCAACAGAATTCATATCGTAAAAATAATGAAACTTTGGTAGAGTAAGGGTCTGTCCCTGGAGCAAAAGATGACAAGACAAGCAAATTACATTCAATTTACTTATGATATGTATGGGTTTTTATGTTTCTACTTAAATATAGGCTGTTTAGTGTCGACTTACAATAGCACTAACTCATTTCTTCCCACGGGTGTCGTAACAGGTGACTTTAGGGTATTGGGGCTTATTAAGTGATTTTTGGGCAATCCACCATCCCATCCATCAACAACAACCTTTATTTATTAAATATTTAGAAACATACGATTTCGTTAAATTAAAGCGTGTCTTCGGTTTTATTTCTTATCCCTGATAAATGTTTAGCTGCAAGATATCTTGTTCATTATGATATAGAAAGTAATTAAGTTATTTTAAAATATTTGTGGTGTATAAAGTGAAAAATATTTAGTGGGGTGCTACTCTTAATACAAGTTATTTTTGGAATATTAATCCCACCAAAAACATTTTCATGTAAAATGTTGCCAAAACGAGCCCATATGACTCGCACTGTCAAAAAGTTATCAGATCTCATGTAGAGCCAAGCTTCTAACACTACACGCCCTAACTCTACAAGGCCTAACTTCACAAACTCTACACCTTAGTCAAAATATGTGGCAAGTTATGAGGGTTCAAAAAAACGACGAAGCGCTTCGAGAAAAGGTAGGTAGTGCCCGTGCGCTTCGCTTGGCTCGTCTTGGAGGGGGTACTACCATACCCCCAGATATCCATCGTTTCTTCTAGTAAATAGTAGCCCGATCGCGGGTGTGGTTTTTGTATTAGGTTTTAAAAGCAAAAGGTGGTGATTTGCTAGAAACATTATACTTATGAGTTTTTGCTTCAAAATCTGTATTCCTCTTGAAGTTACAACGTTACTGATTCCATTTTGCTTCCAAAGATCCGGTCACCGGAGTTTTGGAATTATAGCCATACGTTGTGAACACATGATTAGCAAGAACATCAGGAGTTCTATAGACGTTATAAGTAATCATTTTGAAGAGTTGGAGCATTTGTAGGAAGCGAAAAAATTTTATCGTACAAAATACTATGTTTTTTTTTTTACTAGAGTTCAATCATAGATTTTCCTGAAAATACATGATTAATCAGTTGAGCTTAAAAAATACAGTAAGTGCTTCAGCAATTATAAACATTCTATTTTACAAATCAATTAGTAAAAGAAATATTTTTTTATACCCCAGCGAGACTCGAACCCGCGACATCAGAATTTTTCATTCCTTAATTGATTAGTCAGAGAGATTAGATCAGCTGTTTAGTGTCGGCTTAGAATAGCACTCCCCATTTCTTCCGGTGGGTGTACGTAAGAGGCGACTAACGGTATTGGGGCTTTTAAGGGATTTTTGGGCGATGTGGTTGGAGACCCATCACCAAAAACCCTTAATTTTAGCATCTTTTCCCCACTCACATTTATAAAAGTGGCTGAGTAATTTCTAATTCCTTAGCTCTGGCTACCCCTTCTAGGGATTTGTAGCCGTGAGTATATGTATGTATGTTAATTGATTAGTAAATAATTACCACATGAGGTTTCATGCACAAAAAAGTCAAATTATTCTATTTTACATCTTGGATCATCATAAGCAGCTATCCTTTACTAATAATAGCATTCACTAAGGCTCTATGTAACTTTTTAATCCATTCGCTTCATATATCTGAATTTATATATGTACATACATCTATAAATTTCAAAGGATTTAATAACCAAAATAAAGCATTTTAATACGGTACTCTTTCTCTTATACGCAAAACCCACAGAGTTGCTTGAATAATGACTCTCTTAAGCATCAATTTTATGATTCATACGAAGAATACTTCTTTTGTTGTTTTCTGTGTTTGACAAAATTTTACTTTTCCGTAAATCTTTATAGCATTTTACATAACATACCATAACATAACATATACTAACGGCTATAAATTTCTAGAAGGGGTAGCCAGAGCTAAGGAATTAGAAATTCCTCAGCCACTTTTGGAAATTGAGTGGGGAATAGATGGTAAAGTAAAGGTTGTTGGTGATGGGTCTCCAGCCGCATCGCCCAAACATCCCTTAAAAGCCCCTATACCGTTAGTCGCTTCTTACGTACACCCATCGGTAGAAACGGGGTAGTGCTATTCTAAGACACTACACGGCAATAGGATGGCATTTTATAGGATTATAGTTAGCCTTTTCTTGAATCCTCTTTTTGAATTACTGTATCTACTAAAGATAAGCTCAGTGTGAATAAGACGGCCTGAGAGGCTTAACGACATGTGTTGTATTGGATAGTAAATAACAGGACATGTGATATTATTATTTTTAGCCTTAGCAGGGATGGTGATCCGACTCATCTTTCTCTTCGAACTTTAGATTTACCTACCTTGTAAACTTAAATCCATAAATCCCAAAAGGGATAGCTAGAGCTTTTGAGCTAGAAACTCCTCAGCCTTATGTATGTATGAGTATCGGTCTCAGACCGCATCGCCTAAAACCCATTTAAAAAAGCCCCATACTCTTAGTTGCCTCTGACAGCACCCATGGATATAAAAGGGTAGTGACATTCTAAGCCGACACTACGGCGCACAGCCGGCACTACATGGGTAAGCAAATATCCGAATTTTTCAAAGCAGAGTAAGCGCAGCGATGCGCTTACCTTTTATTAGGTCGTGAAACAAACAAATGAAAAAGAACATTTAAAATATAGTTCATCATTTATTCTCATAAACTATAAAAAAACTTACAATTAAAAGTATCTTATTCAATATTGGAAATATTATTTACACTTCATATTTAACATCACAATTCTAGTATTTTTGGCAATCATTTCTGAAATCAAACATATTTCATTTAACAACTTCTCATTTCACCATTAATTACAATTTTATTTCATTTATGTAATTATCAGACTTTCCTAAAAAATATAGACAAAGCTGAGAATCCACCAAAAATTTGCAAGTTTGCGTAACGACGGGGATTTTTAAAGAACCAATAGTTTTTTTTTCTTTGCCTCGCTACTCTTTCTTCATAATAGCTTGGCTTTACACATCTCTAGTAGATTCTTAGCTTTACAGTGTGGAACAGAGTTTTTAAAATAGGAGTTATATACACTCGCAATAATCAGTAGATAATAATAGTTATATCGAAATAAAACATATTGCCAAGGGCCAGGGTTTGACAATGTCGTCTTAAATGCCATCATCATCGAGTACCTAACTTGTTAACAGAAGGAGAGAAAAATCATAACGTCTCATTATTATTTCAATTAAAAAAAACGTCAGTACATTGTAAGTATAACTTAAATAAATTAAAATAGGTAAAACCCTACCTATCGTATATATATCATGTTGCAAGTGATTACTTAAGAAATTTAAGGATTTAGTTACGTACCTACGTGTGATGCATTTCATTGAAGAAATTATTTTGTTCTATCAAAAAGTTGTAAATGATGATTGAATAAACTGAGGCAAAGTTTTTCTCTGTTTCTTATTAGTCTACATTTGCTTAGGTACTTTGCGAATATATTACAGATCTCATACGATATGGGGCGATTCATAGATAAAATGCTGATATTTTTATGTACAGCTTAACTTTTTCTAGGTTATCGATAGAGTAATTTGAATATTATCATTTAACTCAATAACAACGACTAGATACATAACCTCAATTTTCAAACACAGTAATATATCTTTAGTGAATTATAGTTCATATGATGCGCCTAAAGTCTATGTATAAATGTTGATCACAAGGAATGATTCTTAACCAAAGGGAAATATTATTTTTAAGAAAAACCTAAATCGGCTTAACAATATAGATTGACAGGAATATATATATATATATATATATATATTTCATACTTTTTAACATAGTTGTGTTTTGAGATCGTGATATACAACCTAAACTAGGTTAAATATAATTGACATATATTTTTGATTTGTTTTGGCAAAAGAGGGGATTCCTGTACAATTTCGTAATTTCTATTTCATTTTGCTTGTCACGCATTGTGTATTAAATAATCAGAAAAGTTCTAAGTTATATTTACTATCATTAAAAAAACAGTTTTTCCTTTGACTTGGAATGTTGAAAAGACGCATTTCGAATGTCGAGTCATACTTTCAGTACGTTTTGTGGCCACTGTTCAAATATTTCGTTTTATTCATCTACTACAAAATGTACGAAAAATATTCATTTTCTTGCATTTATTAAATAAAAAGCGGGATCACACTTTTTAATACTTAAATTTAATTTTCAATTTACAGTCATCACAAATCAATACGACTGTCATCTTAAAACCAAGCTTCGTTACGTAAATATTTTAGTGCTACAAATACAAAGATACCATTAACATAAAAGATTAATGCCCAAATCCGCGAATTTCGCGATGCATTCCATCCTATTATTGTTCAAAATGTGTATAAAATGTGATAGAAAGAGTAAAGATAAGTTCCATGCAGGGCTTTAATTTCTCATAAAAGATTTTATGAACAAGGTGGTTATGTTGTATCATAAAGTTTGGTAATTTTTTGTTATGATTAGCTCCGCAAGGCATCAAATTTTTGTATCGTTGCAGAGGTACGATTATATAAATTTTCTGAATCCCCTTCTATTGTATATTAAAAAACCATTCATATTCAATAATAATTGAAGGGGTCCCCCGAATATCGTTACAAGTAGCAAAATAAAAACTTGTTTTTTTTTATGCTTGGCCTGTCCATTAGGCTGTATAAAACGTTTTTCCGTAAAAAAATCGATTTAAAAAAAATGTTTGTTACAACGTTATTCGGGGGACCCCTTCAATTATCTATAACATGTATATTTGGGTCGGTATATCAAAAAGTGGATTGACAGTCGTATTTGATTGTTATTGTGACTGAATACATTTAAAATCACACACATTTTTGATCACAATCATTCAAGCAATTTGAGCAATTAAACTAAATCAGTTTTATCAGCTTCAGATTTAGCAATATTTACATGTATCGTGATGGCTTCATCATTGTCTGTTTTAAGTACAACATCATTCCACTGAACTTCAGCTTTTTTACTATAATTCTCATTTTCTATAACTACAGCTGATTTAGTACTAAGCGCCTTGCTTTGGAACTCAATCACAGCACAGTACTCACTCTTCTTTGCGTCTTTTAGTTCTGCTGAGTATCCCAGTTTTCGTCTCATCACTTCAACCTTAACATGATAATTATAAATACAAATTTTAATTATAAAAGCACTTTTGTGATGTAGGAGAACAATTTTGTATTTAGTTCTACAGCACGCGGTTTTCTTAAGTTTAGTTTGGAAATTTTCTATAAGTATCTTGATTTTTTGTGAATATACAGCTATTATATTGTGTGTCGATTGCAGATGCTCAGAGAGCTCTTCAAATGTTACAACACTACAGTTGGCAGCTATTGGACACGTTATTTGATCGAATTTACATTCTTCTTCATGTTTCACTCTCGTCGCTGCTGTGAGAAATTCAGCACACCCTCTTCTGTAAACAAAGAATACATTTGTTTAGTAAAATGCTGCAAAATTATGCTAGATTAAATTACTTATATTTAGTTGAACAGTTGGTTGGTAAAGAGTTGAGCTGAGTTTCAAGCTGTATATCTCCTAAGGAGTGCCAAAGGTACGAATAATGAGAATAATCGTTATGTGACAATTTTGTCGTTCGAGAAATTAAGTTACTGTTTTTTTATTATTATTATTACTCTTTTTAAAATAATCTCTGTAAAGATCCTGTCGAAATATTGTACCAAATATCTTGGCGCCACCTCATTAAACAAAAAAGTGTTGTCTAAACGTATTACGCCTTGGAAATTAAGAATTTAATTCTAAAATAATGTAACTTAAAATTTTGTGAAGGTAGTTAGTATTAATAATTCTATAGTACTGTATAATGACAAATAACACCTCAGTCTTCCCGTGACCATGATAACTGAAAAGTTTTCGAAACGTCGGGCTTTAAAAATAATGTAATAACACGCGATTAAAATATCCGAAAATCAAAAGTGGTTTTAATTATAATGTGCAATCGTGAAAATCTTAGAAAATACTAATTTAATTCTACTTTACTATAGTTTCTTACACAATGTATGTGCTTTCAAACTATATGTTCTTTATGTGCTGGCAAGTTTGGATGTACAGTCTTTTTACTTCCCACTGTAAGAGCAATAGAGAATTTTCTGCAGACAATTTCAAAATACAAAGTATAAAAGAGTTTAGAACTAAAACTACGATTTTCGCAGAGAATATACTGGCGGAACATTGTATAAAATGAACATACAGTATGCAGCAAAGTTTAGGCTTGTAATTCCTAAAGTAACATTATTCGCCCCTCTAACTTATCTGTTACATTCTAAGCACCAAGTTTGGTCTTAAATAAGCCCCCAAAATGTTCTCCGTTAGAGCTTTGGTACGAAACTTAGTAAGTTTAATTTGTGTAGAGAAGGGATTTCATCAAAAACCTTTATAAATTTTTTTAAATGCCTTTAAATTTGAATACAGATACCAAAAGTATTTTATAAAAATCTACTACGCAAATATAAGTGAAATTTTAAACATACATACATATACTCACGGCCATAAATCCCAAAATCGTGAAGCCAGAGCTTTAGAACTATAAACTCTTCAGCCACATTTGGAAGTTGATAGGTGAGAAGATGTTAGAAATAAAGTATCGTTGGTGATAGATCTCCACATGCATCGCCCAAAAACAACAAAAAGCCTCATACTCGTAGCCGCCTCTTACGACACCCGGGGCTAGAAAGGGGTAGTGACATTCTAAGCCGGCACCCAACGGCTTACAAACAATCAAATTAACACAACATAATTTGAACAATAATCAGTTGGTAAAAATGAAATAGTCCTATGTTTTTATACTTTATTAACTATCACCAGTAAATAATTAAGAGAGCACGCATTTCCCATAGACCTCTACATAAAAAGAAGTCTATACATCAGCCTTACAAATTTCTGCCTGAAACTCATCAAACTGATGACATCAATAAACGTTATATGCGCCACGCATCAAGGCTTAGGTACATACGCCATAAATTAGATGGACTCAACAAACTCAAATGTTTATGAGGGTCCCTTTGTCATCGGTAAAGAGCTTTTTCATGGAGCTTTCGCTATACCGGTATAAATATTAAAAAGCTTGTTCACGTCGGTTCTCACACGATTTGAGATGTCTGCGAAATCCAATATACGTTATTGTATTGTTATTCTTTTGTTGATATTTTAATTAAAATCTTGTAGTGAATGAGTAGCAATCAAGTGAAAATTATTAATTTAAACTATTTAATTGTATGTATTTAATTGATAGTTTTTTTCATTATTAAATAGCATTTTAGACATCTTACCAAACAAATTTTCTAAATAAAAAGGTTTTATAAAATTTTAAAAAGCTTTTAAAGTAGCGTGAGGATACCGAATTATTTATGGGATAACTTCACTAAACTCTGTCTTAAAGAGCTTTTGGATCGAAGTTATACCTATCTACACTACGACTCTCATTCTAAAAGGGAGGCAAGAGCTTCAAAATCTATAATTTTAACAGCCAGTTTAAGGAGCTAAGAAAGTAATAAGTCAGGTAATCGTTGACACCCCGGAAAAAACCACCAAAATTATTGACTTAAAAGACTTAAATGTTCACGCCGTTTAACTCCGAAGGAGTGGCAAAGGTTCTAATATCTCTGAACATAACGCGATCTTGTCACCTGTAATCAGAATACCCACGGTTTGTTTCGACAATGTACTCACGTGATAGGGGGCAGGCCTATCGTCGTTTTGTACGAATACACTGTCACATGACTAGATACATCTCAGCCATGTAGGTTTCCTCACAAAGGGTTCCTTCACCGTTAACAAATTGAGAATAATTCAGATTTGACATACCTATAATTCCTACACGGAAGCAAAAGATCGTTGATTAGTCGCTGCAGCGCTAGACAGGGCTGCGCGGGCGAGCGTACAGGCGCGCGGCACCACGCACAGCGGGAGACGCGTCTAGCGCATCTAGCGCACCAAACGCCGCCGCACCACGGACATACGCAGGGGCCACAACACTGTAAAAAAAGATAAGTTTTTTATAAGGGTCTTGGAATCTTAGTAGATAACATTATTAGTAAATACTTCCACAGTTACTTTGAGGATATACGACGTAAACGATGATTCTCAGTATGAGTAGAGTGAATAAATAAACATAATATATACGGACTAAGCTCACGGGTCAAGTTAACCCGCACAAACTTTGTTGTAGGGGATCTAACTCGACTATAAATTTGAATAATATATAATATAACACACATGTAAATGGCATCAAGGACCAAGAAACATACGCCTACATTCAGCATATAAATGATTGTGCTCAGAGGAAACCGAAAGCGAAACCTGTAGAGCTATTCGATTAACGATAGAAACCTTTTCATAACCAAGTAATGTAAATTTCTGATTTCCTTGACTAATATATAACACTACATGTTTGTACAACGATTAAATTCTGTTTCAATACCTGTTTATTAGTGTTGTTTAATCTAGTTTTCATTTAACAGTGCTAGTATGGATCGGCACAAAATCAGTAATAAATAATTACTTGTGCTTTTTTATCAGAATGTTAACACTTACAGTATTCATAAAGAGGTTTTCCAAATACCTTATTTAAGGTTTTACGTAACATTTTGTCTATGTAGTTGAGATTATTAGGATACTACTGCTGACACTTTCAAAGATTAGCAAAATTGGAGTGACTGTTTGTAATGAAATGCTTTTAACGTAATGCTTAAATATCCTTTTTACCATTTTTATCTGTCTCTTCGTTAGAGATAATCTCTGAAACGACTGAAACGATTTTGATAGTATTTTCATTGAAAGATGATGTAGCAAAGATTAGATTTTAAAGAATAGTGATTTGGCCAAATGCTGAATATCTGATATATTTAGGCACGGAATTTTCATAGAAAAAGTATAATTTACAAACTTTTTTTTAACGTGTTTTTTTTAGTTTATAGTATTTTTTGTGTTTTTTTGTGCCCGATGGAATGGCGACCAAACGTGTTTCCATTCTTTCTATCCAAGCAGAGCTCGCTGAGACAATCTGCTAATGATTCACAAATATAAGTTAATACCTGCAAAGGCTCCAAACAGATGCCACACTCGGAGTACCGCGACGTGATCTCATCGCAGTTGGGACAGGGGCACTGTGCGGAATGGCTCGTGCTGTTCAGCAGGTTCGCTGGCTCGGGGAGCGGGAGCGGCTTGTCTGGAATGATATATTCGGTGTAAAAAGATGTGGAAATAGTAAGAAAGAAAGAGAAAAAGAGAGACAGCTATTCGGTATACAGAACACAAATAGATATAAACAATGTTAGAACGTTATGAATTTTAAGAAGATTGAGAGATCCAGTTTTGTAAAAAGTGGTGATCGATAGTTTTGGCCTTCTCTAATAGCGTGTATATCTATAGTAATCATAAGGATTAACGTATCGCGTGAAGTTTAGTCGAGTTGTATGTAACTTATTAAAAACAATTGTAACTTATACGAGTATTTTTTACTATTATTACCCTCCAAAGCAATCGAATGGTACTAATACTACTACATACTTATTGAATAAACTATTGATATACTCGTAGCTGAGTCTATTGATAGATCCTCCTAACCATTCTAACAAAACTATCTTCAACATTCGTCTCCTAAAAGTTTTGTACTTGGTCTTGAAATGTCCCGTTTTTGTCACATTACTGTCCACACCTATCCTAACCATATCCATACACATACATTAGTATTTGATTTTTTTCGTATTTTCCGCGCTTTAGTGTTAACTGTCAAAAACTAATACATACGTGTTATTATAGCTCTGGATGCGTACCCATACAGTAATACCTTAGGTACTTATGAGAATATAACCGTATATCGTGTATGTAGGTAATCATTGATAACTAATAATAAACATCGTGTTTATCATCAAAGATTTCCTTGCCGCGACCTGAGACCTCGCGAACTTTGTCACTAGCGGTGTATCTTTGTTATATCTTAATTAGAAACATACACAAGGTCACAAATAGATAAAGAAAGAACTATAGAAAAGCTTCGATCTTATCTTAGTGACTGAGATGCAGGATATATCTTCTTTCAATAAATAAATATGAGTATTTAACTCACATGCTTATAAATGAAATATTAAATGAATGCCATTTGTTAACGTGCTATAAATTCCATGAAAATGTTAAATAAAACGCAAGAATTTTATCGGGCCTTATAAAGTGATAGTCGATAGACTTTTCCAACTTATAGTGTGGTATGTATAAATATAATGAACACTCACAAACAAAAATATAGTCATTGTATTTAGGAGTCTGATTTTTACTCTGAATTTGCGTCCAAGGGGTCCGACACAGTGGTATCCAAAGCAAGTACAAAGTCTTAAATCATTTAATATTATCTAATAATGATACAATGATACCGTGAGCGCAATGAGAGCATAATGCAATGTTAAACAAGTTGCATAAAGTTGTAAGTGTGTCAGTTCAAGTGAAAGGTGCGCCAGTCGATATCACGAAACTTGAATAGATGCGTTCTAAAGTAAAATAGTATTTCATCATTGTTTCATTGTGCTGGTGATGAAGCTGGCCCTCTATATTTTGAAGCCAGTTTACTACTGTACTAATTTGACATATCAAAACGAACATTTTAGACATTCCCTTGTCAATTAAACGTTCAAAAGATTAATTTTGTAAGCTCTTGTATTATTTATCACTCTTTATCACTTCTTTATGACAAATTTATGCCCGAATGGTCGGAGGCGGCCAAGAACAGGGATGAGTGGCGCGAAAAGGGGGAGGCCTTTGCCCAGCAGTGGGACACGATGGAGGCTACATAAAATCACTTCTTTGGTAGATTGGGAACACACGTTTCGATGGAGCAGTATTTTAGGCTGACTCAATATGTTTTTATTTTATTATTTTATTTATTTCATAACAGTTAAGGTGATACGCATTTTGTATGGGTCACTACCCCACAATGAAGGCTACCGTAAACACAAGTCAAACCTCCTTTCTGTCAAGGTTGTATACACAGAGTTGAGGCTGTTTAGTTTGTTCCGCGCCATTTTAGCCAATAAGAAACAGTAATGAATTGTATAATTGTTTTGTAATAGCTATCTATTAAATTTTACGTAAAAATTAAATTAATCAAATGTTACGTAAAAACAAGATTATTGTTAGATATGTTTTCTGTACATCTGTGAACATCTGTTATTGGCCTTACTTGATTTATATTATTAACCGTGTATTACTGCTTATGTCGCTGTTGATGTTCCAAATAAAAAAAAAAAATATGAAGGTGTAGAGATTCATTAATATCTTGAGTAAATAAATATCTCAATATCAATGCTACCGACTTATATCGCTAAGTAACTACAATATATAATATTATTGTTATTAAAAAAGAAAAATTGCACATTATAATATAAAATCATACAAAGTAAGATTAAAATTTCACTATTTGCAACTTTGTGCGAAGCGCAAATTAGTCAAATGAAGACCATGAAAATACTTCGTCAACACTTTTCTCAGCAACGCAAGGGCTCAATGAGAGAGTATAGAAAGACTTTAGTAGTGTATTTAAAAATGTTTTACTATCTCAACAAAATATTACGACTCGTGCGTGACCCACTTTTTCAAATGTTTATCACCTTATGATAAAACAATGTTTATCTAGAGCACAAAACTTTAAAGAGTGATAACGAAAATATATTATGAAAAAGGAAGTATCTTCATACTTAAATGATTCATTAAATTTTCTCATAGTTTACTCTCATTGTGTGTCACATGATTGATAATTACTTAGATACATCCACCTGAAACCCCTACACTCCCTTAAATATATTATGTTAAATTGCTGCTTCTAGGGCTTGTGGTTTTGACTGTACTTTGCCTGTCACTTATTTACCAGTAGCGGAAAAGTAGAATTATAACTTGCACAAATATAAACACTATGTTCATTTAATGTTAGCTTAGAACTTGTTAAAAAATTTATTAACAGGTAATTCCTCACAACCCATATATGCCCCCACCAAGGGACTCGAGCCTACCCTGTACCGGGTGATTTGGCAATAGTTCACCACCAGTGATAATAGCTGGGACCGACGGCTAAACGTACCCTCCGAAGGCCGGAATCATCTTAATTCTCGGATAATCAGGTGATTAAGGCCTGCTAAAGGGGTTAAATCCCACAAACTGAATTTGTGTGTCGTGAATCGAAATAATTTTTATTTGCGAATATAAGTAGAAGAGTTGTTACAATAAATATTTAGAACAGTCTTTACTCAGCCTCAGTACTTTGCAAATTCCTTACAAATATATATGACAATATATTGATATAATATAATTTTATCCTCTTTCAACATATCTTTTAGATTTTGCGTGTAGATTTAAGTGATTTGTTTTTGTTTATAATACTAAATCCAATCTGATGAAAGTATAACACACGTTGTTTAAGTGTAAGTTTAAGTGTCAAGGTTTAGTGATGTAACACTATGACGGTGTAAGATATTTTACGAGGCATTTGGTCGTGTATGTTACGTTACGTTGTTGTCCGCTTGCATATAGTGGGCCGATGCATGTTATGAAATTGTTTTGTACTTAAACGCAACTAGGTTTTGATTTGCGATGGAGAATAAAGGAATAAAAGAACATGTATGAGAAGAATAATGTATTTGAGAGATGTCAGAATCGTACAATTTGGCACTCTATAGTGTCTGCCTACCGCAATGTGAATAAAGAGCGAGAGTATAAGGAAATCAGTGTGAATTTAGCAACGGTTAGCGGAAGGATGAGGATAATAAAGGATCTATTGTAAAGGGATTATGAGAGAGTTCTTTTCCATGTTTTTGTATCCCATCATAAAAGAAAAGTATATATAATAATATAAATAAAAAAGTGGCATCACTTTATGTGTCCCAAAAATGCATAAGGATGACAAATTTTAGTATAACGACATTATTAGTATGTAATATTATAAAGTTGTTGTAGAACATGCTATTCAGGCTTTTGGGAGCGACCCATGGCCATTTTTGTAGGTTAAATAACTTTATTTTTTTCCTGCTGTGACTAATTCTTGATAGACTTTGAATTATTTAAAAAAATTGCTAGTCATGGTAAGGTGATCAAACATTAGAATTGCAACTTATTTATCAATGATATCGTTATTGGAGAAGAAACATAACTAAAAGCCGAAAAAATTGCGGATATTCGAAATTAATGTATACTTAACTACTAACAAGGGTGTAAGTTAACTGGTAAAAGAGAAATGCACCAGTGAAAATACAAGAATGCTTGGATATAATTTAAATCAAGATATACTGAAATCTAAGAAATATAAGGGAATTATATAAAAGTGGGTGAAGAATTATCTAATTCTGAAGCTCTGGCTGTCCCTTTTAGGGATTTATAGCCGTAAGTATATGTATGTATATGAAAAGCAAGTATTTTAACGACCGATTTCTGAATTGAGTATTCCAGCTGAGAATTATTAAGTACGGCGATAGGCCTGCCCCCTATCACGTGAGTACACTGTCCATGCAAAACGTGGGTACTCTGAACACCAGGTGACAAAGTCAAGTGATGTTCAGAAGTATTAGTACCTCTGCCAACCCCTTCGGGGATATTCGGCGTGAACGTTTATGTTTATGTAATTATTAAGTATCGTTCTGTCGCATTGAAATCTTAACAACTGAATGAGACAAAACGATACTTAAGTCGTTTTCAGCTTGAATACTCAGTTCAGAAATCGGGCGTAAGTGTAATTAGTGTAGTGTGTAAGTGTAACTTAGAAGAAATATTATAAACTGTATTTCGTATTCAAGGGTCACGACATTTAATGAAAAGTTGAAAAGTATCAACTCGATATTGGTGTCAAGGAGAAATGATCGACCGAGACGCCAATCAAGTGTTATTTAATACTTTGAGTTGCATTTGGAGTTTGTACATTCAGTTAGGAAATCATTATCCAATATTCGCAATGTGTGACTTCCAATATAATTTTGCGGTAACTTCAAATATATCTTTTGAAGAATTTTATTCCTAACATGGGTTGGGCACATAGAGAGGATGGATGATAGAAAATTCGTAAATGGGATCTATAGAGCTAGTGTGGACGGTAATGTTAGTAGAGGACGACCACAGAAAACACTGATGGTACAAATTGAGAGTGTGCTCAAAAAGGCAGACGTCCGTAGTATGAAGAATAAAAGAGCATGTATGATAAGATTGATGAATGTAAACGAAGGTTTGTCAGGATCGTACGAAGTGGCGAGCGATAATCTCTGCCTACCCCTATGGGAACTAATTGCGTGAGTATATGTATGTATGTTTATTCCTAACATGACCAGGGTGACGGGTTGGAGACCTATCACCATCAACCTTTATTTTACCATCTTTTCCCCATGCAACTTCCAAAAGTGGCTGAGGAATTTCTGATCCCCTAGCTCTGGCTACCCCTTCTAGGGATTTATAGCCGTGAGTATATGTATGTATATTTTGGAAGTTGCGTGTGGAAAAGATGGTGAAATAAAGACGGGTCTCCAACCCCATCACCCAAAAATCACTTCATATCCCCAATACCGTTAGTCGCCTCTTACGTACACCCACCGGCATAAATGGGGTAGTGCTATTCTAAGCCGACACTACACAGAATAACATGAATGAAATAAAATAAAATATGCATTTGTCACGCATTTGTAATAATTACATTAATTTTAACTGTGTATTGAGCATTTTGGGATATTCTACGAACGACCTTTATTTCATTGTATCGGTCTACTATTTTAAAACTCACACTACGAGTTGTACAATAATATCATTCTAACTACTAAGGTATAATTTCATAAGGGTGCATTTATAGCACAAACGTGTCTGAGATGTAGTCAATAACTTGCTTCAATTTAGTCTTCAATTCAGTGACAGTCTCTATTTGCTAAGTGAGTCTGAGATTCAACTCTTGATGTTATCAGCAAATGAGCAAAATTTAGGCGAATCATAATTAAATTTCGCTGTAATTATGACATTGTCCTTCCTTAGTCAGCCATCAAATGAGTCATCTTATCTGAGCGGAGATGACGGAATGGTTCCGGAATGATTTTATTATATTATTAAAGTGATTCAAGTTAGTGAGATTTTGAATTCGTAAGAACATATACATTATACAGAGACTGTTATTGGGTCGTGTCAGGCAAATTTCTCTTGACACTTTTATTTTTATTTTTATAATTTAACTAGTGAACATAATGAGAGATACAAAAACTAAATGAATTCACCACAGAGATTGTAAAAGACATAAGGCATTAGCTTACCCTATTTGGTCCGATTAGGGTAGCAAGAGACTATTAAACAATACTTTGTATATATCAGCAAGGCTAGCACAAGCGAACTTTTAACTAGATAACGCGTGGTATAAAACAGTCATTTCCTTCGAAGTTACATACATACTTACATATACTCACGGCTATAAATCCCGAGAAGGGATAGCCAGAACTAAGGAATTAGAAATTCCTGAGCCACTTTTGGAAACTTGAGTGGGGAAAAGATGGTAAAGTAAAGGTTGTTGTGATGGGTCTCCAACCGCATCGCCCAAAAATCCCTTAAAAGCCCCAATACCGTTAGTCGCCTCTTACGTACACCCACAGGAAGAAATGGGGTAGTGCTATTCTAAGCCGACACTACACAGCAAACTAGATAACGCGTGGTATAAAACAGTCGTTTCCTTCGAAGTTAAATTATATAGTATACTTTTATCTCATTCTAACCGACGACATAGTAAAGATAAAATAGCACTCTTGTTAGGCCCACTGGATTTTATTTCGAAATTAAACCGTAGTTATACACTAAGAAACGAACCTAAATCATTATTTGATTTCAAAGTGAAAGTACGCAACTGAACCTCCAATACTGTTTTTAAATAAGAAACTTAAGTTGATCACAAATCGAAATATCCTGCAATGAACTCCAAATAAGTCATTTGAGAAACACTCATCAGATTGCAAACTTATCAAAATTGGTTCGAGTACATGTTGTTTATATATTAAACAATTGGTGTACTTTAGTCATTCGAGGCGATTTTATAATACACATAAACACTTCATAGTTGTTAAATTTGGAGGCAAAAACATATATAATGAAAGACTCGATTATATTAAGCTTCACAATTTGTAAGATGACGTGTTTAAAAAAACGCATTTTCATGATTTTTTCATCATTTCCAGTCTTAAGGGTGTTTACATACTAAAAATAAACGCGTTAAAAATAAATTCATAAGAATGTTTTGTTGTGTCTTAAGGGTGTTTACATACTAAAAATAAACGCGTTAAAAATAAATTCATAAGAATATATCGTAGTAGAAATAACACAGATATACCCATGTATATAGGAATGTCAAGTTGTTGGACTATATCAAAGGTTTACCTTCTATTTCTACATTTTCTCCACTCGAAGAATCGTCTTCTATTTTCTTCTGGTCTGAGACTATTGTGACGCTGTTCTCCCCGCAGTCGCTGCTCTGTGAACGTTTTTCAGTCACTGAGTGAAACTGTAACAAAAAATAACTTAAATAAATATTTTAGCGAAAAATTACTTAAATAAATATCATTTTTTTATTTTCCATTAGAAATTAATAGACAGGTTATCAAGCGAAATATTTAGTTAATATAATAAAATAAACAGATTGTACAATGAACGCAAATTTATTCTAATTAAAACAAAACAATTGAAGCCGAGGATTTATTCTAAAGCACTTGAATATAAATAATTATATTTTCTGTATTCTTGTTAGAAATACGTTTTATTTGATTATTAAAAATAAGTGGCTTAATATCGACAACCTTTGTAGTCTGCTTTATAAATCATTATTTTATTTACATTTGTTTAAACCGATAGTTTTAAATCTCAAACGTAATAAAACCTGATCTTATTATTGTATTTCAAAACATCAAACCGATCGATCCACTTTTGAACATTTATTTACGAAAGACATAAGCAGAAGCACACAAAAAAAACTGAATCTCAGGTGACAATGTCACGTGATGTTCAGAAGTATTAGTACCTCTGTCAACCCCCTTCAGGGTTACACGGTGTGAACGTTAGAGTTGAGTTGAGAAAAACTATTATATAATTTGTATGATCTGTACGATATGCGGATCTTGCATTTTTCATTGACCTCGCGGTGAAGGCAATGTTTAACACATTATACTAACATAAAATAAAGTTCACGGCAGTTTTGTATGGTAAAGTAAAATTACCTTATTTATACATATATACATATACGCACGGTCATAAATCCCAAAAAGTGGTAGCCAGAGCTTCAGGGCTAGAAACTCCTCAGCTACATTTGCAAGTTACCATTTTTATATCCGCATATAAGAAAAAAATATAAGAGAAAAATAATCTTGTAACAAAAAGATATTGTAACATAAATGAGGCTTCTCTAGTTCTTAGCGTAGCCGAGGAAATACACGTAAATAAATTCACGCCGTTAGTTTTTATTGGGACATACAAGTTGGTTAACTTATAAGAAAGATTATGTACCTGTAGATAAACAAAAACTTTTACCTTAGTATTGAAAAAAAAACACTTATAACTTTGTACTGAATACCATTTATTGTATGACTCAAATCCAAATTCAAGGATTGTAGCAGGTGAAAAGGTGATCTCCTCCGTTATGTAAGTGTGATGTTATGAGTCAATATTATATAGTGAAGTGCCAGCAATAAAGATGTAATATAATAGCAGATAAGTTACAACTGACAACATACATACATACATATACTCACGGCTATAAATCCCTAGAAGGGGTAGCCAGAGCTAAGGAATCAGAAATTCCTCAGCCACTTTTGGAAGTTGTGTGGGGAAAAGATGGTGAAATAAAGGTTGTTGGTGATGGGTCTCTAACCGCATCGCCCAAAAATCCCTCAAAAGCCCCAAAACCGTTAGTCGCCTGTTACGTACACCCACCGGAAGAAATGGGGAAGTGCTATTCTAAACCGACACTACACAGCAAAGAAATGGGGTAGTGCTATTCTAAGCCGACACTACACAGCAAACTGACTAATAAAAAAACTTTTTTTTTGGTTGTACTAAATCAAATGTTATTTTAGTGTACCGCAGACGCACCTCAGGAAAAGTGTTATTTTAATCAGAAGCACCAGAGCCTGCTCTTTATTATTTAGATTAATATCCTATCGGTATAAATTTATTGTTAATTTTATGGCTTTGTAAATTTTTACAGGTTGGTGGAAAATTTAATTATTTACAATTACAACCAAGCTTAATTGATAATACACACTTATTTATTTTTATTGCATCCTTTATAAAGTTATCATTAAATCTGAACAAAAGATTTTAATTGTATAACCCTTTAGAGATAAATCGATTTCACGTATAGCGGACTATTCAATGTAATTTGGTATTAACTACAAAGCAAATAAACATTCCAGTTGTTTTACATTTACATAAGAAACTTACAGTTTTGATAGCCCAAAGGCAAAATACCCGTATTTCTAAGGACCCCATATACAGTACTCGTAGCATAACAAATTTTGTGATAATATAATTACGAATAATAATTTTGGAACGAAATATATTAAATTTATAACTGTAAGCGCCAAGATATTAAAATGTAACTATATGGGTAAAAAAAACAAAGTATAATTATTGAGTAGTGCTGCTGTGTAGTGTCGGCTTAGAATAGCACTACCCCATTTCTTCCGGTAGGTTTACGTAAGAGGCGACTAACGGTATTGGGGCTTTTAAGCTGTGCTATGCGGCTGGAGACCCATCACCAACAACCTTTATTTTACCATCCCTTCCCCACGCAACTTCTAAAAGTGGCTGAGGAATTTCTAATTCCCTAGCTCTGGCTACCACTTCAAGGGATTTATAGCTGTGAGTATATGTATGTATGTATAATTATTGAATACCATTAGTTAACAGAGGATGTGTTATAGTAAATAAGTGAAAGAAATCTATACAGCCAATGTGGAAGGTAATGTTAATATAGGCCGACCTCGCAGAACACATTTTGACCAATTGGGGCAAGAGAGTATGCTCAAAAAGGCAGGCGTCTGAAGTATGAAAAATAAAAGAGCATGTTTGATAAGATTGTTGGATGAAGCTACAGCTGGCGATCGAAAGACTCTGCCTACCCCAATGGGAACTATAGGCGTGAGAATATGTATGTATGTAAGTCTGTATTGTCATTACATACATACATATACTCACGGCTATAAATCCCTAGAAGGGGTAGCCAGAGCTAACGAATTAGAAATTCCTCAGCCACTTTTGGAAGTTGCGTGGGGAAAAGATGGTAAAATAAAGGTTGTTGGTGATGGGTCTCCAACAGCATCGCCCAAAAATCCCTTAAAAAGCCCCAATACCGTAAGTCGCCGCTTACGTACACCCACCGGAAGAAAAGGGGTAGTGCTATTCTAAGCCGACACTACACAGCAAATATTGTCATTAGTACTTACTTATTATATTTACACCATAACAACAACTTGTTTGGGTCATTTCCATCTATGATATAATGCGCAAATAATCCATAGGCCTTATTTAATCCAGTACAAAATATGATATAATATCATAAGCTTTTTATCGTTAACAGAATTTAAAGCCTTTTGATATCAGGTGAAACCTTTTACGTTTGACCTTTTCAATATATTTTTATTGTTGAACGTTAACTTTCATGTTATATTTTTTAGTGTATTGCCAAATTTTGATTTTACATTTGAATGTCTAGTTAACACTCACGCCATATATCGTAAAAGGTGTGGTAGAGGTATTTGTTCCCCTTTTGGTATCTACATAGAGTGATATCGTGTTAAGAGTTAGCCTTTCACTGCAATATTTAGATTTACTTAAATATATTCTGCGTTATTTTTCTATTATAATATTGTAAGGAACAGCCCAGGGTCATGTTTAAAATAACAAAACCTTCATATATATTCCACCTCTATACCACCAATAAATGGTTAAAATATATACGTCATTATAGAAACTACCTCTCAGACACATATAATGGATATTAATTACAGAATAGATTTACAAATTATCCTGTAACCACTTAAAATGCCCTATGGTATGTACTTTGCTCAAATGAAACCCACAGAAAAAGATGGAGTAGTGTTATTCTCAATCATCACAATACAGAAACATTCTAACGTTTAACAAAAAAGTATGGCTGTCTATTCAGTGTGAGTGAATTTTAAAGTTATTCAATAAGTTTTTTAATCTTTACAATTTGTTATTAAGGAGACTACAGAACCACTTTGTAAGTAAATATTAAAATAACAGTTTTACGACGTATAAAGAAAATTTCATAACAAACTTAACCCGTTATAAACTTTTTTATATATTTCGACGGATAAAAGATATTCAATACTCCCCTGCGCTACTTAGAGTGCAGATTAAACCCCAATTTATCTTACTCACCTTTTCACAAGAAAGAGTTTTTGTGAGTTGCAAAATCTTTGTTGTAGGTAGATAAAAGAACTATTTTGATTGTTTGATTGCTGAATTTTTTTGCTTTGGTTAGAACACTGCTAGCTAGACAACTAGTTGTATGAAAATTAATATATTTTTTCAATTGAAACTCAAACGTTCTCACCATATATCCCCGAATGGATTAGCGGAGGTACAAATACTTTTGATTATAACGTGACATTGTCACCTGGTCTTCAGAGTACCCAAGTTTTGCTTAGACAGTCTAATCGAGTGATTGGGGGCAGGGCTTGCGCCGATTTGTACGAATACACTGTCACATGGGTTTCCTCACGATGTTTTCCCTCACCGTTAACAACTATGATAAATTAACCACGCATAGGACGCTAGAAAAGACAAATTGGTGTAGGCCAGACCCGAGATTTAAAAACTCACCTTCTGCACGATAAGCGGTGTTCTACCGACTAAGCTATCAAGGTTACATACATACATACATATACTCACGGCTATCAATCCCAAGAAGGGGTAGCCAGAGCTAAGGAACTAGAAGTTCCTCAGCGACTTTTGGAAAGTTGAGTGGGGAAAAGATGGCAAAATAAAGGTTGTTGGTGATGGGTCTCTAACCGCATCGCCCAAAAATCCCTTAATAGCCCCAACACCGTTAGTCGCCTCTTACGTACACCCATCGGCAGAAATGGGGTAGTGCTATTCTAAGCCGACACTACACAGCAGTGTAAATAATCACTTATGCCTGTCATACCGCCGAACAATATTTCAACGTGGTTGTCAGTTGTATGATATTCATATCCAGGGGTTAATCATCTTTGTTCAAACATATATGTGCTACTATGTTACCGGTAAATACCTCAAACTTAGGAAACCACTAGACATTTCCGTCATTATCCAAATCGGTAACTAGCCCGGCTCGATGTTCTTATACCGCATTCTTGTATGAAACCACAATTTCCTTCCTATAAGGGCTGGTAAGAGTTTACATCTTCCAAAGAGGATACGTTGATAATTACATCTAAAGAAACATAAGAAGGCACTATGAACAGTTTTATTTATCTTGAATTACTGTTTCAACTAAAAGGCCTAGCACTAGCGCTATTTCATCGTCACGATATCGGTTAGAATGAGATAACAATATACAAAACTAAATAAGAGTAAAAGTGCGTAAGAGCGCGAGTGAGTCGTCTACCTACCCCAATGGGAACAAAAAAATCTTCATATTATAAATATGCATTATAGCGGTAGTCCATAAACACTAGTATTAGTCATATTAAATTTGGGTCAGACGCGTCAGAAGGAAGATAAATGGTATTTAAAAAAAAAAACAAATTTGCATCTTGACCTGTTATAAACTTACAAAAAGAAGTCCATTAGAAAACCATTGTGGAACGCAATAAATCTATTGAGTATTGAGAAAACATAACTTAAACTAAACCATATTGTATCTCACTTAGGTGACACAATCAACAAGTCATCCCGCAAACCTTACATCGTGGGAACGAAGCCTCCTAAGTGGCTTTTTTTACTTCCTCTGGAACATCTGACGATCACATATCAAGTTTTCATACAAGTTTTAATTACCACACCTGCGATTTTGTCGGTCTGTCGAGCCTACGGACCAGCCTATGTTAAGTAGAACACGTTTTTGATACGCAACAGTTTTTTTGTGTATTGTTAACAATATTGGTAAATTTATGCGTAGTTTTAGGTAGGTAATTTATCAATGATTATATTAAAAAGATTTGTTATCTTCTAATTTAACTATGTATTATTTTCAAGTAGCAAAACATATAAAGGAAGATGTCTATTGTTAAAAAATAAGTCAGTTATTTATTATATTGTTTACTATAGTTAAACACAAAAAAATCAATCAAGAAAATGAATACAGTGGCCTATCGACATTGGCATTGGAATGTACCCGGGCCACTGTATTCATTCCGGGTCGGGCCTACACCAATTTATTTATTCTAAAGACTTATGTGTGTTAAATTTATCATGGTTGTTAACGTTGAAGTAAAACATCGCGAAAAAACCTACATGGCTAAGTCATACTTTGTCATGTCACAGTGAACTCGGACAAAACGGCGATAGACCTGCCTCCTATCAATTTCACGTGATGTTCTGAAGAATTAGTACATCTGCCAACACCATCGGAGGTATGCGGCGTGAAAGTTCGAGTTTGAGGGCGTGCTGTCAAAAAGATAGAAATCAAGATACACAGATGTATCGGGGTGCCTCGGATACTGCATAGCACCCCGTATCGTCTTAAGCGAGCCGCATATTTATCGAATGGATCGAATTGCGTAACGTCATAGACCTAGATAACCTTGTTAGGGCGATTTATCCATGATATATCTATCTTTCTATCATCCATGATATTTTATACATTATTTGTAACACATTTAAACCCCCCGAAGGGGTTGGCAGAGGTACTAATACTTCTGAACATCACGAGATTTTCTCGCCTGGTGTTCAGAGTACCCACGTTTTGCATAGACAGTGTACTCACGTGATAAGGGGCAGGCCTATCGCCGTTTTGAACGAATACACTGTCACATGACTAAATACAACTCTGCCATAAGGGTTTCCGCACGATGTTTCCCTCACCGTTAACAACCGTGATAATTTAACCACACAAATGGCACCCGGGTTTTAACACTAGCCGTTTGCACGATAACCGGTGTTCTACCCATTGAGCTATCACGTCGTCATATTGTAACACATCCCTTTATATATTAAACACTAAACCCGTGATTTTTATTAAACTCAACTTTGTGACATTATATTATTTTTTACGAAAATTTAGTTACGGTTGATAGAATACCAAGCTATATTTTCGTAAAAATTAGGCTTGGTTGTGTAAAGACAGCTGAGCGTGTACAATACACATGATCATTAGATTTAATACAATAACATATACTCACGGCTATAAATCCCTAGAAAGGATAGCCAGAGCTAAGGAATTAGCATTTCCTCAGCCACTTTTGGAAAGAGTGGGGAAAAGTTGGCGAAATAAAGGTTGTTGGTGGATGGGTCTCCAACCGCATCGCCCAAAAATCCCTTAATAGCCCCAATACCGTTAGTCGCCTTCCACGTACACCCACCGGAAGAAATGGGGTAGTGCTATTCTAAGCCGACAAATAATTTAAGTAATAACTTAATACAATAAATTAATACAATAACTGAAAATGTATTGAGCTGTGTATTTACCAGGTTTTGCTGCAACTATTAGATTTTTCATGCAAATGTATTAAGTTATATATATAGTACAACTGCAATGACGTTAATGTTGTATTATCACCAGTTTTGACGTAAATAGTAATCAGCCGCACTTAGCTAAAGTAGTTCTAAAATAGAAATAGGTTATCAATGGTCTATAGTTTATGCAATTGAAAGACGTTAATCCTTTTGTTGAAGACATTTTGAACTCCTTTATTTACACTTTATATAACGACACATGACATGTCGGGATATTTAGCAGTAGTAGTACTCTGCCTTTCTATCCTACATATATAGCTCACGGCTATAAATCTCTAGACGGGGTAGCCAGAATTTCGGAATAAGAAATTCCACAGTTTCTTTGGAAGCTGAGTGGGGAAAAGATTATAAAATAAATATTTTTGGTGATGGGATTACAACAACATTGCCCAAAAATCTAACGTCACCAGCAGCAAGACATAGGGTATTCTAAGCTGATACTACACAGCAATTTCAGTTTCCTTTCAGCGGATAAAAAACTTAAAAACTTAAGTCTTTATATAAATAAATATCAACCAAGACCTGGAAATACACATATATATTCATCATATAAATTAATGATATTCAGAAGCTATTTACCCAACTAACATGGACGTCGTCAAAATGCCGACGATATTTCATCCAATATTACAATTATTTTTTTTCTACCCTTTGCTAACAAAACATTAAGAATTATGCAAAAGAGCTTACAGTTTCGGTGTTATACCCGTCTTACGCCACATCTGCCGCAAAGTGAAAGTGCTAAACTTTAATGAAGACCAAATACTAAGGCAGATGTTTA
The DNA here is from genome assembly GCA_963576735.1 of Bedellia somnulentella. Classification (NCBI taxonomy): domain Eukaryota; kingdom Metazoa; phylum Arthropoda; class Insecta; order Lepidoptera; family Bedelliidae; genus Bedellia; species Bedellia somnulentella. The sequence goes on from OY755183.1 coordinate 2,570,390, forward strand.
AAGCTTACCGAAGCTGCGAAAGCTAATTGGCTTGCTGGAAAGCAAAAAGAAAATTAAGTCAGCTCCTTTGAGAATAAATTGCTTTGTTGTCAGTATTTTTTTCATAACACAGCTTTATTAAAACGCTTAGGGGCAAATGACAAAATTGTATCTTCTCTAAACTTGGACAGATTATGAACCAATTTCGAATAAAAAAACAGACCTTATAATTTAGGACCTTTTTGATTTATTTGTATTCACTTTAGTCCCAATAATTTTGAGATGTATATTTCTTTGTCATTATTTCGCACTGGCAGCCAACTGACACGGTAGCTCAGTTGGCAGAGCGTCGGGGCGTTTACCCGAGGTCGCGGGTTCGATCCCCGCCTGTGTCGAGATGGTATAATTAATTGCAGAATGGGAAAAATCATAAAAAATATTAAGACGAAAAAGTGTTAAAATTATTTACATATATCCAATCTTATTGAATGAACCAGAGGTGCCTTCTATGTTCTTAATTATAAAACTACTATTATAATAACTCACAGTTAACCCTAAAAGGAAGTAAACCGTGAACTCACGTAAGTCATTATGTGAAGTTGTAAGAATTAATAGCTTGTTGGTAAAATCTTACCGGTCGTCTGAATACGGTCATGCGGGACGCTCTCCGTATGCCTTTATAATCTTTCACGTGCTCGAACAAATTATCTTCTTCATCGGCACACGGGAAATTATAAAAAACATGGTTTCTACTCATTTTAAGGAGAGTTTTAAAAAAAAAATTTTAGAGGCCGAGGCCGCTTTTATAAGATCAAAATGTTGAAAACTAATAATTCAAGAAGAAATTACTGATCAATTTATCATTTCGAACGCTGTTAAAAAATTTCAAAATTCAAACGTAATTGAATACAACATGAACAAACAAGTATTTTGGCAAGATTAAAATTACCACGAATAACCACAACTATTCACTGTTCGTTGAAAGTGTAAACTGCGGACAAATAATAGCTTGATCAATTGACTGAGAAAAAAGTTTCCTTTCACAATGAGTGTTGTACAATCTAGTGTGAAAAAGTTAGAGTTTGATTTCGTTTACTCGAGCGTGAAAAACGATAAAAAGATAACGGAGCGTGGAGAGTGAATGGTTGAACCTTTTAGGCTTTTTTGTACTTGTTATAAATATTGGGGTTCAGTTTTTTTATATAAAGATATGAGTCCCTTTTTTATTGTCATCTATATGACAACCCTCCTGGGACTGCCGAAAAAATTACAGCCGAGTTGTATTCTTGATGTCTTTAATAGGGTGCACAATGAAACAATAATGAAAATAAGAAAACAAACTCTTTAATGTTTATTATAAAAGCGAAAAATAAAGAATAATACCTCTTTTAACAATATAATTCTTCATCATTCAAATTTTAATAGTAATTTCTGTAGATATAATGATTTAATAAATTCAATCAACACCTATCCATATTGTCGTATTTTCACCTATTTAATTTGGGAAGATTAATACTAATAAATAAACGAAAGAAAAAATTGGACACTGGCGGGGATTGAACCTGCGACCTCGACAAAGCAATTGGCAGAGCGACGGGGGCGTATACCCGAGGTCGCGGGTTCGATCCTCGCTTGTGTCGATTTTTTTTCCTTTATTTATTAGTAATAATATTGATCTTAATTTGAATGTTTTTGTTCATGAAAACCTCATATGCGGATTATTACATTCTATCTGAAAATGTAGACAAGTGGCCTTCCGAATTTGTAAAAAAATCGGAGGTAGGGATCGCAAACACTACTTAAAAGTGTAAAAAAGCAAAGGATAGAAGAACTTCGCATTGGCAGCCATTGATACGGTAGCTCAATTGGCAGAGCGAGACGGGGGCGTATACCCGAAGTCGCGGGTTCGATCTTTGCCTGTGTCGATATTATTTTCTTTTATTTATTAGAAATGATCCCTACATGAGGTTTTCATGAACAATAACATTCAAATTAAGGGTAATACTAGTATGAGTGCGTGATAGAATAATCATTTTTATAAACAATCTGAGACATCGCTAGATAACGTATATTGAAAAAAAATATTTTCATCAGGAACGTTATTTTATCGTAACTCTGTCGGTTAGAATGAAATAAAGTATACAACACTATGTAAATGCGAAAGGGATAGCTGTTAAAAATTCGCTCGTGCTATCTATGCAGGCGTAGCATATTTAATTGATTGTAACAATGTCTTAACATTTCTAAGCGCTACTGTTCAGATATTTTTTCACGGCTTTTTTCAGCCAGATTCGTATTTAGTAGCGAATGGTCGGCCTTAAACCGTGACATTTTAAATTATTCAATTCGAAAATAGAATGTCGTGCTGTGTCTCTTGTAAAGAGCTGTTTTGGCAATGAAGGTTGTATAGGTCGAAAGGTTAGAAACTACTTGGTAAAAATAGATATGACACCATTGTGTTAGAAACTGTGATAGTTCAATAGGTAGAACACAACTTATCGTGCAGACTATTAGGGTCTAAGTCCCTGGTTGGGCGAACACCAATTTGTCTTTTCTAAACTCATATGTTAGAAACTGTGATAGTTCAATAGGTAGAACACAACTTATCGTGCAGACTATTAGGGTCTAAGTCCCTGGTTGGGCGAACACCAATTTGTCTTTTCTAAACTCATATGTTAGAAACTGTGATAGTTCAATAGGTAGAACACAACTTATCGTGCAGACTATTAGGGTCTAAGTCCCTGGTTGGGCGAACACCAATTTGTCTTTTCTAAACTCATATGTTAGAAACTGTGATAGTTCAATAGGTAGAACACAACTTATCGTGCAGACTATTAGGGTCTAAGTCCCTGGTTGGGCGAACACCAATTTGTCTTTTCTAAACTCATATGTGAGGCTAACCGTGATAGCCCAGTGGGTAGAACACTCGGTTATCGTGCAAACGACTAGTGTTCAAATCCTGGGTCGGACCTACACCAATTTGTCTTTCCTAAAGACATGTGTGGTTAATTTATCATGGTTGTTAACGGTGAGGGAAAAGATAGTGACGAAATCCACACCAGGTGACAAAGTCACGTGATGATCAGAAGTATTAGTACGTCTGCCAATCCTTAATTTAATTATTAATTATGATTAATTTATTTCAGAAATAGGAGAGCGCTTGAAATTAAAAGCAATACATGCAGCAAAGTGTACAATTTTGTAAAATGCCTTTTGTGTGACATTACTCAAACACTATAAAGTTCTCTGGAAGAGATCGCTTTTAGCGATAAGACCGCCAATTGTTCCTCCCTGTTAACTTTATGATAATTTCTTTTGTAAATTTGTGTTTGATGTGCAATAGAGTTATTCTATTCTATTCTATAGTGTTTATTTTAATACTTTTAAATTACATGATAAAGTACTTACAAAACGTCATACTGTATTGCTAAAGGTATATTATACTAAGTCTTCTATATAAAGTCACTTCGTCATGTTAAGGCTATTTGGTGACGTCATCAAAATCAAGAGACAAAAGTAACGTTTAGTTTGAGAGAGGAAATGACACATTTGCTCTGGTAAATACCGCGAAATTCATGACGTCATAGGCTGATTGTTCTTTTGCAAGATTTATTACATAAAATATTTATATTTTAATATAACCGCTTTATTTTCTTTAAATAACAGTTTAACATGAATTCACTTTTTTATTACCGGATGTTATGTAATTTTTGAATACAATTCCGACTACCCTTCGTATTAATACTTAATTTAAAGCACTAGAAATATGGTTCTTAAATAGCCACACTGACATGACTGGGGCACATTCACTTGGAGAGAAGTACCTTTAATACTAATTTCGGAAATTAAGTAAAACTAGTGGGTAACCCTGGCGCGACTACGTCGCGTCCTATAAAATGAGTTTATTTTGAATTTTCCGACCAATCACAGCGCACCTCTTTTGAATTTCTAGTGATTTTTCTGATTGTTCTGTTTGAAATAATCCCGACCAATCACAGCGCATCTCTGATCGACTAAAGTTTCCGCGCGCTTCAGTGACGGATTTGCAGTCCTAGCCGCTCTAGGCCCCAGGCCATGTGCCGCCCTTTTCTCAGCCCCAACGTTATAGAATATACTATACATCAGTCAGTAATGAATTCCTTCTTCCACTTTTAATGAAAAGAAAAATCTTTACTTCCACTTGTAATTGATTCAGAAAATTGGTTAACTAAAAGCTACCTTATAAAGCTACCGTCTTATTCATAAAAAAGCTTAAGCCCTCAACAGCTAAAATTTGCTTGGTCACTGTCATTCCAATTGAAATCGTCTTTGTAGTAAAAGAAACAAAACATATTTTAACTAAAACAGTGTTATAATATTGTTATAAGTTTTTATGAATAAGGCGGTTAGTTTATAATATTTTTCGAGGTTTCAGGGATGATTGGACATTTAAATAAAACATTTAAAACAGTTTTAGGCTTTGTTTTTAATGACATACATGTTTTACAATGTGTTACAAAACTCGTCTGCACTTAAGCGCAGCGAAATCATTAATTAAATCTTCGCAATCCAATTTGCTTAAAAAATCAGCTTCTGTGTTAAGCAAAGCAAGATCATTTAACCTTTGCTCCGTCATTGTTGTGCGTAAATAGTTTTTAACTCTGCGCAAATAAATGGTTTGAAGACCTTCGGATCGTAACCATTGGCTTATTCCGTTTATTCACCCTAAAAAATCCTCCCTAAGTCGGATATTCGGAAACGCATGTCCTTTTATCCACCCCGAACGGGGTGGATATCCGGAATGCATATAATATGGTTCTTCCGATTTTTTACCCCAAGTACAGTAATTTACAGAAACATACACAACACAAAATGGGTCCAAGGAACATCGTGAACATTAGAATACTTAAGATAAACATACCTACTTTCTTACTTACAGTTTGAATAAAAATATCTTACAAACTTAGGGTCTTTTTTCTGTAAATGACTTCACGTAGGCAGTGTAGAAAATCGGAAGAACCATATTATATGCATTCCGGATATCCACCCCGTTCAGGGTGGCTAGAAGGACATGCGTTTCCGAATATCCGACTTAGGGAGGATTTTTTAGGGTGGATAAACGGAATAAGCCTAACCATTTTAACAGACTGACTGCACTCTTTCGCTCCTCATTTTTTATGCTGCTGTGATAACGAAAATGAAGACATTCTTCTTTAAAGTTGTCTTCTAAGTCAGCAGAATAAATCATTTGCAATTCCTTGGCCTTATCTTCGACTTCTGAAATGCTTAGTTTCGTCAGGTTGGTAATAAAGTAAAAGTTATTGTTGAGTAATTTATAAGCATCCCGGCGTCTTTTCAGTTCTTCTGATAATGTATCAATGACTACCAAAAAAGTATTTATTCTAAAATTTTCACGGCCATTTTTTTGTTGCATATCTTCACCTGTATTTGTCTCGTCAGGAAGCAGCTTACGCTTTCGATTGCGTCGAACATCTTTTTCATATTCCTCTACGAAGGACAATTTTTTGGCTTTATTTTCGAATTCATCAAAATTCTCTAGAACACTTTACTTACTTAAACTAAAGTACAAACTATTTTATATGTACCTACGATACGATGTACGAAATTATTTATACTTTTGATACGTAAAAATAGTAATTTAGGAAAATTTCAATCGTATGGTACGCAATCCTTTTACATATTACGATACTTTGCATTTGAGTTCCTTCTTTCTTGTTAATCTTGTTATCACGAGTGATTTATTTTGGCACGATTTGCCGCCCTTAATACCTGGCCGCCCTAGGCCCGGGCCTACTGGGCCTTAGGGCAAATCCGCCACACTGGCGCGCTTATAACACTCAAGCAAAGTCTATGGGCCAAAATCGAAACTTTGAAATTCTGTAACAATTAACTTAATCCAATTACTTCAGATGTCTGAATTTTGCGCACACCACGGCCGCAAACTGTACAAAACGATACCTTAACCAAATTTCTAGCTTAACTCATCACATCACAGGCTTCCGGGCAAGAAAGAGGCTTACAAAAATAATATATAAAGATATGTCTATTTGCTTCATTTAAAAAATATGTGTTAAAAATAAATAAATTATTAAAATTGCAGTTAAATGATATACTCGTGCACACCTGTTCTTAATATGTACATAAAATATGATTGAAATATATCAATTTCTCATACACATAAATGTATTAAATAAACTCAATTCAACTCATAGTTCACGCTGTAAGTGCCGGAAGGGACAGCAGAGTTACTTATACTTCCAAACATGGCGTAAACTTTATTGCCTCCAAGGGTTCAGAGTACCCAAGTTTCACTTGGACAATGCATTGACGTGATAAAAGGCAGGCCCATCGTTTTATATTTACTGCTAAATGACTAAGTAAAACTTAGCAATGTGGGTTTCCACTCGATGTTTTCGCTCACCGTTAATAATCTTAATGAATTAACTAAACATAAAATCTATTTTGCATGAAAATATTAATGATCTATAAACTAAAGTTAAAAGTTACTTAAAATATTCTTATCTTATGAATGAGCACATTCTGGTATACTTGTAAAACGGTATTTGCCATTATTAACGTTTTTCTGTTCCAGGTAGTATATAGTTTGACTACCAAAAGTAAGATAAACACAGATTACAGACAGTGAGAACTGTGTCACTAAACACAATGCAAGTAAACCATCAACATTATTCGTGATAACAGCCGATAAGATAGAAAAACAAGTCAGTAACCCGGTCGGTCTACATTTTGTTTTATCAGCTATGTCAATTGTAATTAGCACAGCATTAATATGTTTTTGGATTAAGTGGTTTCGACATGATAGTCCAGTGGGTAGAACACTCGCCCGAAAACAGAAGGGCGTGAGTTCCAATCCTGGGTCGGGCCCACACCAATTTGTCTTTTCTAAAGTCATATGTGTGGTTAATTTATCATGGTTGTTAACGGGAAAACATCGTGAGGAAACCCACATGGCTGAGTTGTACTTAGTCATGTGACAGTGTATTTGTACAAAACGGCGATAGGTCTGCCCCCTATCACGTGAGTACACTGTCAAAGCAAAACGTGGGTACCTTCTCTAGAGACAAGATGGCGCTTGCCATGTGAGTTCAGAAGTATTGGTACCTCTGCCAACCCCTTCGGGGATAAACGGCGCAAACGTTTATGTTATATGTTGGTTTCGAAACTTATGATTTATTTCTTGAGGAAACCCACTTATGAGTTAGGTGGTTCATATATCAAGGGTCGCTGACTGTGAGGATAAAATCTTGAGGAAACCCACATGACTGAGTTGTTCTTAGAAGTTCTTTTCCTTTTTATTATTTAATCCATGACAGCGCTTCTGTGCATTTGTATATGCTTTGCAAAAGTTGAGTTTGAAAATATTACATTCCTAGTCGACTCTATTGGACACCATATCGTTTCAAAGCGGCATTTTGGACAAAGTATTAGTTTTAGCATAAGTTGAGGTTTCATTTGGGATTTGTAGTCCTGAGTGTATCCAATTATGTGTGTATTTTATTTTTGTTTTTGGCAAAATGGAAAAGTGCAAATAATCACAGTAATAAGGTATTTTTGGTTAAAAAGCAAAAGAAGATAAAAATCCTACCTCTTGCAGTATGCGCCTATTTGGAGCTCGATAAATTAATAAAAACATAGATTATGGTATCCGCGAAAAAATAAAATATCTTGGATAAATAATTAATAACATACTAATACTACATGTAATCAAAAAGGCAGGTGTCCGCAGTATGAAGAATAAAAGAGCATGTATGAAAAGATTGATGGATGTAAACGAAGCCAGAGAGGTTTGCCAGGATCGTACAAAGTGGCGATCGATAGTCTCTGCCTACCCCAATGGGAACTAACGGCGTGAGAATATGTATGTATGTATGTAATCGAATACTTTTAAATACATTTGTATTTATTATATAAAATATTGATCTCATCCTATCCATTGGGCCATGGACATCGTCATTGATTTGTTTTATATACCTTACTTTACAAAGGGTCCATGCAAGAGATTGCTTTGAATAATAAGACCGCCAATTGTACTTACGTTGAAACACATAACGTTTCACATTGTTTGTAATGTTTTTTCTAATCTTTTTTTATGCACCCTTCATTCCTTGTGTAAATAAACTAAAAGTGTGAAAATTTGTATACTCTTCCATCAGACAATTAAAAAAAATGTTTCGGTTTTCGTCATTTATTGTAAATGTATACATAGATTGTATATAGTAACTTTAAGTTGTCACATTGTCGGTTTTACATAGAAAAAATTGTATTAAAAACTAGTGGTCCACCCCGTCTTCCCACAGTCCCAAGTGTTCCAATACATTGCGTTGGTACAAGCCGCGTCGTCAATTTTTGTAGGAATCCCCCACAGAGACATACAGGGTATTTTAAGTTTACTCAAATTAAACACACACGTTGTCGAATTGAATAAAACGTGTAAATATGTTTATTTTACTTTCACTTCCAAACGGTGAGGGAAAACATCGTGAGGAAACCCACATGGCTGAGTTGTACTTAGTCATGTGACAGTGTATTCGTACAAAACGGCGATAGGCCTGCCCCCTATCACGTGAGAACACTGTCTAAGCAAAACGTGGGTACCTTCTCAGGAAACTAGATGGCGCTTGCCATGTGAGTTCAGGAGTATTGGTACCTCTGCCAACCCCTTCGGGGATAAAACGGCGTGAACGTTTATGTTATGTTTATGTTATGTTCCAAACAGTTTCATCCTATTTTAAGTTTATTATTTGAGTGAGCAAAGGAATATTTAGAATGAATAAGCTATCTACCATTAAACTTCCATATTGACAAGAAATAGACATTTTGAGAATATTTTGCAAGTATTATTTTTGGTTTAAAACTATGAATATTTGTATAAACCAATAGCCTTGGGTTTTATAAACTGAATATTTTATGAAGATGCAAAGCTTCGTGCCTTCAAGGTATAATTCTTATCTTACATATAACTTAAAAGAAATATTTTGGAATCTATTTCTCGAACTTTTTTTAGCTTCCAAATTTCAAATGTAGTATTCACAGCAGCGCAAACAAAAAACAAACATCAACATAATAAATCAGTTTTTTTTGTTTTCTTTAATTAAAACTAAGGTTTCTAACCCCTCTGTAGTCCGTAGGAAATCAACAGCTTACAAAGTTGTCAACCTTTGGTTTAATAAATCTGACAAGGTCACGATTTTTTGCGATCAATTTAGTCACAACAATATGTATTTCTTTGAAGAAAATAGAATCCAATTTATTTTTTTGTTATAGTTTTTACGCTTTAATGTAATTTGATTCGCTATTTTTACTGTACTAAAATAAACTGAAGTTAATAGTTTTGATTTTGAAATGGAATTTTATTAAAGACAGAAGTTTTTCTCAGTGTTGGATATAACAATAGCAAATAATTAATTTTTGAATACTTTCACATTTGTCTATATTAATATGATAATCAGAAAGGATGTTTATTAGTAATGAATAAGTCAAAATAGCACCAACTGTGGGAAGACGGAGTGGACCACTAGTTTTTAATTAAAAAAAACTATGTAAAACCGACAATGTGACAACTTAAAGTTCTATAACTATTAACTTAATGTATACAATCTATGTATACATTAACAATAAATGATTTTTTTTTTGAAATATTGTCTGATTGAAAAATTTGCACACTTTTACTTTATTTACACAAGGAATCAAGGGTGCAGAAATGATCAGAAAGTTTGAGTTAATCACTGGCCGAATACAAAAATTAGCCGTCATGCTTGGAATGAACACCTATGACTAAACATCATTTATTTTACCATCTATTTTTCTTTTGACTTTTAAAAATATTTGACGACAGCTCCGGCCGAATGGATAGGTGACTCCTTTTTATCGGTCCGGAGGTTGCGGGTTCGATCCCCGCTGTGAGCAACATTTGTGTGATGAGTATAAATATTGGGTGCTATTTTTATCTTTATAATATAATGTTAAATATATCGTTGAGTTAGTATCCCATAAGAGAAGATGTGTATTATATGTCCGTCATTCTCAGTATATTTTTTTTAATATTATTATTTGATACATAGCCGAAAAATTTAGAATTTTGAAGCCTTGATTTGAGTTTTTGTGATTTGAGGTACGGGTGACGTGAGGAACGGTATAGGTAGGCAAAAATATATTTTATTGCCAATAAATAGTTCTATTTGGATCGAGTTTAGAATTTGTATTAAACCCAGGTTTGTTTCAATCTTGCTGTTATAAGAGGGAAACCTGTCGAAGGTTCGATACTATTATGGTTAATAATTAGAAATATTATAAGCGTCACGTGTCGTCAGAATGTCATTATCGCAACAATGTTAAAGCAAAAGCCTTTTAAATACTTTGTATATTGCGTAATTGCAGATATTAGATGGTAAATATTAATTGAAGTGATATTTGCACTTTGAATACTAAAACTATTGGCGCAAGAATTATGGCGTTGTAAAGATTTCTATGAATAATACAAGATGGTCATGCTAAAATTTAAAACAAATAATTACCGCTTGACTAAAATTAGCGTATACCTAAAGAAAGAGGTACGTTAGATTTGTTATGAACTCATAACAATATTATAACTAATTTTAAATAATTTCAATGAATAAATAATTTTGTTAAGAACTATCACGAATTAAGCAATGGCATCACTACAACCTCAATGTGGCTTTTAATACCAAGGTTCAGTGTCCAGCCAAAAGTAGGCTGTACGTGATATTAATATCAATCAGTATATCACAAGTTTTACTGGTAATGGGCGGGGTAAATTTGTTGTCTAACTGCCATCAGACCATCCGTTGAAACTGTGTGGCAGACACTAGCCGGCCTTGAACAAACGTGGCTTGACAATTAAAGATTGTGGAAAGCCGATAAATGACAAAAAAAGGGGGTTCATTGTGCCCATGTTTGAGAATGAACTATGTCGAACAGTAGACGTGCAATGACCGTCATGGTGACTAATAAAAAATAAATATACTAGATAATGAATGATAAAAAGACGGGCCTCTTCAGTGCTAAATATAAAAGCACGTATAGGAAAAGGTTGATAGATAAGTCTATCCGATTTGGCTTAAGTACACAATCTATGCCCCGCAAGGGCGACCATCAGCTGCCCGGCACACACAAGGTCAGCAGCAAACAGTTCCCTTTGAAAATATTTCTTTTGGTTGATGCAAAAAAGTAGTATATTTTGCAGAATCTTTCAAAATGGTATTCGATAGTCTCTATCTAAACAACCAGACATGAGTATTGCTAACCAGTGTTAATGAAACATAAAACCTTTTCTACAACAGAGGAAAATAAACTGTATTTTCTATTGCAACTGTAGGAAAACAATTACAGAGTTGAACGATAACGTCAGCTCGGTATCATTAGCAAGTTGCACTCTTCCTGACTCCATAACGCGAGACATAGTAGACACGGATTGCTATTTCCTAGTATCAAACTTGTTTTTATCAAACTTGTTTTATAATTCTTTGTGGCTTATGTTTCATTAATTGATTTAATTGGAATTGCGTTTGGTAAGTTGAGATGACTAGAAAGCAAATCAGATGGAAAAGATAGAGGACACAATTTTGATATATTTGAAAAACTTTTGTTTGTGAAGTTTTTTAATTCTAAATTAAAAAGTCTTCGAAAGTTACAATGTACACAAACATTATACAAAATGTAACACAAGAAATACAATTTGGTCTAAACATTTTATTCAATATCTCTATATTGTTATACACCAAGGCCTCACAATTTTGAGCCCACACATTTTTATAACCTAAATAAATTAAAAAGATTATGGTACTACTTACCCTTTCAGAAATCTGATGTCATAATATGTTCAGCAATATAGTACCATCGTTAGCTAATGGCATTTGTATTTTAGAGTTCCGTAAATAAAAGCTTTACTGATCGTAAAAGATAAGCTGAGGGAGTTTTAATGTTTGTTCGGATTTAGGTTTTATCGTTTCTGAAGTATCTTAAGTACTACTTAAAACTTAGAGTTGTAAGTGTATTTAAATAAGACATTTTAAATCTATGTCAACGTGCGTATTGCTAGTTGTATGATATTGCGACAAACTTTACTAGCAACAGGGTCCGTCACGTGTTTTGTGTGTAAGATTCGAATCGAATATTATTTTGGTTTTCAATCTGAAGTAATTCCAAGTCGAATTAAGTAAAATTAAAGATATTATTTTAATCTTAAAAAAATACTTTATTTATTCTTATATCTAAAATTATACTTTTAAAATTTTCGGACCTACTCTGATTAAGCGATTGTTTATCACGCTGACCGATACGTATAACTAAAGTAACATTCCCCTACAAGCGCGGAGATATCTTAACTTTCTGTTAACTTCTTATCTATACTGAAATGTACCAAGCTAGAATCATTCAAAGAAAGTTACTTTTTTAGTATATCCGCTGGGAACTGAACCCGTGAACTTCGTTGAGTGAGTTAAAATCTAGCTGTTGGAATACTATGAGATGCATTACATTTCAAATATCATCAAACAACACGACATACTCCCGCTAGTGCTTATCCTAAAACCTCTGACGTTTGAATCAGATTCCTTCTAATTCACACAAACAATTTACTATTCAAATTTAAGACTCTCACCTTTTTAGGACTTTTTTTGGTGATCGAAGTACCTTTTCGTATATTAACATAATTTTCAGATTCTAATAAAAAAAAACTGGTTATGATATCAGCATACGGTTCCAAGACTCGTCAAAATCTAGACCCACATAATTAAAATGATTTGAATCAAACATACCTGCTTCTAACTCGTGCACAGAAACGTGAACCGAAGAATACCGTAGCATGATTTGCAAGTTCATAAGTCACTAGTAAGTGTATAATGATATCATAGTGAGATATTTCTTATTACTGTTATTCACACTACAATTGAATGGTGTAGGCGTAAAATATAGCATCTTTCCATGACAAAGGGATTTTAGAAAAACTATTGTTCTTACATTCCACAATTTGTAGCCCTCTTAACTGCCCAGAATTCTTGAATAATTTATTGCGTAACAGCTATGATAAAAAAAATACCCAAGTAAATCGATTTTAATGATTTCCTACAAATAAATAATATATATCGTTTGAATGCATGGAAAACATAGATGTAAGTAAAACTACAAAGAACTAGTGTGGATCGTATTGTTAAGAGGACGATCCGAGTATTCATTTAGGGTAAATACTGCATTAACTAAGCCTGTTTGCTTTGTAAATTTTATAAAAGAAAAGTGGCAATAGCTAGTATACAACAACTCTAGTAGAAATAAATAGCGTGACTATGTAAGTAGATATTTAACTCAAGGCTCATCTGCTCTCTCAAGTATTTCCTATTTCCTATCAAATATTGACATAACCTTAAACATAAAACTAAACAGTGGAATGACATTGCAGCGGTTCAAACTACTGAGAAGTGTTGATTACACATCTTATTGCGACAGAACTGTGATTATTGCAGACAATAATGTCTTCCTTTGTCAGTAGACATAAAAACAGACTTGTTTTTTAAGAATGCACGATTTAATTTGCACAAATGTACAACAGTTTTAACTTTAAAATTATAGATGGAAATTCGACCATAATTTTCTTGAAAATTCACATATCAAGTTGACTGTCAATTATACAGTTTTGATATTTTTATACTACAGTATTTTTACCATCTACAATGGTTTGAAGGTATCTACTGCTCCGCTAATGTAACAGAGCCTACATTAAGTATTGTAGTAGCTGAATGGATGGATATAAAATCTTTATAAGAATTATGTTTGTTTTAATACGCTTTTCGTTTCGTAAATCCTACTGTGAAGTAGAATGAGCGGCAAAACAAAAAAAAATTTTATTTGTATCTTTGTAGATATGAGACACTTTTCTTAAGCATTTTTTTCTTTTCATTGTCAACTATGATCCCTTTTTAAGTCTTTCTTGTTGTAAACAGGCTTTTCCACTTACAAAAAGATAACATCATTATTTTGAGACATCAGAATTGTGTGTTGAACATCCAAACCTTACTTTTGGCCATACGATATACAAGATTTTGATGTATTTGCAGTTTTCGTAATTCTTCAGATTAATTTAGATTTTTTATTAAACCTTTCAATAGCATCCTTTACAAATCAACAGATGCTGGCAAAAAACAAATGGTTACGTGTTCGCAGTCACGTAGATAGTGTAAATGGTATTACCACAGTGTAATTAACAGCAACAGGTTTCAAACTATTTATGCAGTTAATTGCTTGGTCTGTAAATTTTGTTGGATTGATTTAATTGGTGAACCAATCTGTTTCCGCTTAAGATGCTTGTTTGAATTAATTCTAATTTCTGTTTAATGTATAGAGTAGAATTATCCTCTGATATAGTTGTTTACAATTTATACACAGTTTAGCCCTTAGCCTTTAATTAAGTAGATATTCCGTATAATTATTTTGATTGTCATACGACATTTTTTCATTTGACTTTGGATTGGCATGTAATTTCTACAAAATATTTTTGAATCGTTTTTTCCTACCCTAAAATTAGGCAGGCATATGCGTAATTTTTTTTGTGTCATTTACTTTTATTATTTGAATGCGCTTTTGTACATTGGTATTGTAATATGCTATAAAAGCTTAAATTATGTATAAAAAAGCTTCAACATGTAAAAAATTTACGACACATATTTATATTATCAATAGAATGCGTTTTCAATCGAGCAATAGCCTATAGTTACAAAAAAGGGCAAATAGATGCGCGATAGGAATTCCTGAATTTAACAATGAGCAATCGATAATAATGTATGTATGCATATATAACTAAAATAAATATGTTCATATGAAATACTTTATTATGAACGATTCCTACTGTAATCGTGAGCGTGAGATAATTAAATAATTGATTATCGTGTTTTATTAATTATATATTATGTTTGGATGTATTACGTTTGATTTTACATTCAATGCCATTAGTTGAAACATGTTGGTGTATGTCAAGGTAGTTTTGCTAATTTGAATGCCAATATTGAATCTAGTTTGAGGTATTTAAGGAAATCGTCTGAATTAAATCATGGACTAGCGTATTCTTACGTGGATTGAGAATATTTAAAATAGCACAAGCCTCAAGCTACATGCATTTAATCCCTTAAGAGGTAGCAAAGTACTAAGTTTTCCTTATCATTCAGTGACATCTGATAACCTGTTGTTTAGAGTATACGATTCTTTGTTATCTGGACAGTGTAGCAATGTGATTAAGAGTAGTGTTTTTCTATGAATACATACATACATATACCCACGGCTATAAATCCTTTAACGGGGTAGCCAGAGCTTTGGAATGATAAATTCTTCAGCCACTTTTGGAAGTTGATTGGGGAAAAGATGATAATAATAAAGGTTTTTGGTGATGGGTCTCCAACCACATCGCCCAAAAATCACTTAAAAATCCCCTATACCCTTGGTCGCCTCTTACGATCACCCACTGGTAGAAATGGGGTAGTGTTATTCTAAGCCGACACTACACGGCAATACACTATGAATACGTGTTACTTACTTAATTATGAATAAAACATCGATTTACCCAAAAATAAGTTGTTGTCTCTTCTTTTAAAAATTTCCTTTTTTTTTAAATAAGTATTTCTAACATTGATCGATCCATCTATTACTAGCCTGTATTAAATGTTGTACTGTTAATATTATTCATATTATTAATATTCCATAAATTGTAATATGATCATCATACTTTAAAATCATGCATTGAAATATTCCAAAGAATACGTCTTCCTAAGTAAATATTTTAACAATTTTAAAATAATTATACAATAAATGATTTAAAGCGATGATAAGTTACAAATTAAACTACTTTTTAATTTACAAGGACCAAAAGCCGTTTAATTAAAAACATTTATTAATAAAAGCTTACCAATCCCTGAATCCTTGGAAACATTTTTCTCCAAAAATAGTTGGAATCACTATCACTAATGCACTGGCCTCAAATGACCCCACAAATTTAGTTATCAAATTGTTTACCAAATTCAAGTAATTTAGCACAAATAATTTATTATCACAGACACACCCACTTCACTTGATAAAGTTGCCACATTTTATTGATCTCCGTATGTTAATGCGGGAGTATCGGCGTTCTCCAAGGCGCTGTATTAGGACCGCTCGTTGCTTCGACACACGTGCGCGCGCGACGACGCATCGAAAGCGTTTGCTATCTTTAACTTGCTTGCTGAACATATTCACTCTTTCCTTTGTGCAGTATTGTTTGCTGAGTCAACAGGTTGAATCACTGACTTTTCGGGAATCTGTGCCTTATTGATTCTCGTAATTAAGGCTCTGCTTTTTCAACGAGTCACTTAATTAGTTTGTGGGAAAAAACTTTGAAAAATAGTTTTACTAATTATTTCTTAGTAACTATCATTGATATTTTTTTACAATAATATTATTTTCGTTTGCCTGATTTACAAAGAACTATTATGTTTAATTTATGGGGTTACAATTTTTGTTATACTATTTTCCATTGTTTAGAATTACTATACATTTAAATGTTATGGTTCAAAAGTTTTCATAGATATATGTTTAACCAATAGTTCTTAACTATCCTCAAAAACATCATTTGATTATAAAGCTTAACTAATTAATTAAGTATGAAAAAACATGTTTCCATTAGAAATTTTTCTTTCCTTTATTTGTTAGTAATAATCCCCACATGAGGTTTTCATGAACAAAAAGATGTTTCCAGTGTTAATATGATATGTGGGGTATGGAATCCTATCCAGACAGCAAGATCCTAGTAAAAAGGTTTTGCTGTCCCAATGATTGTCTGTCCGTCCGCGTAACATCAGGATCTATCTGGTGAAGCGTAATAGAAGGATAACTGAAATTTTCACGGATAATGTGATTCGATTATAAAGAAAAATATCAAAAAAAAATTGTATGTATATATGTAATTTAAACATTTATACAAAAAAAATTTACGTCACAAGACCTACATATTAAGCAAATTTCCCCACCCTATGCTGGATTCTTGCAATGATTCGTCATTCACAAAAAATGTTCCGTTCTTAGTGCGTATGGTTACATACTAAAAGTTTCTTAGTCTCAACGGCTCTAGACGACTCAACGTCCCGGCTAATCAGGTGATTCAAGGCTGCAATATCTTTTCAAACGAATTTTATAAATTTATCCCCCGGGGATCGACCCGAGACCTCCGTACTTGAAGCCAATCGCTCAACCGCGAGACAACGGAGGCAGTCATACATATACTCAGTTCATATTGTTCTTCTAGTGAATATTATTGCTGATGGATGAAGATAAGTGGTACATGATATAAAGCCAGTGTGATATTGAGATTAGATATTCACTTTGGAGGACACAATTAGATCAAATAGAGAACAAAGGCGCCTGCCTTCCGATGCCTATCGGAAGTGTCAAGAACAAAAGGGCCTGCATACAAAGATTGATTGAATGTAAATGGGTTTGCTATCATCGTATAAAGTAGCGATTGATATATCTATCTAAGTATAAGTGAATTGAATCTTAATTGGATATAATATAATTAATAGGAAAAAATACCTGTAATTGAAACTTGAACGTATACTGTGTCTAACATCCCACCGTGTGATGTTAGTGTTTTTTAACATAATCTCTCATATATATTCATGGCTATGTAGTGTCTGCTTTGAACAGCACTACCCTATTACTGTCCGTGGGTGTTCATAAGAGGGGACTAATTCAATGGAGCATTTTAAGTGTTTTTGGGTGATGCGGCTAAAGACCTACTATCACCAATAACCTATATTTTACAATCTTTTCCTTACTTAACTTCCAAATGTGGCTGAGGAATTTGGTATTCTGATGCCCTGGCTACCTCTTTTAGGAATTGATAGCAGTGCCATAATCGTATTAACAAAAGTAGACCACTAAACGATACAAATAGCATTATTTATTACCTGATCAATACCTGTCTATTCTGTACAAAAACCTAACGGTACCTCTACTGTTTTGAAAGAAGTTTTTATGTGAACGAAAA
Organism: Bedellia somnulentella; assembly: GCA_963576735.1. Lineage (NCBI taxonomy): Eukaryota > Metazoa > Arthropoda > Insecta > Lepidoptera > Bedelliidae > Bedellia > Bedellia somnulentella. Next base: position 2,588,412 of record OY755183.1, read on the forward strand.
CTACAGGTAGTGTAACTATTGTTTTAGTTGGTCAACCCGTTTATAATTCATTTTAAAAGAGGTGCTAATTACTCTGTTACCATAGATTTAAATTATTGGTAGTTTTATTGCTTCTCTGATCCATTAGATGATTGTAGTCTATCATTGCCTTAGTTTTACTATAATACGAGTACAATCGATCGCTTAGCTTTACAATAACACGAGTACAATCGATCGCTTTATTACATACAAACATATACTCATGCCATTATTTCCCATTGGGGTAGGCAGAGACTATCGCTCGCCACTTTGTACGATCCTGGCAGACCTCTCCTGCCACGTTCACATCCATCATTATTTGTTTCTAATACTCATCATAAAAATGATTATCACAACTATACTTCTACTGGAGAAAAATCTTCCGTGATTGGAATATAACCAATATATAACAAATAATATAAAAAATATAAAAAAAAAATCCTCACAGTGACAATTTTATTAATAAAATCAAAGTAAAGTGGTCTGTTTAAAGTGCACAATCGTTTTACCTGTATAAAACTAAGAAATAAGTGAAAATCAAACAAAAGTGAACAGTAACTTTTATTTTCCTATAATATGTGAAATTCAGTGAACAAACTCCCTGCTAATCGACTTGCTTCTAAGAGGAGGCTACAATCTGCATTAAGTGACCAGGAATAAACAAATATTAACTGCCAGGAAAGTACAATTTTAAAAAAATAATTTTAACGACTAAATTATTTAATAAGTACTAACAGAAAGAGAAACTACCTATTGATTGTAAATTTTAGTTACGCTACTCGACACTAGATGGCGTTAAACTAATTCCGATAGATGGCGCTAAATGACTTAAGATTGTTATTAATATCAATATAAGGGGCACTACCATATAAATATATTCTTCTGCTATTCGACACTAGATGTCATAGAAGGCTGTTAGTCATTCATTATAAATGAGAAAATATTAGTACGGCGTTATTATCAAGTTAAATAAATCGACAAAATGAGTTATTTATCTCAACTAAGTAATATAACTTTCCGACGCCAACGTGCAGTATCTGAGACAGCCCGAAATGAGTCTGTCAGTATTAAAATGGACGATTCATCCGAAAGCTTCTCAGCATTAACAGATGATGAAAATAGCGAATTAAAAAACCTCCAAGGAAAAGTAAAGGATCTAACATTACAATTAAACTTTGCTCAGGAAGAAATAAATTTATTAAATATTGAAAACAAGCAATTAAAACAAAATATTGCTGGACTTACAAGAAATTTGGATATGTTAAAATTTGCAACAAAAAACAAAGACGACTGTCCTACTCCAAAACGGACACCCGAAAAAAACACTAAAAAAAGTACTGTTAAAGCCTCAACACCGAGACATTCCATCAGATATGATTCAATCAAAAATGATAAAGAGCTGCCACAAAACAGAAAAAATATTTCTACCGAGACACCCTCTCCTTCTAACTTATCCAGCCGAAACATGAATAAAAAGGAAGAAACGACATCATACAGTTTGAATGGGAATGATGCCCTTTTTAAAAGAAGAAAAATTTATTTCCTAAGCAACTATAACACAGAAAAGTACACATACCAAGTTCTGGATAAAATATTCACCAAGGATTATGATATAATGCACTACTCGACTCCCGGAGGAAAAATTCAAAATTTACTCGATAGCATTCAGTGTAATATAAAAGATTTGAGTGAAAATGACTTTCTTATCTTATTATTGGGTGAAACAGATTTTGAAACCACCAATAATTACATAGATATCGTAACTAGTGTTAGGGAAAAACTTTGTCAAAACCAGGTAACAAACTTTATTATATGCCTACCTTTTTATATGTATACAAAATTTAGCCAATTATATAATTGTAGAATAGAATTGTTCAATAATCTTTTATACTTGGACAATACTTCTTATGAATATGCGTACACATTTAACTCAAATTATAATTTAGATGCTTCGATGTACTCAAAAAAAACTGGAAGGCTTACATTAGGAGGGTTTGAATATGTACTTAAAGACCTCAAAGAAAAAATAAAAACCGATCTGATTGTGAGAAATAAAAAATTTAACAGTAATGAAAATATAAAATTTGCGAAAAAAAACGATAACAAAGTTTTAGTTAACTACGAATCTGAAAATGATATTTTTTTTCGAACCTCAAACGCATAATTTAACTTTATTTCATCAAAATATTGCAGGATTGTTGAACAAAACTGATCTTATCATAGCTTCGTTTTTAGAATTGGAAATAAAACTAAACACGTATATAGATATTATTTGCTTTAGCGAAACTTTCATCAAACATGGCTCTTTACCGAATCTATGTATGAATAACTACACTTTAGCGAGTGCGTTTTGTAGAAGAAATGAAAAAAGAGGAGGGACCTGTATACTAATGAAAAACAATATCAATTACAAAACAATTCAGTGGATTAATGAGGAATCAGTTGAGAAACACTTTGAATGTTGCTCTGTAGAATTATTAGACTATAAAACCATACTGATATGCATCTACCGCACACCTAATTCGACTATCTCAATATTTTTTAATAAAATTGATTTAATACTTTGCAAACTTAACCGAAATAAATCAAAGAACATAATCTTATGTGGAGACTGGAATGTCGACATGCTAAAAGAGAGTGTTTGTGCTAAAGAACTAATATCCTTGCTAAATAATTTTAACCTTATTAACCATATTACTCGCCCTACTAGGAAAAAATCGTGCATTGATCTGATTGTTAGTAATATTCCGAATACATCGGCGGAAATTCATCTTTTATCTTTGTCGGACCATGAAACAGCGCAAACTGTTACATGTACCCTTCAACAGGGAAAAGGTACGACCAGAAAACCCAATTGGTTATTCAAAAGAATAAGAGATTATTCGGTGGAGAACATTGAAAAATTCGTTCAATGTATGACGTCCTTAAGTTTTAGTGATGTATATGAAAAAAGTAGTTTTAACGAAGCTTTTAACGAATTTCACGACTTAATTAAACTTTTCTTTGAATTATGTTTCCCGTTGAAAACAGTCCAAATTATACAAAAGGCGATAAAAAACAAATGGTTATCCAAAGGAATTAAACGAAGCTGTATTAAAAAGAGACAACTACACTTGAAATACATACAAGAGCCGTCGAATAAAAAAATAAATCATTATAATTATATAAAATACAATAAGGTTCTAAAAAAACTGATAGGTATTTCACAACAAATCAGCAATATGAAATACTTACAAAAGGCAAAGAATAAAGGTAAGGCTTCATGGGACTTAATTAAAAAGAATTCTGAATATGACTACAATAAAAGTAATGACATTAAAGAAATTGAATACAACGGTAAATTAATAAGTAGCCCTACTGACATAGCAAAAACATTTAATAATTATTTTACATATTTGACAAATCCATGTGACGCTAGCACTAAAGACATTTATAAAAATATTAATTTTTCTCGTAATCATAATACAATTTTCTTAACTCCCACTGACCCTCAAGACATATATAAAATTATTAAAAATATGAAAAATACCTCATCTACAGGCTATGATAACATTCCCACCTTTTTAATTAAAATTTGTGCTAAACAGTTTGCAACACCTCTTAGCTATCTTGTCAACAGCTCGTTTCTGGAAGGTAAGTTCCCTGACCGTCTCAAGCAAACTATTATCAAACCTGTTCATAAATCCGGCGATAAAAATAACTTGCGAAACTATAGGCCTATATCACTAATACCAATATTATCAAAGGTTTTTGAAAAAGCGATGAATGACAAACTAGACAGCTTTTTAATAAAGAACTCAATTTTAGTACCAAACCAGTTTGGATTTCGTAAGGGGACATCCACAACTACAGCCTGTTTTCATTTAATTAAATATGTAACCGAAAATTTAGATAAAAAGATACCAGTGGTAGGGTTATTACTAGACATGACAAAAGCTTTTGAGTATGTATTTCATCCAACATTGATGATCAAACTTGATATTTATGGTATTCGGGGAAAAGCATATGATTGGATCGAAAGTTACCTACAATGTCGACAACAAAGTGTAACAATTAGTAAAGTAGAAGGGCATTATCAAAATAGTTACAATTCGGATAATAACCCAGTAAAATATGGAGTGCCACAAGGCAGTATACTCGGACCACTATTGTTTCTGATATATATCAATGATCTGCCTAATAGCACAAACAACAGATGCATATTATATGCTGATGACACAACAGTTCTTATAAATTGTGTTAATCTCAATAGTTTTGAGAAAGATATTAACGATTCGTTAGGTAACCATAAAATGGCTTTATAGAAACAACCTTCATGTTAATCTAACAAAAACTCAATACATTCAATTTCGTACGTATAAGAGACAAGCTCTAAATTTAAATATACAACACAATGGAAATGATATAAACGAAGTACAAAGTGCTAAATTTCTTGGTTTCCATCTTGATTCATTTTGCAATTGGAAAACACATATTAATGAGTTATGTAATAGACTTGATAAGTATGTATACGTACTGTATAGAATAAATTACATCATTTCACAAAAAGCTACCTTGACATGTTACCACGGTTACGTTTCGTCTCTAATACGTTATGGAATAATACTTTGGGGAAATTCAGTTGAAGCAGATAAGGTTTTCAAAATACAAAAAAAATGCATGCGAGTTATTTGTAATGCAGATATGCTAGATTCCTGCGTCCCCTTATTCAAAAGACTCAAAATACTTCCAACGCCTTGCTTGTATATTTATGAGACTTTAATATTTGTAAAAAAAAATCTTTCACTATTTAAACTAAAAGTTCCAACTAACAGACCTCAACGTGGCAACCACAATGTACAATTGGAATACCCCAATCGGAAATGCTTGGCAATTAGTGAAAGAAATTGTTACAATATGGCAATAAAATTGTATAATGCACTAAGTCGGGAAAGTCCCAACAGCATCATAAACGCATTAGCAAATAGACTCGATGACCCAGTTTTAAAACATTGGGTAAAGGCGTCCAGTTTTAATTAATTGTAACAAATATTTTAATTGTATATAGATATTAGATATAAGTGGTGTGCATACTAACATATTGATTAAGTTGTATTACTAACAAGAAATGGAACCATGTTCTGATAATAAAGATTATTATTATTATTATTATTATAAGTGATGACATGAAAAATATGACGCTGAGAGGATTTAAAAATAGACTATTTAATTATCTGATTGAAAATTGTTTTTATAAAGTGAATGACTTCTTAAATTATTGTGACATTTAAAAAAAATATAGGCATATGACATTTTATTAATAATATCCTCTTTTTATTATTTATACTTATTGACAAAGCATGTGAATTGAATGTTTGTTTGTTTCGTCTTTTTAAAACAATAATTTCATATTTAATTGTTAAATATTTTTTAATTTATTACAATGTGTCGTATAAATGTAAAACCATATTACAACTTAATATTTACACGCCGGTCTTTGGCAGAACATGTAAAGCACGTATAAAATTTATTTGTCAACAATTCTACTCATGTTTCTTGTAAATAAATGCATTTTATTTTATTTTTATTTATTTTTATTTTATAACCAAGATCATACTTTTCCTGTGTGTGTCACAATTAATCGATTAACTCGAATAAAATAATCGAAACTGCAATAAAAGTATAATTATCACCATTTAAAGCGTCCGGGTTTTTATAATGTGTTGATTGGTAAACAAAGATGGGTATTTCCGCACTAATTTCAATTACCAGCTTTGAAAAAATACTACAATGTGTACATTTGTTTAAATCAACAACGTTAGATGCCATTGTTATTTAGTAATGACTTTGTGATGCTGATGATGATACATGAATAAGTTAAAAACACTGTGTTTATGTTGCGATAATGACAAAAACATTATTTTTTAATAGTATTTGGTGGACTCTTCATTTAACTTGGAAGTATCTTTGACAATACCACCACTCTTAAAAGAATTGAGTTTTTAACGAATTATTTTCTCGATGCTTCACTTTGGTACTACATACATACAAGCAACCGTGATAGCCCAGTGGGTAGAACACTCGGTTATCGTGCAAACGACTAGTGTTCAAATCCTGGGTCGGGCCTACACCAATTTGTCTTTTCTAAAGACATATGTGTGGTTAATTTATCATGGTTATTAACGGTGAGGGAAACATCGTGAGGAAACCCACATGGCTGAGTTGTACTTAGTCATGTGACAGTGTATTCGTACAAAACGGCGATAGACCTGCTCCCTATCACGTGAGTACATTGTCCATGCAAAACGTGGGTACTCTGAACACCAGGTGACAAAGTCACGTGATGTTCAGAAGTATTAGTACCTCTGCCAACCCCTTCGGGGATATTCGGCGTGAACGTTTATGTTATGTTATTTTATACATACAAGCATGCAAGGCTATGAATTCCTAAAAATGGGAAGCCAGAACATCAGAATAAGAAATTTCGTAGTTAAATTTGGAAGTTGAGTAAGTCAAATATTGTAAAATAAAAATAAGAGAGCAAGCAAGCATTTTTTACGAAAACCAAAACGTTGCTTACTTAGCTAGTCATGACTACAAATCCGAAAAAGGCTTAGCCAGGGCTTTAAAATCGGAACGTTGAGTTTTGGAAGTTAAAAGGTTGAAAAATCAATATTATCAGTATTATCTACATGCATCCTCATTCCCTTTCTTCAAAATACGCACATGTAATATTTATCATCTCTTGCAACTCTTTCACTGACGACGCCAATAACACTCGATCCACAGCATACAAGAGGTATTTGATGATGAATCCACGCGTTTTCAGCAGCAGCATGCAACTCAATCAAAAACCATGAACAGTCACAGTCATTTAGGGCAAATTGAAGTGCCACAAAGAAGCCACACATCCCTGTCCGACACCCCTAGAGGTCTCGAACCATTATTTATTCTCGCTATTTACTCTTTCACATGCACTGAAATCCTCATAGACTGATACTAATCTCGAATAAATGAACCGAATTTCAACAACAATTTGGTTATGTTTATGACAGAGACACAATTAAATATGTATATTCATCACTAAATTCAAAATAACTGTGTAGTGTCGGCTTAAAAAAGCACCAACCCATTACTTCCCGCGGGTGTCGTAAAAAGCGACTCAGGGTATTAGTGCTTATTAAGTGATTATTGAGCGATGCGGTTGATAACCCATCACCAACAACCTCATTCTCCACTTAACTTCCAAAAGTGGCTGAGGCATTTTAGTTCCGAAGCTCTGGCTACCCTTTTCTGGGATCTATAGCCGTGAGTATATATATATATGTTTGTAAATTCAGATTACATCACATGAGTATACGAATACGTTTGTATAAATCGTAATATGTAATAATAGTATTCACATTCAAAGTTATAAGGGGAAATGAAGGCAGTTTTGCTAAGAAACAAGTTGCAAGTAATTTAAACTCTGCTATGATTTTAAACGGTTTCCAGTTTGAAAGGCCATTTAAACGTTCTTAGTGTAACTATATTGCTGCAAGGAAGGTAAATTTAATGTTTTTAATTTAATTTACTGCTTCATGCTAATTTATGCTTTTAAATGTAAAAAAAAAATACGTCTAACATAGAAAGTTACAATAATAATTTGAAAAGTGGTAATATGTCAACCGTGATAGCTCAGTGGGTAGAACACCGCTTATCGTGCAAACGATGAGTGTTCAAATTCCAGGTCGGCTTTACACCACTATTCTGAACATAGATCGGATAATCGGATGCATATTTACCTAAACTTATTTTTTGGCTAAGAAAATATGGAGACGGCTTCTTTTTTCAGAAGTGTCTTTTTCAATGTCGGGATTCGAAAAAAATCAGGGATTTTGAACTAATCGGATATAAAACAAATTACGAATTTACGAGTTAGTTGGTTACCTACCTATCAAATTATCATATTAATTTATAAATTATTATTTTTTTTATAAAATAACTAGCTACTAAGCTTCGAACATCATAATTCATAATGGATATTCGCAATATTATGGGTTTCTTGCACCTACCTGCACACAAACCGGTTTTGAGAATGCCGTCTCACTCGCACAAGCAGCCAAAGTTACCTATCCGTCTCACTCGCACATTCACATTTATAACGCTGTTTTGAACATAACGAGAATTGTAAATTCAAAACTGAAATTGATCTCCATTTATTTTTCGATATATTCCATAATAGTTAAAATCTTAACGTTAGTAAATGTGCAGCTAAGTGCCCAACAAGCTTTACAATGTTATTCAAATATTGTTCTCAACGCAAATAATTACGGCTCCTCATTTAAAAACCTTTATTTGAGTGTGCATTCAATTATATTTATAACCAAAACGCTAACGGTATTCATCCCGAAACATTGGGTTTTTTTCCATACAAGTAATGTACATACAAATAATATATTGTAATAGAAAACACTACAAACGTAATGAAAATACATTTAATTCTATATTCCGAACATTAAATGCATCAATTCCGAAATCCCGAAATCTTTACGATAAAGAAGTGCTTTCCAAACTAAGCCGCCGGTCAACTTTAGGTAAATAAGCATCCGATTATCCGATCTATGATTCTGAACATCACGTGACATTGTCACCTAGTGTTCAGATTTCCCACGTTTTGCTTGGACAGTGTACTCAAGTGATAGAGGCAGGCCTATCACCGTTTTGTACGAATACACTGCCAAATGACAAAGTACAACTTTTCCTCGCGATGTTTTCCCTCACCGTTAACAACCATGATAATTTAACCATACATATGACTTTATTTTCTTATCTAAAGTGGTGTAGCACTAACCCATAGGTGTAAGGGAACAGCCATGATATACTGGCCAGTACACCCTGCTGTGTATTTTTTGGCCCTGTGGCCTGTGCGGCTTCACCATGATTTAATGTATGCGGGCTGAGGGCCGCCCTGGCGGGGCAAGGGTTGTGTACCTAAGCTAAATCGGATAGAGAGACTGCTGTGCATCAACTTAAATTGTATTTATGCTTAGCTCGAGAAACATTTCGACACCGCGATGTAGGATTCTGAGTGAGACGCTGCTATGTGCGGGTGAGTCAGCGCTCTACCAATACTCCCACAAGTGGCTTAGGTTTCTTGGGTCTTTTTAATTGGTTGTTGGCGATGTGGCCGGAGACTCATTACCCATTCTTAATTTTACAATCCTCTTCATACACAACTGCTAAAAGTAGCCATGAAACTCATTATTCCGAATCTCTGTCTTCCCCTTTTGGGGATTTATATCCATGAATAGGTAAATAATTCTATGCACAAGAAGATATATAGATATCATACGATCTTCTTGTGCATAGATCCATTGTACACAGAGCAATCTATCCCAGACATTTGCATTTGGATACCATTTTTGTATTGTCATTGCCTTATCATTGTAATTATACTGATTTCACTGATTAGATTTATTGTTTTAATTATATCTTTAATCAAGAAAGTAAATAGATACAAAGAAAGACTTTCGATGATAGCGCACAGATAAAACTATTAATTTTATATGCGGTTACTTCAGTTTGTGCAATAGTTATTGAGATATTTGCAGCGTAGATAGTATATTTGTTAAATAAAATAATTTTAGGGATGAATGTGCAGTGTCAGCTTAGAATAGCAGTACCCCATTTCTTTCCATGGCAACTAAGGGTGTACGGGCTTCTCAAGTGATTTTTGGGCGATGCGGTTGGACCATCCATCACCAACAACAATCTTTATTTTTTTATCTTTTCCCCACGCACCTCCAAAAGTGACCGAGAAATGCCTTATACTGAAGCTGTGCTTACACCTTTTAGGGTTTTATAGCCGTGAGTATATGTATGTATGTTATAAGGAATATAAAAACTGACAAAAAACAAATTTTCCGAACCAAATAGCAGTGGTAAACAATTCCAATCAATCACAAAAAATACTCAGAATCAATTCAGTTGCTTCAACCAATTAATATTTTCATTTATTTCTAACTGACCTTTCAATCTTCGCGCTTGTTGTTGAATATATTTATATTCAACGAAACGTTTTCCGTGGTTCTACAGTATGATAAATACATACATATACTCACAGCTATAAATCCCAGAAAGGGGTAGCCAGAGCTTCAGGATCAGAAAATCTTTAGTCACTCAGTTTGTAAATGAATAAATTTTCATGTTATCTCTCTTAACCAATTTTCTACTTAGGTTAATTGTATTATTGCTCGATAAACCCTGATGTATAAAAATAAAATCAATACTGATACCTGCCGCATACAAAAGTGTAAAATATTAATTTATGGAGCTGTAGGTCTGATTGTGTCTTTTATAACTGTGGACATTTGTAATGTAAATGACTGTTTGTTTCCTAAATAAATGAAATTAAAAAAAAATGTATATTATATGGGCATATTACTAACTAGTGGATCGTCCCAGCTTCGCACGGCTAGCGTTGTTTTTTAAATATCTGAGATTTCTTTCTTCAGTCACTGCTCAAGCATTGTGAAATTCAGCGCAATGTTTTCAATTTATTAAATTTATAGCAATCCCTAAACAGTGTAGTTTGGTGATTTTGAATGCGCTTTAATGAACGGTTCAGTATTTCCGTTTATTGGCAGAATTTTGGAATAAAACGCTATGAAGTATTTATAACAATCTAAAAAATAAATCATTACGTGATGTAGGATGCAACTACTGGCGCCATCTAGTATGTTATATGTAAATTAGTAAAGAATTGGTTTTGGTCACGGGCGCGATGGCTTATTTTATGTATAATTTCGGTGTTTCTCTACCGATTTCTATGATTTTTTTTAATGAATAGGTAATAACGTTACCTTTTTTAAATTAGGGATGAGTGAGAGGTTTACAAACGTAAGAGTAAACAAATATAATCAGAATGTTCCGAACTGCTAAGCTATCAGGAATTACACGTGTTATTTATTGTGAGTCAACCGTAAAAGATAGACATAAATTGTTGGGAATTTTTTTTTAGATAATTTTATGAAGAATATTTCCGTCATACATAATTTCTATGTAAGTTTATCCATTAAGGCTGCACACGCGACGGAAGCTTAAAAAATGGAGTAACTTCTCCCGTTTTCCCAATATTTCCCAAAATTCCCCTTTACTACTCTGCTGGAAAGTATACAAAAACCTGCGCAGGAGTATGAAGAATAATTGTACCAAGTTTCGCTAAAATCCGGCAAGTAGTTTTTGTTTCCTAAAGGAACATACAAACCGACAGACAGACAGACAGACAAAAATTTTACTGATTGCATTTTTGGCATCAGTATCGATCCCTAATCACCACCTGATAGTTATTTTGAAAATATATTTCATGTACAGAATTGACCTCTCTACAGATTTATTATAAGTATAGATGAAATTATAATTGAAAACCACCACAAAATAAGACAAGGTATAAGAGATTGTATTCACTTGTTTATATTTTTTTTACACTTGTTTTTTTTTAATAACTACTTTACTAGTAATGTTTAGTCATGTGACAGTGTATTCGTACAAAACGACGATAGGCCTGCCCCCTATCACGTGAGTACACTGTCTAAGCAAAACGTGGGTACCTTCTCTGGAAACTAGATGGCGCTTGCCATGTGAGTTCAGGAGTATTGGTACCTCTGCCAACCCCTTCGGGGATAAACGGCGTGAACGTTTATGTTATGTTATTAAACGGTATCTACGAAACGCAAAACTGTTTTCGTATGGTTTTTAGGAACATAACCACAAGCATCAATTATAAAGTTTTAAAACAAAGTTAACTGCCAATGTTATGTCATTTTTAATAAGCATTTGCTTCTTTGTTTTATATGATGGAAATAAATCATTATTTATTTATAGATTGCTGTATATTGTTAGCATACAAGTATAGCACTAATTCCACTTTTATATAGATGGTGAAAAGTGACGAATTAAAACGCATTAAAGCGCATTTATTGGTGATCTTCTAATTAAGCAGAGAAATATAAGAATAGATGAGAGATTACAATATACAACGGAGCAAATCGTTGATGCTTACTTAGGAAGTATGTTATTTGCAATGTTAATCACCGACTATTTATACAAACTACTCCACGGGTGATAAAATGGAACATACGAAACTGACGTGGTTGCAATTATCACGTATTCTAGTTATGGTATTAACGTAACTTGAACAAAGTTGCTACCGACTCAATAAAAAACAATCATTTAGAATTAAAATGTTCAAATAAAATAATTCAGAAGAACAAAAACTTAGTAACTTAACTTTGCTGTGTAGTGTCGGCTTAGAATAGCACTACCCCATTTCTTCCGGTAGGTATGCGTAACAGGCGACTAACGGTGTTGTGGCTATAAAGGGATTTTTGGGCGATGCGGATCTAGGCCCATCACCAACAACCTTTATATTACCAACTTTTCCCCATTCAACTTTCCAAAAGTGGCTGAGAAATTTCTAAGTCCTTAGCACTGGCTACCTCTTTTAGGAATTTATAGTCGTGAGTATATGTATGTCAAAATTTAGACTAGGTATGGAACTAAGCTGCAACCCTAGGAGAATGTCTCTAAATAAAAAAACAAATAGAAGACATGTTTTTTTTTAAATTGACTAGTTTCCGTTTTTGCTTTTTATCCTTAACCCAAACGTACCCTTCTGCGAGCCTCTTCGGGGATATTCGGCGTGAACGTTTGAGTTTGATAGTAACTTGCAAGCACAACTCTACTTTGTATTTTTTTATCCTACCCTGTTTTGTGTATTATGTTTCTTATATGTCTTATATGTCTCTGAATTACTTTCTTGTTTTTCATCCAGAGTCTTCTTCCACTTATGGCTTATCGAGTCAAACCTTCTGATATATTTCACAATGAAACTAACATGTGAATTTATTGTAAAAAAACGAGTGACTAATCTAAATGAAGCTGAAAATGATTTCAAGGGTCGTAAAAAGTGGCAATCGACTGTCTCTGCTTATCCTTATGGAAACTTATGGTGCGTGTATTAATGTATATACATAAATGAATGTTCAGCTTTTTGGAAGACTTTGTGAAGATTATTACTTGCTTAGTTTTATAAATTTGGGATACCTACGCGTGAAAAATAAAACCCTTTTCTTTCTGTTTTGATTAATTTGTTGTATGAAAATACTGTCTCCTATAAGTTTCATTTACATTCATCCTTATTCCATGCATACCCTTTTACTTTTAACCCTTTTTGACACCTGCTTATGTGATGTTTCCGCGGCTTATAGAGTTTTAGCCTAGACTTAAACCTAAGACTTAGACTAGAAACCTAAATACTCCTTCATAATTTCGACTTTTTGGAAGTTTCTTAAATACTTACTTACACACATACTTAAAAACCTTAATACTATATGTACTTTCCGAACTTATGTATTATGTTAACTTATTTTTATGATTTAAACAAATTAATAATTAAATTTAAACTAACTAGAACTTATATTATGGGATACTAACTCAACGATACATTTAATATTACATAATACACATATAAATAATATCAAAGAATAAGAATGAAACATTTATGCTCATCACATAAAGGTTAATTTCAGCGGGGATCGAACCCGCTACCTTCTTTAGGTCCCAGGCCTTTTAAGGCTGTTTAAACCTATAACATTTTAAAACATATGCCTAACGGTCCTTTTTGGGCAAAATGCGACCTATTTTCGGGAACACTAAACGTTCTCTGTATGTGCCCATACCATCGTAAAATTTAGTTAACTGCAGCTTTATTTAATCAAGCTTCAGAGCTAGAAAATGGGGACAAGATGGTAGAAATAAAGTATCGTTGGTGATGGGTCTTCAACCGCATCGCCCAAAAACCAATTAAAAATCTCCATACCCTTTGTCGCCTCTTACGACACCCGTAGGTAGAAAGGGATAGTGACATTCTAAGCCGGCACTACATGGCTCAAAATATATTTTTATTATAAATCTAGTGAAAATAATACATCAAATGCTTGGTTCGTGGTTTTAGATTAAATTAAAGCCAGAATATACATGATTTTGCTCTCCGCTCCAGATTTTAACCTAATTTCAAGTGACAAAACCTGCTAAAGATATAACTCGATCGATAACACAATCAGATTTGACCTGCATTTGGAAATAACTTACTTCGTTGGTACTCTTATTGTTGTTTAAATAGTTAAATTTAACCCATAAAGAAATAAAAACACACATTTATACTCACGGCTATGAATCACTGGATACATACAAACATTACTACATACATACAAAATTATCAACCACTTTTGGAAGTTGAGTGGGGAAAAGACTGAAAATGGGCATCCAACGGCATAGCCCAAAAATCACTTAAAAAAACCTCCTACCCTAAGTCATCTTTTCAGATCGCCCATGGGAAGAAACGGGGTAGTGCTATTCTAAGCCGACACTACACAGTATAAACAATCATGCTCCTTTATTATTTTTATTTCGGCCTCCCGCCTTTGTTGAAACGATTTCTATCAGGAGGCTTAGCACGAGCGCTATTTTATCGTCATGTTATCGGTTAGAACGAGGTGACAGTATACAATACTATGTAAGTGCGAAAGACATTGCTGTTTTATGACATGCAATATCGAGAAAAAAGGTCGCTCATACTAGCTATTCTGTTCTTCAAACGCCCTGTGTGGCTGTCCTCTACTGAAAATAGCGTACTAATTATATTAATGAATTGTGTATTACGAATACATACATACATACATACATATACTCACGGCTATAAATCCCAGGAAGGGGTAGCCAGAGCTAAAGAATTAGAAATTCCTCAGCCACTTTTGGAAATTTGAGTGGGGAAAAGATAGTAAAAATAAAGGTTGTTGGTGATGGGTCTCCAACCGCATCGCCCAAAAATCCCTTAATAGCCCCATAGCGTAGTCGCCTCTTACGTACACCCACCGGAAGAAATGGGGTAGTGCTATTTTAAACCGACACTACACGGCAAAATTTACATGATTTTTTAATTTTTATTTGTTTTTTTATTACGAATACTGGTTTTTTAATTTAAATTTAACGGGTATCGGTGATAACTTTTATGTAGGGACAAAGTAACAGTGGTTTTTGCTTTAAGAAAATTGTTTTTCACCAACTTAACGAAAGATACTCGAAATCTCACAAATGTAGGGAAACTTCATCCCACTATCAAATACAAGTAATCCACCCAAGGGTCAAAAGGATTATTAAATAAAAAAATAAAATTACTGATATATTTCCTGACTGCTCATGCTCACCTTATCTCCTCCTGCTCCTATTAGCTGTGTATTGTCGGTTTTAAATAGCACTATCCCATTTCTACTCGTGGGTGATTGTAAGAGGCGACTTAGGGTTTTGGGGCTTTTTAAGTGATTTTTGGGTAATACTGTTGGAGATGCGTCACCGAGAACCCTTTTTTACTTCTATCTTTTTCTCACTCAACTTCCAAAAATGGCTGAATAAATCTTATTCTGAAGCTCTGGCTACTCCTTTTAGTGATTTATAGCCGTGAATATATGTATGTATGAATGTACATACATATTTACATATACTCACGGCTATAAATCCCTAGAAGGGGTAGCCAGAGCTATGGGATTAGAAATTCCTCAGCCACATTTGGAAAATTGAGTGGGGAAAGGATGTCAAAAAATCCCTTAAAAGCCCCAATACCGTTAGTCGCCTCTTACGTACACCCATCGGTAGAAACGGGGTAGTGCTATTCTAAGCCGACACTACACGGCAAATGTCAATGTATGAATGTCATCTAATTCCATGTAGAGAAATGTAGTTTAACCTACGAGTATGTTCCATCTGTAGGCTGTTACTTTTTATTAATTAAAAATGTTAACAATGGTTGAGTGGTTTCGATCCCTGATTATCACAAACATACAAACACACAAACGAATCTTTCCGCGTTATAATATTAGTATAGACATCTGAAACCTGAAATCATTCGAACAGAAATATAATTTCAAACTTCGACGAGCTGCCAAAGTAATGTAGTCTAGATTCTGATGGAATATATCTAGACTCATATATCGACACTCATAAAGGCTGTAATTCAAGTTAACGAAGAATAAATTTATATACATACAAACACGGCTATAAATCTCTAGATAGGTTTGCCAGTGCTAAAGAATTAGACGTTTCTCAGCCATTTTTGGTAGTTAAGTGGGGAAACGTTTGTTTTTGTGGGGAAACAGAAATAAAGGTTGGATGGATCTCCGAACTCTTTGGCCAAAAATGCCTTATAAAGCCCCAATATCTTTGGTCGCTTCTTATGTACACCCACGGGAAGAAATGGGGTAGTAATATTCTTAGCTGATATTCTATATTGACAGGTTAAACAGAATAAACAGCATTAATAAGTATATTTATGACTATGTTCCGACATTATGATAAATTTTTATAGGAACATTTTGTTATGCAAAGTTTGATAAAGGTGACGCTGCGCTGATTGCAAAACTCTTTCGATTTATTACGGTCTTAACATAATTTTCAAAATATAAAAGAAAATAACGCTATGACTAAATTTTTACAAAAATACCTCTAGAATATTTAACCTGCAATAGGTTTTAAAAGATTGGATGTTTTTTGCTTTATTGATAAAATAACGAGAATAATTACATACATACAATACTCACGGCTATAAACCCTAGAAGGGGTAACCAGAGCTCAGAAATAAAAAAAATCCTCAGCCACTTTTGGAAGGTAAATGGAGAAAAGTTGGAAAAATAAAGTTTGTTGCTAATGGTCTGCCTTAAGAAGCCCCATCACACCCCCTTAGTCGCTTCTTGCGATCATCAATGGGAAAAAATAGAGTAGTGCTATTTTAAGTTTGCCTGTGTCTACACAGCAAAAAGATCATTACTTAACATAATTAATGACATGAAAATATTGTTTGATAACATGAATTTTGAAAATAATTTGCATTCAGCAATATATTTATTTATTAAGATTTCGTTTCATTTTCATTTCTCTACAAACGTTTTGATACTGATGGTAGTAATATTCATGGAACTTTACATGTAATATCTTTGTAGTTCATTGCTTTGAATGAAAAATTATCAATTTGGTCTTTATAAATTGAATTGCATATCGAGTAAAATATTTGAAACGTACAAAATGTGTTTATTTCCATTTAATGAAATTGCGGTCGTTTTAATGAAACTAAAGCGTATCTTTTCGACCAACTTCGAAAACGGAGGTAGGTACTAAATTTGATTGTATTTTTTAAATGTACGTTACGTACGCGGTTACCGAAATAAAATTATAATATAACATTGTATTAGCATCGACAACTCGAGTGTAATAGTTACCTAAGAATTAACTATTTGACTAAGCTGTAAATCCCCAAAGGGGTGGCAGAAGCTATTATATTTCTTAACATCCGTGTTTGTCATATAGTGACTAACATTTGTCATCTATTGTTCGGAGTACTCATACTCACCAAAGAGTAACTAAGGTTTACTCGTAGAATACATCCACGTTATGGTAAGCCTTGTTGGGGTTTATTTGTTTTATGTTGTTAAGTTTTGTATGAATACACTGTCACGTGACTAAGTACAACTCAGCTTTGTGAGTTTCCTAACGATGTTTCCATCACTGTCAACAAATGTGATAATTAAATCACTCGTTCGACTTAAGAAAAGACATTTTGGTGTATGCCCAACTCTGGATTTGAAATCAAGTCTCTTGAATGAGCTGCTGAGAATCAACAGTGCTATATTATTCAATGCTAACATCAAGTTTTATATCCCGCAATACTTATTCAGGGTTATTCTCCTTGACTGATTAAGGAGGTGACAGCAGAAATTATAAAACAAACATTGTTGAAAGATAAAATGAAGAATCTTTAAATTGTAACAAAATCAATAACCACCTATCTCCCACTCATTCAGACTCTAATGCAGGAATGAACAACAGAGTCATTCTACAATTAATTGCAAGTTTAGGAGAATAGCATTATCAAATATACATAGAACATTAAGAAGTAAAACTCAGCAATGCGGATTAAAAAAAATTTACCAACCTTGATAAATCTTCTAAACATATGACTTTATAAAAATCAACTTTCTGCACCGTTAGCAATGTCCTACCTATTAAATTTTTAAGGTTATGGTAACCATACCGATTCTGATAACATGATTAGATATTTCATGCAAACTTTTCTTTGTTCCAGGTGAAAAGATCCATAATGTTAAAGATGGCGGACGCCTGCGCCGACAGCTCCAAGCAGACCCGCTTCCACGAGATGCACGTCCAAAGACACAACAACGTCAGTATTCTGTATGCGGACATCGTCAACTTCACTCCGCTGTCTGAGCGACTCAGCGCGTCAGACCTCGTCAAGACTTTGAACGAACTGTTTGGCAGATTCGATCAGATTGCACAGGTAAAAATGCTTACGAATCTAAGGTCTGAGGCGGACAAAATGTAAATTATGTAGTTTGACATGATGGTTATAAGAGACCCTTTAAACTTCTAATGCATGAGTCTCGGTGGATGAATGAGCTAAACATGGTGTACGAGTAAGCCGTCAGTTCTAAGCAGACCCGCTTCCATGAAATGCACCTCCAAAGACACAACAATGTCAGTATTCTGTACGCGGACATCGTCAACTTTACTCCGCTGTCTGAACGACTCAGCGCGTCAGACCTCCTCAAGACTTTGAACGAACTGTTTGGTAGATTTGATCAAATTGCTCAGGTAGGAATTCATATTGGTCTAAGGTTCAGAAAGATGAAATTTAAGGCATATCAAAAATATAAAAAAAAATGCTATGGGAAGTATATTACTATTGGTTGTAAATAAGTTGTACTAAAAACCGAAAGCCTAGTCTTTTTTGGTATTTTTACCCCAAAGCAGGGAGAGTAAATCGCGTGAAAATTGTCATACAGTGTGTTTGAGTTGCAGTTTAGCGATAAGTCTGATATTAGTCTTTGAAATCTGAAACTTTTAATATAGTGTTTACCCGGAAGCCAATGAAAGGGCTCCCATGATTTTGTCATATGGTAATCAGAGTGGGTACAAATTGGCTCACATAAAATTCTCAATCATATTCGTTGTCCTTCTGACGATTTGTGTTCGTATTTTTAATACTATCAACGGAGTTAATAACAGATAATGATCATATTTTTACTACCAAGATTTTTGTTGAAAGTAATTCTTTTCAAGAACTTTTTTCTTTATAACATTCGTTGACCATATTTTTCTAATTAATAATATTGTTACTCGGATAATATTGTGTGTTATGTTGGAAATATTGAATAAGAATAACATTATTTCGATAAAACCATTTTCCGCATATTTGAAATACAGATTCTGCATTTATGGTGCTCGCTCGGCTGCGCTTCGCTCGCTCGTTTTATGCATAACCTAACCTTACCTAGCTAAATGTGACCTAACTTTCTTTCGCCTGCAGGGGGCTTTCGCCCCCTGCACCCCCCTTGCATGCGTCCATGCTGGCAAGCATCGAAACAAGCAAGCAAATATAGATAAAACCTCATAAAAATGGTATTATTATTTTTATATATTAGTATAAAACAAATTTATAAATAATATGTTTCTTTATTGAAATGATTATTAGTATAAACAAATATTAGTATATACAAACTGTATAATTAGTGATATTATGAAATTCAATAATTCTAATTTGTAATATTTATGACTAAATTTTTTTATGATGACTAATCGTTATGATTTTAAATGGTATGTGAAATATTGTCGGACCTCCGATGATAGGAGTTAATAAGTTATGCAAGTAAAGCGCACCCGTTTAGAGTAACCCCTCTTTGGACAGATGTTTTTGCCTAATATAATAACCCTCATGAGTCTAACTTTTATACGACTTTAGTAAAGATCTGTGTAGATAATGAAGCCTTGATTTAGAATTTGCCGTCTCCAACCGCATCGCCCAACAACTTAAAAGCTCAAATACCCTATGTCGCCTCTTACGAAAATCAACGAGTATAAATGGTTTGGTGCTAATGTTACCGTCTCAATTTTCCCGCCACAAAATCTCTTTTGATTGAACTGTCCATAGACAAAAGCAAAGAGGTCTGATAGGCGACCATCCTTTGCACGATAACGACGGTGCACTTATGCACTTAAGTCGCCGTCTTTATAAAATTGATGAGAAAAGTATTGGCAGCTCCGTATTAAGTCCATAAAAGTTTCCATTATCGTTAAGTTTTTTCATTAATTAATACTTTCCACTTACTTTCTTCAAAAGACATTTTGTCAAAGACAGACGCGGCATTTTTAATTGAGGTCTTAAAAGATTGAAAAATTTAAAAAGTACTTTCTAGGCAATCATTTAAACATTTTAATTGCTGGGCTAGATGCTGCTTTGTAATAGAACCTTTTAATATTGATTGACTAAATATTTCGTACTTTTGACACCTTAGTAACATTTTTAGTCCCCCTTTAATTGATTTCGGAG
The DNA here is from genome assembly GCA_963576735.1 of Bedellia somnulentella. Taxonomy (NCBI): domain Eukaryota; kingdom Metazoa; phylum Arthropoda; class Insecta; order Lepidoptera; family Bedelliidae; genus Bedellia; species Bedellia somnulentella. Next base: position 2,608,843 of record OY755183.1, read on the forward strand.
GAATAAATGCATTTAAGTGTAAAAAATGGATGCAACTTGATATATTGATATAATATTGCGTAGGTTCCACTAATCATAAAATTTTTAATTAGACGAAGCGGCGTCATATATGCAATGCAATAAACAATAGACTTCGTATATGACAAAATATGTAAAGATTACCGAAGTAACTAAATATATACCAGGCTACTCAGAAAGTTTTGCGAAACTATATTATTTTACTAGGGATACTGGCCAGTTATATTTTATTTTGCAACCCTGGTTTCATGAGAGTAAAAAAAAGACAATAGTACTTCCCATTTTAAATTCACCTCCATGAAATTTTGCACTTGAATCATTTCAATGTGTCACTGAATAATTTTTAACAAAAAGAAAATCGACTTTATAGTTGGAAAAACCACCGAAAATAAACAATCTAGTAATAAAAAGTACGAAATAAGTTTTTTAATTGAATATGAGTACTGTGATTAATACCTTAGCAATTTCTTTATTCCAAACGCGTCAGTTCAACCTAACTAAATCTTAAAATTCTCTTAAATTAATTATAAATAAGGAAAAAATAAAGTCAATTCAGACAGGCATTTCTTTCGCTATTTTTGGGTGAACAATCCTAAACCATATTGACTTACATTCTTGAGAGTAGAAACTGTAGTACCTTTCTAACCAAGTTGCGGAATATTGCCTCTATGTATCTTTACGATATAGCGGCTCAGCCTTACATTGCAAATAATGTAGTGAGGAAAATGAAGGAAATATAGGGTTGTCCATAAAATTACTGTTTATTTGTTTTCATTGCATTTGCATAATTTTGTTGTTGTTGTCCATAATATCAGTTTTATTTTAATGTAAAGCCTAATTTCTCCTCTTAACTCCTCCGTGCTTCAAAGGGCACGTTAAGCTGTTGGTCCCGGGTACTATCACGGTAGTAGTCGTTAGTCTGCCAACCCGCACATGGCCAGCGTGGTGAACTAAGGCCAAATCACCCTATATAGAGTAGGCTCGAGCCCCTTGGTGGGGACATATATGGGCTGTGAGAAGCCCGACGTGTAGTGTCGGCTTAAAATATAATTAACCGATATCTTCCCATGCGTGTCGTAAGTGGTTACACACACAAGGTTTAGGGGTTTCCTAAGGGATTTTTATGTAATAACTTTACCCAATGTAATATTATTATCAATCCTATACATTGACCAAGTTTATTTAATATTCATCATGAAAAATTATATTAAAAAAGGTTAATATCCTTTAAGGTAAGGTCCCTATTACCGATGCTCGGCTGTCTGTCATACAGACGTAGTCTGGTCGATCTATATGCCTTCATCTTGTTATCTGTGACTCTTCGAGAGCTGTTTTTTACATATTATTTATTTATTTAATTATTTATTTATTCATAAATATAACCATTACAGATTTTAAAACCCAATTCGGCTATACTTCACATTAAGACAATATATACAAAAGACAATATATTCATAAGCTTACAAACAAAGAACGAAATTTACCATATTACAAACAAATTAAATTTTACATTTTGTAACACAAAAAATATAAAGCTACGCTTGTAAAGTGAGCCAAGGAACAAGAAAATAAATCTATTTGTTCGGCAATATGGTTTACCGCGACTATTGCGCGCGTAAAGAGCTTAAGAGCTTATTCCATTTGCCTGAATTCAGACGTCCGACAGCCACAGATTCTGAATTCAGACTAGTGGAATAACGTTCAGAACGCTAGGCTCCTGAAAAGTAGACAAATTTCGGCTCCTAGCTCACTTAATTTTTTGTAGCTCCGTCTCAAGCGGCCAGTACACAATGGCGGACGATGGCCCACTGCTCGCCATCGCCACTGTGTACAGGGGGCAATGGTGCATGATGGCGGACAATTGCCGATCGTGGCGCGCAATGGCGCGCAATGGCGAAGTTGTCGGTTTTTCGGGCACACTTCAAAGGAATCGTGGCATAGCATGGCCGGTGGTGTTTCCACAATGGGCCATTGTTTAGTTCGTCACCGACCGCTCATAGATACTTATACTTTTTTTGGAATATTTTATTGCAAAATGTATTGATAATCATTATATGACGTAAAAATAACATAAATAGCGCCATAAACAAAATAAATTACATACATAATAATAAATAAATAGCTGCAACCATAATTACTTCGACGTCCGTCGCAAGTGGATTGCCAGGCAGTAATGAGCAATGGGCCATTGTGTGAACACCAATGGATCGTGGCCAACAATTGCCAATTGCGAAGCGTGGCCCATCGTCCGCCATTGTGTACTGGCCGCTTCAGGAAGGTGGAATAACGTTCAGACGATTTAGTTAGTCGCCTCGCGCCCGCCACAGCGAGAGGACGTGCCAAAATTTTACATGCCTATGATTGCAAATTACGTAAACAAAAAAAAGATAATAAAAGTTTTATAGCAGATATACATATGCTCACGCCATTAATTCCAGGGGTAGTTAGGTAGGTAGGGGTTCCATTTCATAGGGGTAGGCAGATATGTATAGGCAATTATATTCATACATACATACATATACTCACGCTATTATTTCCGATTGGGGTAGGTAAATACGTTTTATCACATACATGCAAATTATATTATATTATAAATACTCACGCCATTACTTCTCATCGGAGTAGGCAGATACGTTTAATTACATACATACGCAGATATACTCACGCTTTTACTTCCGCTTGTGGTAAGCAGACAATTTTAATTACATACATACATACTTCAACTCCCGCCATTATTTCCGTTAGGGGTAGGCAGATACGTATTGTTTTTAAATATGCATACTTATACTCACGCCATCACTTCCCGTGGGGGTAGGCACAGGCGTATAATTACAAACATGCATACATATACTCACCCATTGTGGTAAGCAAATACGTTTAATCACATATATGCATACATAAATTAACGCCATTATCTCTCATTGGATTAGGCAGGTACGATTAATTACATACAAATACTCACGTCATTATTTCTCATTGGGGTAGGCTGAAACTATCGATCGCCACTTCGTACGACCCGGCAAACATTTTAATAAATATGCTTTTATTTTTAAGTCATATAGGAGTTCCCGCCTATTTAATATTTTGTGTGAAATATGACGTAAAAATATTTGGAAAAGGTTGTGTACATGAATAGGATATATGTAGGTAAGTATAGTAGCGAAAGAGATATATAGACGCAATGTGTCGTCGTTTATTGAATGAGAGTGGGATAGTCCATAAGAGAGTTTGATAGAGAGCATTTTAAAAAAAAGACGGGAGCAATTAAAAATGGAATAAGCTCTTTATTCCATTACACTTTTATCGTTGCTGAAATCGGAGGTCCTTCACAGTCACTGCCGCAGAAGGCCACAGACGCTTGTTATTCCACTACACCGATTTCAGTTTCTGAATCATTCGCGAGCGCGCGATTTTTGCGGGCGGTCGTACGAAATTGCGCCCGCCTTTTTTTTAAAACGCTCTCAATCGGACTCTCTTATGGACTATCCCACTCTCATTTAATAAACGACGACACATTGCGTCTATATATCTCTTTCGCTACTATACTTTACCTACATATATCCTATTC